>OX387246.1:11274552-11289552 GCA_947562095.1 Branchellion lobata
AAGTTGTGATGAAAAGATAATTAATAAATAGATATACAAAAACAACATTTCTTACGTAAATAACTGCTAGTTAAGCATAAGTATGGAATATCTCAAATGTGCACAACAACCAATTGTGCAAGAAAAGATCGTAAATAATCGGCTAAGTGACTACGGGAAAAAATTTTGAAAGAAACTAAAATGAAAAAAACTGAACAAAAAAGATATAAATTAAATGAGAAAAAAGAAAAAAACATTTTTTTCGAAAAAGAGCAAATTATGAAAAAAAATAGGATGGGAAAGAAAAAAAAACTAAACAAAAAAAACAATAAAAACAATAAAAGAAAATGAAAAAAAAAATTTGATGAATACAAGTGAGTATTGTGCACCATAATACAACATGATCAAGCACGCCTCAGTGAACAGAGTACCTGGTTGTTCATCAACTCGCTTGAACACAACCATTAACCACCGGGCTCAACCTCAATGCAACTTTTCACAAATTTAAATTATTTCTTTGCTTCCATAATTCACAAACAAAATCAAAAATTGTTTACGAAACTTCAAGCACAAAACAATGCAGCTCGCCTCAAACTATTCTGGAGACGACGATGTTAGACTAGATTAGAATTAAAAAACGAAAATAAACAACGTTTTCTGGCTGATTGAAAGCATGTATGGCCGTTGCTTTTTGTTACTTTATTTGATTTATTTACATTATTCTAACTAACTATTTTTAATTTTCAATTTCTATTATTAGTCATGAAATAGTTAATTCATATGAGAGTTGTAGTTTTTTTTGGTTACGAAGCTTTCAAAAAGATTTTTTAAATGGCCGAATCCACCATTTTCTCGTTTGAAATACAGACATTGCAGTGAAATAGTCAACGAACGGCTACATAAACACCTTTTGCCAATTTACTCAGCAAGAAAGTTAGCAAGTGTTGAAAAACCTTGCAATGAACTGTGCTATTCACACAAACATTCTTGTGAATATGAGAAAACGTCGAAGAAGAAAGAAAAGAACAAATGATTGAACTAGAACTTACACCAATAGTAATATTATGTAATTTGGACTGATGTGGTTATGCCACTATAATAATATTCTTGTTTGTATTGTACTGTATTGACTTAAGATTTTTCAAATAAATTTTCACTTTTGAATTTCTCAGATTTATTGTAACATTACTGTTTCGGTTAATTTCACTTCTACATAAAAAAATTCTTCATTAGTTGTTTGAAATATAGACTATGATTCAGGTAAAAATTTCCAAGGTTCATCAATTTGATTTTATAGTCAACTTTTGATTTTTGGAACGGAAAATTGAAAGTTTTTATGATATTCAGTTATTGTTACTTAGTTTTTTTGTTCTCTTATTTCGTTTTTTGTCACGTTTTTAACGTCTTTAGCGTTTGTCTGGATTTGGCTTTGGAAAGACGATGAAAAAAAAAAAACATATTTGTTTTTATATGCAGTTTATTTTAAAAAACCAAAGTAGAATTTTGTGTTCAGTATGAAATAAATGGAATTTTTCCAAAGCGCAATCAGAAAGTTGCAATAAAAAATAGTTTTATATAAAGCACCGGTGTTCAAACATCTTCAAGTGTTTTCAAAGCTTCACAATCTGATTTCAAGTTTTGCTGTGGTCGAAGGGGTCTTAAAACGCACACGTTTGGAGTTTTTCTCTCCATTTAAGGCCAGGGGGGCAAGGCATCACGTAGCATTGACCCCACTCACTGCACTGTACAAACTTTTCCGGGCTTGTGTGGGGGTAGTGAAACTTGTTGGGAAAAATGACAGGAGGACCACATGGGTTGCGCGAGCCGCAATCGTAGCCTATTTCAAACGATCCCGTCACTTCAGTTGTTTTTGTTGTGGTTGTTGTTGTGGTTGTTGTTGTGGTTGTTGTTGTGGTTGTTGTTGTGGTTGTTGTTGTGGTTGTTGTTGTGTTTGTTGTTGGGGTTTTTGTTGGGGTTATTGTTGTGGTTTTTGTTGTGGTTGTTGTTGGGGTTGTTGTTGTAGATAGCACTGAAAAATAAAAAAATAGATAAGTGAGAATTGGAAAATTTGATGAAGATAACAATTTATACAAAAATATACATGCAGTTGCCAACTACCTGGAGCACATTGGTACACATTCCCGCTAACATACAATGGACTGAAGCCAGATGGACACGTACAATTGGACTTTTCTGTTCAAGTGGCGTTCATGAAACTTTGAAGTAATACCCGAAAACATAATTTTTTTAGTTGCTTTTTCTGGCGCTTTTTAAGATAAACTTTTTATTCTTATTATCAATATTAAAAATAGGTCAAATTCGCGTTAATAGCAAAACTCACTGAAGTTGAATTTGATCAAGACATTGGAAAGAGCTACAACGGTAATGAAAACTTCCTTGTTTTCTTTGTTAGTGTAAACAAAAGTCGGTTTTGAAAGCGTCAGAGTAGAAGAGCTTTCAAACCTGGCTGGGTTTGGCTGGTATGAAGACGAAAGGTAAACTTTGGCTGCACCATATGTCGCAGAAATCTGAAAGGTTGTGGCACAAAATGCATGACTAATTGACACTTGTTTTTTAATAGTTCTTAAATCTATGAACTGCAAAAAAGGTTTTTAATTGAAAAGACTCGGGTTGGTGTTCCTTCAATATAAACGTGGAACGCTCTATAGTCTCCATTCGTTCATTATTAACTTCAAAGTTGACTAAGTAATGAATTATCTTGATTTAAATTTAATTTTTGTCAAAAACCTTCAGGAGATCACACTTTCCAGAAAGTTTGTAGGTGTAGTATTTGGTTCCATTTGCGACAATGTTGTTGGTGGTATTATCATTCGTGCTCAGAGTTGTTTCCACTGTGATGTAAATATGGTTGTAATTATTTTCCCGAATTCATAAAAAGCCTTTGAAATCAAAGAAGAATTGACATTGAAATTCGATGTTTGAGTCAATTGATCTGACTCCACCTACCATCACAAACTTTCGTCTCGATCTGGTTAACGAAGGCGTCGAACTCGTTGAAATCTTTGAGATAGGAGAGATGTGTGCAGTCTGGGTCGGAGGCAATAGCTTTCAATTCTTGAGACCTTAAATTTTTCCCCACTCCCACTGCAAACACTCTCACTCCTTGTTTGATCAAAACCTTTGCCTGGACTAAAGTGCGTGCCATATTGTTCGATACCCCATCTGTCACTACCACGGCTATTTTGGGAACATCTTCAGAAATATGAGAATGTTTGTTTTAAAACCAATTTTTATATGTATGTTTCAAGCTACCCAATTAATTTTTACTTTCAAATTATTAAAATTAACTCGTTGACATATTAATTTCTTCTGACGTTCATGCTATTTTGTTGATTTATAATTATTGTTACCTGAGCCTCTAGCTCCTCTGGAAGAAAGAAACGTGCTCGAACTCAGGTATTTGAGAGCCGAAGCAGTATTGGTTCCTGTTGTTGTGGACCTATGATTAATATACCGTGGCACGAGACATTTCCAATTATCTTTCACATTAGTAGGGTAACAGAAATTGAGTTAAACCTAATGTTGAAGAAGTCTTAAAAGATCATGAATCTTTACACATTAAAAAAGTCAAGCAGAGTGCTGAAAAAAGATATTTGGTTCTAACCTCCACCAGTATACTGGATACTTTTGATTGCCCTGATGTAGTCTGATGTAGTGCTATGTTTTCCAAAATTGAATTGAGGATAAACCGAGTTACTGAAAACTGTTACAGAGACTCGAGAATTTTTGATTGGGTCAGCGCCTACATTCAGTTCAAAAACGACTTTTTCAACGAAGTTTTTAACTTTGTTGAAATTATATCTATTAACACTTCCTGATCCATCAAGCATGAAGGCAATATCAGCCACCACGTCACAAACTGTGAGCGATTATGAAAAGTAGAAAAATATTTTGTAATTTATGTTTAGTATTTTTGAATTAAACTAAAAACGGTTTGAAGCATAGTTTTCTTCGTTTGAAAATGAATTAAGTATTGAAACAAACTTTTCGAAATGCGATTGGAGGCCGTAACAAATTCACTAATTTTGCTACTTTTGCGGTAGTTGTCAACCCAGAAACTGGCTTGCAGGTTGAGAGATGATGGAAGGTTTGCCTTAAGTTGGGACAGGAAGATATGAGCAGCCAATGCAGAGTGGAAGGGCTTGAGCAGGTCCTTCCAAGAGACGAACCGCCAGTCAATGCCGTAAGAACGCTTTATTGCCAGCCTCAAAGTGTTGTTCAATGACTTCGTCTTGAAAAACATTCTTTCATCCACCTGAAAAATGAAATTAAAGTGCGTATAGTTCGGGAATTATTCTATTCAAATCAAATCTCACCTGCCAAATCCCTCCATAATAGCCGCTTCTGAATGTCTTTGCTTCAGTTCCATCTTCGCTCTCAACATACGCCAACCTTTTCAAAAAAAGTTTGTCATCTTCAAAAACACACTTCTCGTTGATGATTCTTAAAACGGCTTCCACCACGTCTTTGCCTGCAGCTTTCTCCTTCTGAGTGAGATCTACCTGCGCGCTCACGCTTGCGCACAAAAGGCACAAAATCAAAAGTCTCATGCTTTCGTTAGACCAATCGATGCTCTTGAAGCTTAGCTTTAAAAACTTTCTCGGTGGTATCGAATAAAGTCTTTAGCTGTTGCTGTAAGAAGCTGACTTCGCTTCGTTTCGACCGCCTTATATAGCCTCTGCCATGAGAAGTTACTCAGGTTAATTTGTAAAAGATCCCAAAGCTATTTGAAGTTGTCGTGATGAGAAGCTGTAAACATTCCTTTAATTAACTACCCAGCACCCACGCTCACTCTGCTATTGAAACTATAAAAAAATACAATGGGAAATTTTACATAAAACTTTCATACACTTTTAACTTTCTATAATTATAATTGTTTATTCATTTTTATTTATTCATTGATTCAGTATTTTTTATTTATTCATTCCTTAATTATTTTTATTCATTCATTCATTTATTTATTCTTATTCACTTATTTATTTGATTTTATTCATTCATTCATTTATTTATTCTTATTCACTTATTTATTTATTTTTATTTATTCCATTATCTATATATTTTTAACTGGAAAGTTTCAACTTTTATCTACTGATAAATGTCACTTAAACACATCGAACTTCATAATTTTAATTCTTGATATAATTGTATTTAAATATAACTTGGTTATTAACTCGTATTTTATTAATGTAACCGGATAGTCCAAATTCATTTAATAAAATATCATTTTTTTTATTCCGGGTTTTTCTCGCCCGCTAGACATTTTCGTTTACTGACTTCACTTGTAGGAGACTTCTGGTTTTTCAAATCATTAAACACTTCTTCGAATGAACAACCCGTTGAGGCAATAACTCTGAAATATTCAACACTCGCTCATGCTTCCGAGTATTAAAAACTCATAAATATTACGCAACTTTACGATATCGCAATTACTTTTATCTTTTATTATTTTATTTATAATTTTATTGTTTTATTTGATATTTCGTTTTTTTATTTTATTTTATTTATTTATCAATTTTTATTTATTTTTTATATTATTTTTGTTTCATTTTCATTTTTTATCTGTACTTATTTATTTATCTTTTTTTCTTGCTATTTTGTTTTAAAAAATAGACTAATATTTTTTTCTTTATGTTTATTGTTATTTTTCATTCTATTTTTTTTCAATTTTTTAAAAATATTATTATTATTATTTTGCTTTTTATTTATCTCATCATTTTTACTACTATAAATGTTATCACATTATTATTATTGTTTTTTTTGTTTTTTTTTAATCTTTTTCATTTTAAATTTTTTTCTAAATAATTATTATCTCTATTATTTTTTATCTTTTTAATTAGGAATTTTTCAAAAATAATTATCATCACTATTGTTTTCATCATTATTATTTTTATTATTTCCATTATTATTTAAATTATAATCATTATTTTTATTGTTTTTTTTTTCCATTTTTTATTATTTTCATTATTAGTTTTTTATTATTATCATTTTTATTTTTTTCATTTTTATTGTTTTTATTATGTTTATTTCTTTTTTCTCTTCAACCTCGTCACTTCAAACAACGTGGCTACAATGAACAATCGAGCGAAAGAAGAGCCATTCTTGGAAGTCATTGAAAAATTTTAAAAAATTGGAAGAGACAAGTAAGAGAGCATGACTTAAAATAATCTCAATTTTTTTCTGAATTTCTTCTTTCTCATATTCTTCTTTTTCATATTTTTTTTTCCATATTTTTCTTCATATTATACTTCTTCATATTCTTTTTCGTATTCTTAACTTTTCTCTTTTTATCTTTTTTATCTTTATCATTATTATTATATTATATCTATTGTTATTATCATAATTTGTTTTTTATATTTTTTTGTATTACAGCCATCATCTTTATTTTATTCTCTTTCATTATCTTTTTTTGAATCTTTTTTGAATTTTTTTTATTATAGGAATGTTTTCTGTATTTTTTTTTTGTCTTTTCCTTTTTTTTTTCTTCTTCCTCTTCTCTTTTTTCACTTTCTGTAAAATTAATCAGAGTTATGATGCCATAAATTGATGACTCTCCTGTCTTACGTGCACCGACGAACTATTATTAGAATCCGGTTCACGGTCTGATAACTTCACCGATCGTTAGATTTCTCTTTTGTTTAAGTTGTTTCACTTCTAATTGAATAAATTTTTTTCATAAAATTTAATTTTTAAATTATTACAATTTTTGGATTTAATTATGAAATATGCCTCTGAAGCATCCTAGTTTTTGCGACTGTGCGCTATAACAAATTGTGCATTGAAGTAATAGCCAGCGCTATTTAAACTCTTTTTAACGAAACTTCAGTTTTGTCAATTAACCGGGTTTGTTCAAAATTGATTCGAAAAATTTTTTTTTGTGAAATTGCGCATTTTTTGGCACTTTATTATCATTCAATTGCACTTGTGGACGCTTGTTGAAGTCTGAAGTGTGTCACGCAGACCTATCGTTCGGATGTATGACTCATACTTTGTCATTTCGAGTGCTGATTTTTGACACTATAATCTTTTATTTACAAAAAATTATTTTGAAATTGCAGGAATAATTTTTTTGAAAATTAAATTTATTCTATTATATTCTGTCCAGTTCTTTATTTTATTATTTATTATTTTTATTTTTTATATTCAGTTATCGTTCATCAGCATCTTTTAATTTTCTTATTTATTTTTTTCATTTTCATTTTTTTTTCTTATTCATTTTTTTGTTTTTTTTTATATTCTTCATTTTTTAATTTCTTTCTTTATTTTATACTTTTTTATACTTTTTTTCTCCATCATCATTATTTTTCTTTTTCATCTTTTTTTCTAATTTTTTAATCTTTTTTTTTTTCTTTTTTTCCCGCTTTCATACTATTTTCTTTATTGTAAATTCAAAATTTTCCATTTCATTTTTTTTTCTTCGTTGTTTTATTTTTATTTTTTCTTTTTTTTGTATGTTTCCGTTATTTCAGATTTTTACTTAAATTTTCCATCCTTTAAAAAAAATTTTTTTTCCGCTTAACTTCTATTCTTCATCTTTTCTCACCATCATTTCTAAAAATTTTATTAATCCAATATTTGTTTTTATTATTTTACAATATTTTTTTTATTTTGAAAATTAATTTCAGTTTTTCATTTTTTTATCATTAAAACTAATAAAACTAATATCACTAAAAATATTTTCAATACTGGTAGTATTTTTTTAGTATTCTCATTATTTTTTTTTGCCTTTTATTCATCCTTCTTTTTATCTTTCGATTGAACTCAGACAAAAACTCAACAATACCTTCATGCTCAGCAGGCGCAAAATTAAAACTTAATAAATAATAAAAAGTTATAACTTCGTACTTATAATGTTTCATATTGAAATTTCAAATGTGAGACTTTTTTTGCCTCTGGAGGGATGTCATCAATTCGTTCCTTTCCTGCTCCATGACAGGAGGCCTCTTAAGACAGTCAAAAACCTTGTTTTTTTTGATTACTTTAAATACAATTTTGTTTCCGTGGTTTTTACTAAAAGCTTTTTTTTTCTGATTCTATCCACCATTTCGGTATCATAGTTAATTTTGGTTTAAAAGTCGTAATTTTTTTTTTATTGGAGTCACCTTAAAATTCCATAATTAGCTATATTTTCATTAATTTATTTGTGGTTTTATTGTTTTGAAAAAATTTCAATTCGTTCAGTTCCACCCAAAAAATTGTTTTCAATATAGTCTTTATTGAAACAAATCCAGACAAACGTTGGAAATGGTACAGAACATAGTTAACAAATAAAATGAAGAAAAAAATTGAAATCAACAATAACCGAATGTCATAAAGACTGTCAATTGTCTGTTGCAAGAAATCAAAAACTGACTCTAGAATCATATGTATGAATCTCAAAAATTTAGAATTGAGTCATACTTTATATTGAATGACTATTGAAGAATGCCAAAAAAATGAATGTTAAAAGGTTCTAAGAAAATCAAAAACAGAATTGTCTATTAAATCAAATTGATGATTCTTAAAAGTAGGAAGTTGAATCGAAACATATCCTTAGTAGTTTGAAGTCAAAGAACATTGTTGCATGGGAAAGCTGCTTAGGGATATTTACCCGGAATTTCGTTCTTCTTTCGAAGGTTGTGCTTGATTCACAAGTGAGCTTTCATTTGATTGGCCAACAAACACCAAACGGAATTCCTTTCATCATTATGTACGTCTGCTTATTAAATAAAAGATAATTATAGTGCAATGATTATGCTTGAACAACATTGAATAAAGAAAACTTGATTTATCACTCTTCCAAGCAGGCTCAACCTCGAGGTTCCTTTCAATCATACTGTTCGAAACCTTTTGAAAAGATTTTATCGGATGTTTATTGACACAAAAACTTGCTTTTGTGTTCGACGACTCTGCTTTAGCATTATAAAAATAGTTTTGTTCAAGTATTATCATCACAATACTAGTCATTGTTGTGTATCGTCTTGTGACTTCGTATATAAAGACGTTAAAGTGTTCTTTTAACATTCCTTCGTTACTTCCATATTTAACGATTGACCAGAGGCTTTAATTACATTAACTGGGTTTACACTATATCTGCTTGAAATTATTATTCTCAAGTAATAAAGCGCCTTTGAGGCAACCTTGTTTGCGAACGGTGCGCTATGATAAAGTGTACATTCATTAATTCGTTCAAGCAACCACAATGAAATTTACATCAATTAATCTTTTCATTCTAAATGAATTAAGCTTTTGAAAAACTCATTCACAGTTTGGTTTTTTTTTCATTTTCTTTATTTTTTTTTTAAGTTGACAATATTGAAAACATTTTCATGTTTTTTCAACTTTTGTTCAATAGAAACTATAAACAATGTCCAAATTGAAGATTTTGGCGACGGTGAATGCATTTGATTTCTACAAAATCCATCCATGAAGAATTTTTCTCAGCAACACGATGAAAAAATTTAAATTTTTTTTATTAAAAAATAAATCAATTAATAGTCAAATATATTTTGAAGCCCTATGGCCTTAAAGTCACATTGATGACTCCTAGTGTGATTTTTTTTCATTAAATCATTAATAATTTGAAAATTTGTTTTAAAAACCATGCAGGAGTAGGTTCAACGAAAATGAGATATTAAACTTTTTTTTTCAAATCTAATATGAAGCTGTCACTTTATAGTCAGTTTTTCTTGAAGTGCATTTTTCGTGTTTCAATTAAAATTTTTGTTACAGGCTTCATTCCATAGCGTAAAGCACTGTCACCCCACGTAGGGACGAATATGTGACATCAACACATACCAAGGTGAAATTGAGAGTTTGAAAACTGGATGAAATTGAAAAAAAACTAGAAAAAAGTTTTGGTTTTTGTTGTTTCGTTCCTTGTTGCGAATGCAAATCCCAATTTTTGAATTGAATACTTTTAAAGCCCATTTTTGCAAAAAAATTTCTGTGTGGTGGAGTCGCGCTCTGCCTGCTCCAGTTGTGCTCTACGCCACACCCCTGCTTTGCACTGACAAGTAACAAGCCAATCGAAAAAATTTGATTATGAAAATTTTCAAGTCTCCAAAACATTAGTTTGTGGCTACAAGCTACAAGAACCATGTTATTCTTCCTTCTTCCTTTGGGTCTCTTCCCACACCACTCCATATTGTGATGCACCAGTCTTTAAACTTGAAGTTACATTGACCGTTCCACTCAATCGCCTTGTTTAAGTGCCCGTATGCGAAAATCTGATGCTGTAGAGAATCAAAAAGTTGAACAACTTAGCTACAATTCACCCAAGCTAGCAATTGGATTTTACGAGATAAAGTATGTAATGAAAATATATTAAAAAATTAATCCATGCGATGAGTTCATATCTACATAGCAATCTACGAGGTCATTCAATTTATAAAAACTAGAAAAAAACATTTGTATGTGAATGGAACAGTAAAAATGAATTTTAAAAAAATATTTATATAGCGCAAAGTTTTTGGCGTTTTTTGCATTTGAAAGTACTTGATTCCGTTGCGACGATGTTCTTCCGTCCCTTTGAATTGCTGTTACATAGTTTTCAATCATCACCTAATTCCTTCACCAATTTATCGCAAACGCTACAGAAAAAAATCTGTTTCACTCGTTAGGTTTGACAACGGTTTGTACTAAACATAAGATCATAGGTAGTATTTTTAAATCCCAACCACTCACCTAATTACCTATGTAAGATGTATGTTTTTCACTTGAATTGAAAAATTCTCTACTCCAACATTTATTTTTAATGATTTCTCTACACTGCAATTTACCCCAAACAACGCATCCTATTTTTTTATAAAATTATTTGTTAACCACTTGAATAAAAGCGAAAGAGTAAACTAGGTAAATGAAAATTAGTTTGAAGTAACATTGAAACTTTGAAAATTAATTCTTTTAATGTGTTTCTATATGTTTTGAACATGTCTAATCTAATCTAATGTGACATTTGTAACGCGCCGTTACGTTGTGATGAGTAACTTGTAATATTCAATCATTTCCTTATTCTTCTTTATATTTCAATCACAACACCTGAGCCATCTAATTTTTTGCATGATTCCATTAGAAAATTTATTTTTGCTTGTCTTTGAACAACCAACATCTTTTAGTCATGATACAGAGGCAATATCATCAAAATCGATGAAACCTTCAGTCAATGATGACAGTGACTATTGTGCTTGTCAAAATGCCAAGAAGCAACAAGAAATTGACCTTCTGAGTCAGAAAAGAATTGAAAGTTGCAAACATTTGTATTTTTGTTTCTACGTCGTGATCAACTCAACTTAACGAGCCTTTTCTTGGGTTTGTTGAGAGAAGCACTTACGAAAAAACTTCAAAAAGGGAGTTTTTTACAACAATAAAATACCATAAATAATGCTCATAATTATAGCAATATTAGTATTGTTTCAGTGTTCATCGTTAAAATTGTTATTATTATCCATATTTGATTATTATTATTTTGATTATTTTGTTTATTTATTATCATTACTCATATTATAATTTTTCTATAAATAAATAAATATATATATATATATTTTTTTAATTTTATTTATTTTCCGAACTTATACTCTAATTAATGGAAGTTATGAATTTAGACGAGTTTCAAGGCCCAACTTTATGAATTTTCTCCATACAAAGAGACGATTGTTCTTAAAATCTTTTTGTGTAGACCAAGCATCAGACATAAGTTAAATAAATCAAAAATAAGCTTAAAAAGCTTATTATTCAATCACAGTGATCATTTTATAGTTTTTGTTACGTATTGTTCGAAAGCCTTTCAAATAGTACTATGCCTTTCAAGGAGAGAGCAAGCTCTCAATCAGATAATGAAATAACAAATTGAATAAGTCAAAAAGGTTCCACATATTGAGAAGTTAAAAATTGAATAAATGTAGAGACTACATGACTTTTGATCTTATCTTCTCTTATCTTCTTTCTTTACCATAGAATTGATTGGGACATTGGTGCAAATTCACTTACAACCCACAAAGAACACTGTCACCAAAATCGGCCTTTGAAAGATTTTCAAGACCGAATACGGTTTTTATGGTTACACTGTTGAAGCTGTTGGTGCCTGCAACCACTTTAGAACGACCATCACTGAAAGCCTCAGCTGGGAGGAACACAAAAGAAACATCACAAAAAAGGTCAGTCAAGCACTGGCAATCGCAAGGAATTTGAGGAAATGCTCACCAACTGACATGCCTGCATCTTGCAAGGCCATGCTTTCAACCTCACAGAATAAACAGCCCTAGTTTGATTTTATTTTATCCTTTTATTATTTTATTCTTTTTAGCATTTTCCGTAACCCTCAGAATTCTTCCATAGTTATTAGATTAGACTATGAACTATTGTTCAAATCATAATTTTTAATGTGAATCAATTTGATCTTCAAGTGAACGTTGCTCCTAATTTTCGTCTTAGCTTTCTTTTAACATTCAAAATATCCCAAGACCCTCTCCTTGATTCTGGAGTCGACATTACTTTCAATTATTTTCCAACAATACTTTTCTTGTTAAGTTGACTTTGTTTTCCTATTCTGATTCAATGTGATTCTTTCCTTTCAATTTGCACCTTGAATGTGTTGAGCTGGGCTTTGATGGAACGTAGTTCCAGCTCAATACATGGAAAAAAAAGATTTCTTGTAACATTACAGCTTGTGCTAGTTGTCTTTTCACCCTTAATTTGATTATTTTTCACGCTTTGTACCATCTTCAAAGTCTGTCCAAATTTGATTGAATAAAGTCTGTGAGATTTTTTTTAAAGCTGCGAATTTAATAATCTTAAAAAAATCTCCGAAACAAGAAAAAACTATTACTATTGAAAAGTTGAAAATCTAAAATTAATCTCTGAAACTTGAACTTTCAAGTGAAAAAAAATGAAAATTAAAAAAAAAAAAATAAACTGAGGCGGAAACTCGGCAGTATACGCCTGCGTGCTACAAGACAAAATTTTTATTAAGAATCAACATTGTTACTGATGACTGACAAAAAACAGAATAAACTTCTGAAATGCTGACAGAAGTACGCTGAAAAAGGATTGAAGTAAGACTGGCATGTGGAGGTATGTTCCATGTTCATACTATGAATTTATTTGTTTGTTTTTTTTGAATATTTGTATCTGTGGTGAAATATTTTTTCTTCGAAAAGAGAACAAGATACTGGTTTTAATTAATCATAGTTCATATAGCTTCATTAAAGTAAGAACTTATCGGAGCTTTCTTGGAAAAATAATTAATTAAAAACACTTGCAGGGTTGCAGTGAACTTTGAAAACGGTTTTCCATTGGGTTGTGCAAGTGATGGGTTGCGTTGGAAGGATGAAAAAGAAGAAAGGCGATTGAAATTCTTGTTGGTCAGCAAACTCACACCAACGTTGCATTCAACAATGTTCAAAAGTCTGTTCATCGGTTAAACTCATTGATAATATTTCATATAATTTTGTTTGTAGTAACTTCAAATTTTTTAAACGTGTGTTCACAACCCTATAATAAGAATGGTTAGAAAACAAAGGAAACTAGTTGAATGAAAAAACTAAAATAAACAAAAACGTTTCACAAATGTTTAGCTTAGCTTAGATTAGATTAGATTCAATTTACTTAAATTAGATTAGATTAGATTAGATTAAATCAAATTAAATTAGATTAGATTAAATCAAATTAAATTAGATAAGATTAGAAAAGATTAGAAAAGATTAGATTAGATTAGATTAGAAAAGATTAGATTAGATTAGATTAGATTAGATTAGATTAGATTAGATTAGATTAGATTAGATTAGATTAGATTAGATTAGATTAGATTAGATCAGATTAGATTAGATTAGATTAGATTAGATTAGATTAGATTAGATTAGATTAGATTAGATTAGATTAGATTAGATTAGATTAGATTAGATTAGATTAGATTAGATTAGATTAGATTAGATTAGATTAGATTAGATTAGATTAGATTAGATTAGATTAGATTAGATTAGATTAGATTAGATTAGATTAGATTAGATTAGATTAGATTAGATTAGGACGAATGTACAAAGTTCGAATGGAAGGATAGACTTACTTTGAAAATGTTGTTATCTCGTTACAATTCCATTGAAATAACCGTTGTGAAATCATTAATTTTCTAAATTATTCGATTTAATCGATAATATTTTTAAATATTAAATCCCTATGTGCTTTTATAGCTTCTTGAGGTCATAGCGTAACAGATGATGATGGTTGTGACTTCACGACAAAATTAATTACTATTTTTAAGATGAGGATGACAAAAAATAAAAAAAAACATCACAATAAAGAGGATGTATCCAAACAACTTAAGCGTGACCTTGGGAGAACGAAGAGAATTTGTTATGAGCGAAAACTCCGTTGAAGATTTTGTCAAAAGTTATTTCAGATTTTTTGTTATTTCAGTTTTTTTAATTTTTGCACTGTTTTGTTTTGATACTTCTTACTATGGTTCAGCTTCTTACTGGCTCATCAAATGGAACGTCTAATTTTTATTTCGAATGAATGAATGTAAAATTGGTTATAGCACACACCTCGCAAAATGGGTTGTCTCAGAGGCGTTCAGAATGAATCAAAAATTAAGTTAGAGGAAGGTGGAATCTCAGTAGTTCACGAAAACTTAACGGCAAAGTTGACTAATGAAGCTTGTGTGGAAGAGTTCTTCAGGTGAGGGGCAGTATGAGAAAAAGAGCGATGAGTAGAGAATTTTGAAGAAACTAAACTGTTGACAGTTCTTACGACATCCACTTATTGTTGATGTTAAGTTTTTTTAAATATTTTGATTGTTCACCGTGTTCTGTGCCATTTCCAGCGTTTGTCTGAATTTGCTTCGAGAAGGAATAAAAAATGATTGAGACAGCAAGGCAGGACTGCCAACAAACGTGAATTCATTTTTGCTTGGGTTTTTCTCAAATGATTCTGGAAAAACCAGGTAATTAGAATGGAAAAACATCGAATATTGTGTCAAGACTGAAGCAGGGGACATTCATATCGTGGAAAATTGATGTGAAGAGACAT
>OX387246.1:11292052-11309552 GCA_947562095.1 Branchellion lobata
CTTATCAACTTTGGGCCGTATTTTAACGTTACAACTAAATTTTGAAATAAACAAAAGCACAGTTTTATACACTTTAGGTTAAATTTGAAATTTAATGCGCAATTTGTATTTATTAAACCACCTTACCAAGTTTCCTTTTAGTGTCGGTATCTTTGAATATGTCATGCACTGAGATTAAGGCGTAAATATTATGAGTCCCAACGGTTTAAGTAGGGGTACAATTTTATAACTCGAATGTACAGAATAGGCATAAATTTTTAAAACCCTTTTGAGCTTATGACTTTTTTGTATAAATTGGAAACCACAACTATATTAATTAATTTCAAAGATTCCATTCAGAATTAAGTCTCAAGAAGCACTTGACATTTTTGAGTGTTTAAAAAATTGCTTATTACCATTTTTGAATAAGTAATGAAAGCAACCTTTCTATAAATATGGCTCAAGTTTTAAGTGACCGATGTTTGCTTGATGAGACAAAGATGAGTAAAAAGAATTCTTTGGCATGGACAAGTGATATCAAGGTGGTCTACCAAGTGGACGAGGTTCCACCTCTAATGGTTTCTCTTTTCCTTGGATTTCAAGTAAGTTGTCGATTTTATTTTAAAAATTTAAAGATTTGTTTACTTAATTTTTCATTTTTTTATATACAATTCAAATAAGTTTTTTCATTAAACCATTTATAGTATCAATAAAATAAATCCAAAATATACTTTATAAATCCAAACTTTCATCATAAATTTTCAAACCAGCATTACATCTCTATGGCCATTGCCACTCTCACCATTCCAATACTTCTTGCGCCGGCCATATGTCTCCATGATGACAATGTTGGGAAGAGTGAGATCACTGGAACGCTCTTTGTCGCCTCAGGAGTCATCACTCTGCTGCAGACCTTCTTTGGAGTCAGGTTGTTCGACTTACCTATCTTTCATTCATGTTCACAAAATGAGCTCTGGCGTTCTCAATGTGCATTCCATCTCATTCTTTCATTTTTCATTTTTATCTGGTATAACTCTCATTGTCATCATCACAGTTCTTTTCATTAAATAGTTTAATAATATAATAGTAGTGAAGCTCTTTTTTTCATTAATAATTTATTCATAAAAAGCTTGAAAACTCACATATTAAATTGTAATGTATTGTATCCAAAACAACGCATTCCTTTTTCTCTAATCCAATCATCTTGAAATATTACAAAACTGCACACTAAATTTATAAATCTTTCAAAGATATGTCATTTTAGGTTCTCACTTTGGTTGCTTTACTTCAGGTTCTGCTTTACTATCATTCATAATTCCATTTTGAGACTGTTGCTGTTTCAGTTTTCAAATTTTTCATGTTATGACAAAAATGAAAAAAAAAACAGATTTTTTTTTTCAGGTTTTAATAATTTTAAAACTTCATATTTTATTATATATTTTTTTGCTAATTGCTTTTATTGTTTTTATTCTATATTTTATCAATTAAGAGGCATAATGATAATTTTATTGCATTTTTTCCATACCAAACTTTCATCAAAGTGGCTTCAGAGTGCTCATTTAAGCTCATATGGATACTTCTTTCACTATAATACTTCCAGTCGTTGCTTCATACTTTGTTTGTTTTTTTCAAATTCAAAGCTTACGACAAACGTACGCTCATTCTCACTTCATCCACCCACAAAATGTATAAAGAACTTTAGTCCTATTAATAACTCGAAGCGGCTTTAAGCCCTGCCTTGGTCACTGATGCTTGCACTACGCACCGCAGGCTGCCCATAGTGCAGGCAGGCACTTATGCTATCCTTGTGCCCACCCTTTCCTACCTAAGCCTGCCTGAGTGGCAGTGTCCAAGTAACATCGTCCCTTCAAACTTCAACAACACAGGTATAGAGAATTTCTGAATTATTTTTTCAATTTTCGTATTCTTATGAATGTAATTTCATGTTTGTCACACTGATTTTTTTATAATGTTTTTGCTTTTTTTTCTTCTTTTTGTTTGTTTTTTCTATTTAGTCCATGTACTGAACTGGCATTATATAGAGCGTAATTAGCCTAATAGAACTTTTAATACCTCATTGTTTGAGTTCCTTCTTTTGATGCCTTCATGTGTGAATTCCTGAATATGAGATGGTTTTCGCTGGCAAGGTATTTAATGACGCCAACTAACTAGGCCTCTTTCCTATCAATCTCTTTCTATTGTGTTAATTTGTCTTTATTGAAGGTTCCGCCTTGAAAACCTTACATACCGTCCAGACGGAAAAAATGTGTGAAAATTTTAGTCTAAAATGAAAATGCGTATAGAGTTGTTTGAAAACAAATCTATGGTGAGAGTGGATCATTGAGTGATGTTCCATGCTTCAAAGGCGTTGGCGACTACATACTGACTGGTAGCGCTGAACACAAAGAGATATGGACGAGTAGATTGAGGGAGGTTTGTTCTTTAAAGTTTTTTTAAAAATACTTTCTATATTTCTTTTTTTAATAATTTGTCATCGTCATCATCATTCCTTCCTTATGTATAACCTATCGTAAATAACCCACTATAAAACACTGTTTTACCAGATTCAAGGGTGCATCATGATAGCGGCCCTGTTCGAGGTGGTGATAGGGGTGACAGGGTTAGTTGGGTGGCTGATGAAGTTCATAGGACCCCTGACCATTTGTCCCACTGTCACTCTCATTGGTCTCTCGCTCTTCAAGTCAGCACCCGATATGTCTTCCAAATACTGGCCTATTGCCATTCTGTACGTTTTTTTTACCTTTTTTCAATTAAAAAATTCTAACATTTGTTTTTTTTTCTTGAAATTTTCTTCAGTTTCAATCACTGCAACCAACCCATTTGTGCAGGGTTTTCGTGTTGGTGGTGATATTTTCGCAATATTTGGGTAAACTGAAGTTTCCTTGCTTCTTGTACTCCCAAGAGAAGAAATGCCACACCGAAAGATTCAAGCTCTTCAAAATGTTTCCTGTAAGAAATTTGTTTTCGAAACTTAAATTCGTAAAAAATGCGATGATGGTACTGATACTACTACCACCACCACTACTACCACTACTACTACTACTAATAATAATAATAATAATAATAATATTAATAGTAATAATAATAATGATAATATTAATAGTAATAATAATAATGATAATATTAATAGTAATAATAATAATGATAATATTAATAGTAATAATAATAATGATAATATTAATAGTAATAATAATAATGATAATAAAACTCGAGATAATACCACATATCGCCTCTCACAGATCGTTCTGGCGATAGCGATAGCGTGGCTAGTGTGTTACGTACTCACCATCACCGACTACCTCCCCTCCAACTCTCGCCTCTACGGCTACCACGCCCGAACCGACCTACGCTATGAGTCGATCAGTGCAGCTCCATGGTTCAGAGTTCCCTACCCTGGTGAGTCTGGTGACCTCTGTCTGCGATGCCTCTTCTTCAATCACTTTTTTATATCCTTTTTCTGTTTTTTCTTCTTTTTCTTCTTTTTTATCATTTTTTACTTTTTCTCTTCTTTTTCTTTTTTTTTTCCTACTCCATCTTCTTCTCTTCATTCCTCTAGCCTTAACTTTCATCATCATCATCTTCTCCTCCCATCACTTCCTCCACTGATACCTCCCACTCCAGTGCAGTGGGGAGTTCCCACGGTCAGCATATCAGGCGTCCTGGCCATTTTCTCCGGAGTGTTGGCCACTACGATAGAAAGCGTGGGAGATTATTACTCGTGCGCCAAGCTTTCAGGGGCTCCTCCTCCTCCCGTGCATGCCATTAACAGGGGTGGGTGGCTTGCCTCGCAATGTAATTATGAGTGTAAATTTATAGACTTTTATGTTATAACTTCTACTCTAGTAGCTTCTAATTAATCTTACTCAAATTAAATTTAATATGATTTGATAGAATGAAATGAAGTTCAATAGGTTTGAAGAAATGTAAAGAAAAGTTGGTTGTATGTAATGTGGTTTAAGTAATGAATTATAATGTGCTGTGATTCAGTGTGATACAGTATGCTTCAATGTAAAAGTTCTTTTGATTTTTCTCGATCAGGAATTTTGATCGAGGGTCTGGGGTCGATGCTTGATGGCTTGTTTGGCACAGGCAACGGAACCACCTCAACCAGCATCAACGTTGGAGTCATCGGAATCACCAAGGCATCTTTTTTTTAAACATTTGGTGAATAAAAGCACACACACACACACACACACACACACACACACACACACACACACACACACACACAAGCAAACAAACCCCAACGCGCAGGTGGGAAGCAGGGTGGTGGTGCAAGTGTCAGCGCTGATAATGATCACCTTCGGACTCTTCATCAAGGTGGGAGCTCTTTTCCTCTCCATACCAGACCCCGTGATTGGAGGCATCTTCTTCATCCTCTTCGGTTCGTCTCATCCTTAATCTAATCTCATCTGTTATGAAGTCTTTTATAATCCTTTTTCTAGCGCCTAGGTAAGCTGTTCAAAAGCATATTATTTCTTATTAACATTTTTTTCTATGCTTTTCCGTTTTTTTTACATTGAATCAAACCTCGATAGACACTTCAACTGACACAAATTGAAAAAAATGCATAGTTGACTTCTTCCAAAGATCGTAGTTTCGCATTTCTCATGTTCTCACGTTCACCTTTACCACTCACTGCAGGCATGATAGTGGCGATCGGCTTGTCGAACCTGCAACACGTGAACATGAACTCGAGCAGGAACCTCTTCATCATCGGCTGCTCTCTCCTCATCGGCATGGCTCTGCCCGAGTGGATTTCCAGCCAAAAAAATGCCATTCAAACCGGTTCGCTCGGATATCAAAGTTTTTTCGATAATTTCAATAATAATTATTATTATTCTTATAATTATAATTTTTTTAATATAAAAATCTAATTATATAGCTAATAAAATGAACTCAGTAAGACTAATTTTTTAATAATATACATATAAAAGTAATAAACTAAGAATAATAAAAAAAATAATATTAAAAATGGTTCTGATTTTTGAAGAACCAAAGCAAACAGCTTAGGATCAACTTTTGACTAGGGCGTTTTTAAGGGCCGCTAATGATGACTCATTAAAAAAGCGCCCTGTTGTGTCACGTCAGCGTCATAAGCAATGCCATTGTAGCTGCTTGCAATTGTAACTGCTTGCCTGCTTCGAGGGGTCGTTAAATCGACGTGTACCGCATACCCCAAATAACTAGACTGCCTTTCATCGTTGTCTTCGAGAAATATCATTCCAAAATGCACATTTTCTTCCATACTTGGTTCGAGTCTATCAACAGTTGTTATTCTTCCTTTGTCATGACTCATTTATTGCCCACAATGAGTATATTTATCACCTTTTTTTGGATAGATTTAATAAAAAAACGTCATTTATTGGTAGAAACTGCCTCACTGACTAGAATGGAATTCTTTAGTGGCTATTGACTTTGCAAGAAGGCAGTCATTCGAAACATTTCTTTATTTATTTGTGTTATTTTTAAAACTCGTACTTAATTTTTTTCTGTTTTTGTATGTCTTTGTTGCTTCTTTTCACCTAACATATAATCACTTCTCTTTATATATGTTATAACGTTACAAATAATATGTCGTTTAACGTTTATTATAACCTGTTACAAAAGTTAAAACGTGTTACATATATTACAATATGTTACCAACATATTTTATAATCCGTTACACTCATGTGTTATATTCCGTTACACTCATGTGTTATTTTACCACTCACCACCCAGGCAATGCCACGCTGAACAACGTTCTCTATGTGCTCCTCAAGACTCCCATGTTCGTAGGGGGCCTCGTCGGCTTCTTGTTCGACAACACCATCCCAGGTTCTTTTCGCCACTGCCGATCCTGTCTTTTGTATCAGATTTACTTTCAATTTTCTCAATTATTTCGAATTTTAACTTCCAATTTTCTCAATTATTTCGAATTTTAACTTTCAATTTGTTAAATTATTTTTATTTTCTTATCCATATCCTCAGCTTTTCTAATTTTTTCGACTTTCCAAACTTAATCTTCACCTTTTTTGAATTTTCAATCTCATTTTACTTTCGTTTTCAATCAGCTTTTTTAGAATCAAAAAAGCAGTTTAATGCCAGCTAATTTTATCAACTGATTCATATAGTACTTCTTTTTTTTTCTCTTCTTCTTCCTTTTCTTCTTTTTCTTTTTCTTCTTCTTCTTCTTCTTCTTCTTCTTTTTCTTCTTCTTCTTCTTCTTCTTCTTCTTCTTCTTCTTCTTCTTCTTCTTCTTCTTCTTCTTCTTCTTCTTCTTCTTCTTCTTCTTCTTCTTCTTCTTCTTCTTCTTCTTCTTCTTCTTCTTCTTCTTCTTCTTCTTCTTCTTCTTCTTCTTCTTCTTCTTCTTCTTCTTCTTCTTCTTCTTCTTCTTCTTCTTCTTTTTCTTCTTCTTCTTCTTTTTCTTCTTCTTCTTCAAGAACCCCTCTGTTCCTCGGCATGCAGGCTCGAGGCAGCTGAGGGGCATGAAACACTGGGACCAGCTGAGGGAATCTTCTCTCCCTGCCAACAACCACGACAACAACTACAACATCAACAACATTAACGACGAAGACCAGAACGCCATGAACTTGAAGAGAGTGACTTTCAAGGAGAGACTGTCCAAGACTTATGATCTGCCCTTCTTTTCAAAGTACTTCTCTCGTTTCCACTTCCTTAAGCTGATCCCCTTGTGTCCGTCTTACAGAGGCTTCATCTGCCAGAGCAAGCCTTCTCAGAATTCCCAGTGCTGCAATAACGCCCTTTACAAGAAGGCCAAGTTTTGTTGTTCTCTAGCCAAGGCCGTGTGCAACAAGGATGAGGAGGAGGACGAAGACGAAGTAGATCTGAGTTCCGTGCAAGTGGTCATTTCGAACCCATCCAACCACCCCCACGACGGCGCACCAGCCCAAAACATCATGCTGGACCGCTTCGATGCTGCAAGGGGCATCAACACAGTGACATCTGTCGAAGACAGGTTCTATTTCTATTCATTTGTTGTGCAAATATGCTTGTAGTGTCATTTTTTCCAAAGAGCTTCTAGACCATTCCAGCTTTTGAATAGATTTTTTCTTTTTTTCTTTTTTTTCACTCTTTTCCACACTCCCACAGCTCACAATTCAGTAAAGAATGTTCGAAAAGTCCACGACAGACTGAATCTTGCTTCGCTTCAGCTGAATTGAACGATACTTCTAATAAGTTGTAGCTTACCCTTTCCTCTCTCCTCACTGATACCAGTCCAGCATTCGTGATGAATGAGATTATTTATCACTCACCGACTGTCTCATCGCCTGCATCAAGACCATCACGCGGCTTCGGCATTGTGTGTTCTATTGTGCGTTTCCGTTTTAGTTGAGGCTATGTACGATCTTTCAAAATACATTTTTAGGTAATTTACAATTTTGAAAAGATATTCACGACCGGCTTCACAGCTAATTTAGTTTTTATTCCGTATTTTGTGCCTCGTCCCTTTCTGATTAGCTGTCTTGTTGATGTTCCTCTATGTGTATTAATTCAATTCATTGGTTTGCATTATTTTCATCGATCTATTTACATTGATTCAAGGTACACTCTCTATTTAACTCAAAAATTGTAGAATATTTTAAATTCTATTTAACACGAAAATTGTATACTCTTTTTAATTCTATTTAATTAGAGATATTTCGATCAAACTTAAAATTCCAACTTAATTCAAAAATTATTTATTTTAATCAAAAATCATTTTGTTTTTCTACCAGCTAATTGTTCGGTACATGCGTAACAGCTTAGGGGGCCAACTATAATCCATTAACGTACAATCTTCATGTGTTCCAATGATATTTGAGGCTCACTATCACTGGACTTCTCATCCGTCATTAGCCATTTTCTTACTCTCAAAACCTTCATATCTTTACTTAGATTTTAGTTCAGATCCTAATTTTAGTTGACTGTATTTAGTAGTACTGAATACCAGTCTTCTTAGGTAGCAACTATTTCTAGTGTACGTCAATTCTTGCATGGTGCGTGAGTTCTCCGTTTAGTTTTTAGAAGTTTGATAGGTGTAACAGGACATCAGTTCCTAATTAAGTTCAAATTAGATTTTAAGAATATAATCAACAGTTTGATTATTCTCGTCAATTCGCTTCAACTACAAGGCTTCAAACCACCAATATCTTAACTTTCAAACTCAACAAAAATTTAACAAGCGGCTTTTTTCTAAAAAATTTTTAATATCTTGCAATCAAGCTCAAAAGTTATTTATCTTGACGAACATATCTATCTTCTATCGCACACGTTTCCATTTCATTATCGACTTCATGCTCACTATCTTGAGTTCAACAATCAGTGGACCTAATTGAAGGTTTGTGCTTTGCAACCTGGCACGCCATGGGCAAGAACGGCTGCAATAACAAATGAGTCGAGGAGGTTCAGACTTCACCCGTCATCGATGCACCCGCCCACTACTTGGCCAATATCAGCAAGCCGTCTGGTTTATTTTAACAACAAGTGTAACCCTTATTCTCACTTTCAACTTTATTTCACTTCATGCCAGCATTTTCATTCTTCGATCTTGATCATCTATGGAGGACAACAGAGAAGCTTCACTTCCTTGGCACTATAAATAACATTTCTTTTTTCTCCAACTATTCGTTATGATTTTAAAAAGTTTGATTGATTTCATTAATTAATTTTAGTATTTTGTCGTGTACTGCTTATTCAAATGTGTTATTCAAAGTGTAGCGCATGTGGAACAGCATAGTATTACATTAGAATGGCTTTATAAAATACTTCAACATTGGATTGTCTGAAAAGTTCACCTTATCAAGAAGTATCACATAAAAAAACAAATTATATAAAAAATATTCTTGGAGTTAATTTTGAAAATTCAATGACATTTGACATATATTTAAACATCTCGTTATTATTTAATTCTTCGCCTTTTTTGAAGACTTTTTAAACTGCGTAATTATATGATGTACCACTCTTGTATTGAAAGGGAAGCTGTAACTATAAGTTTTACCAATTGATGTTTTTATAATTAACTTTCTTGGAGCACACATCTTGTCCATTTGACGTTCAATTCAGATGAGAGACCTTCGAAATAAAACATGAGTACTCCTTTCTTATGTTGCGAGTGTGAAACTCAAAATTCCATTGATTTTTTACAGTCGATCGCTGACTGGCTGACACGTAAAAGGATGATGTGCTTCCGACATAACCAAAGTCCATATGACGAGATGCACTTTGCAATAAGCGAAGCGTCGCCCGCTCTTTCATGTTTGTTGGCTGTTGAGTATCTAGTATTTATTTGGTCTTTATTCTCTTCTAGAAAAAATCTTCGGAGAGAAGATCCTTCCGTTCCGAAGAAGGTTTGAGGCTTTCAAAAAATTGAAGAACTCGTCGATGGCGTTCATGGTGTACAAAGGTCTCGTCAACAAGGTGTGCGAGACGGCCAAGATGGACCAGATGCCGATGGAAGACTTCAAGTGCGTGATCTACACATGGGGACTGCAGACCATGGAAGACAATGAGGCACTGCTCAATGTATCACCAAATTGGAATCTGAGATACCGACCAAGCTGCAGGATTTGGTGAAGACATGCCAACAAGATAAGACGAACACCGACCGAAAAAACTTTAAAAGACCTGATGACGATCTTCAGCCTACCGGACAAGGACCAAAAACATTGGAAAAAGAGAAGGAAACTGGAAACAGCGGAGTCGTACAGACCAATAAACACTTACGACCTGTTTAGTTTTGACTTTCCTTGACAATCATTTTCAAGACACGAGCTCTACCTTCGGTTGAATTGCATAGAACCTCACGTAACCTTGTTCAAGCGAGATTACAACACTTATTTCCTGATTTTAAAAATAGCAAAAGTGGACTGAACAGTCTTATCTAATTGAAAATATAGTCAAAGCTTTGGTAAAGCGCCTTTTAGTTATGCTGAAAACGCACTCAGAAGAACTCGCTGCTGACCAACACGGGATCTGTTTTTTACTTGAGTAGTGTGAAAAGTTTTGGATTTCGGCGTTATTGTAATATGAATGGTTTTTTAATAAAATTTTTGCCTTATAGCTTTTTTATTAGCCCTTATTTACTGCCTCAAAACGCGTGTAGAAAGTATGAAATTCTAACTCAAGACTAAAAAAGTAGTTAAATAAGACAGTTAGTTGTGATATTTTCATTCATAATTCGATCAAAACTGTTCAAGGTAATTAAAAAAGAAAATGGTTTGCATTGACGTGGGGTTAAAAAGTTTGAATAATTTCATAATAAATAGTTGACAATGGCGATCAGAATAATAAATTAAAAAAGACTAAGGAAGGATGACATCAGTGTAATCTGTTCAAGAGAGTTTCGATGTTCGAGGTGGGCCTCCATCGACCATCATCGAGATAGAAGATTATTCGACGTTCAAAGTAGACCAGGGTGTTCGAACCCACCCTATATATCTGCTTGCCGTCGTGCATCTTGTTCGACACTGGTACGAACATGATGCCTGTTGAGAAGTAAGATGGATGATTAAACATATATTCTACACTCATAAAAAAACTTACCAGAAAAGACCAATCCAATTGAAGCCATTAATAAAAGTAATAAAAATTATTGTGATGAAATTCAATTTATTTGATTAAATTATTTTTAATTACTTATTCGAATGAATTATCAATGTTCATGAAATTTACTGAAATATTCAAATTTTTGAAAATAAAAAAAACGATTAATATATTAATTTAAAAAATGCCTTAATAACACTGAGACTGAGAAACGCACCTCTTTGGCGACACTCGTAATCCAACCTCTCCTTGATGCTCATGAACTTGAGTCCCTGGTCCTCCACACCCGCTTCAACTCCCCTCGTCTGCGTGGGTTTGTGGTGAGATTGTATGGAAATTTTTAAAAACATTTGAATTTTCAATGGTAATGGGCGGCATGTAGATTCTTTTGCTGTGAAGAATAATAAAAAAAAACTAAACGAATTATTTGGGACGACATGTAAGTAACTTAATTGAAAAAGTGAAATAAGGAACAAAACCAACCTCCAAGAATTCCGAGACGTTCCTTCGGAAGGCGGGAGGGTGTGGGTTGGAGGGGTTGACAGTCATCAGCCTCATGCCTTCCCTCAGACCCCTCTTGATGATGGGGTCGTTGCATAATCGTGGTGGTATGCGCTCCTTCCAGCCAAAGTACCATTCGGTGATTTCTTTGGGGTTGGCATGGCTGGATGACGCCCAGGAGGAAAGAACGTGGAACCAGCGAGGAAGGAAGTGGTCTGAGACCATCGAAGCCATCGCGGTCTGTGGCATCAGGTCTGCCCACTCCATCACAGAATTCCACGACTCCAGATTCTGATTGTTTGGATTAATTTCCATCTGCTGTAGACAAAAGGCCAGTTTAGGAAGAATGAATTTGACGAGGAAGATATCCAGTTGGTTCGTCTCAAAAACGTTCACCCAGGGCTCAAGAATGAGTTTGGCAGAGGGGTCAGAAGGGTGCCATTGCGACAGAGCATTACCCAGCTTGAGTCTAATGGTGGGGTAAAGAGAAGTGATTCGTTTCTTCATCAAGAACAACCATGGCTGCACCCATGAGTGGATGGGAACGGGGTCGGTGAGAGGATCCCAAGCGCCGATTTCCATTTGAAGTTTGGAGAAAATAAACTGGTCCATGAGGGTGGCCACCACAGACGGGTGCATCAGAGAAACCCACTTTTCAATCAGCACCAGCATCTGATTGGGTTGCCTCACATCCCACCCTCGCACACTGTCTCGTATGCACAGCACAACGGCCTGCCAGAGCAGCTTGTCAAAGGCCTTCATCTCCTCTCCATGCCCCATGGTGAAGATGGTTGACGACACCGTCATGGCACCTTTCAACCTCGTCATCGCCTCTAGTCCATGGTCGGGGTTCTGGAGTGGCTTCCATCCCTTGTACATGCGCATCACCATGGGTTCGATGGCCTGCACCATCTCGCTCGGAAGGTCATGCAGGTGGAACTCTTCCTGGTAGTCCTGCTTGAGCCTCTCCATCAGAGTGAAGCACTTGTTGAGAGAGACATCTGAGAAGGAAGTAACTTTACCAGAGATGTCAGTCACCTGGTCGAGAATGCTGATGATGCTTTGCAGCCTCTTGCTGGTCACCTCATCCTGCTTGCATACATCATCCAACCTCTCCAACTCCAACTGCAGGTTTAGCAAAGAATCCTTCTCATAGTTGAGTCTCTTGGTGTTTTGAATGATATCTTCTTCTGCCATATTCACCAGCACCTCCAGGTTGTGCACCAGTTCAGGGTGGTCAAAAAACCTCTCCACCACCACCGACTCCTCGTCCACCTTCTTGTTGGAGAGTGCATGGTAGCCTGACAGAACCCTTTTTTCCTTGCCAGTCATGTCAATGATTTTCACCTGAGCAGGGTCGTTCAACTTGGTTGGTTTTTCGGACAGTTTTGACTTGACTTCTTTGGAGTTGAGTAGCTCATCTGCTGTGTAAAACTTGGTTTTTGTTGTTGCTTCTCCCTTTTTCCAGCGCTGCATTTTTTTCTTGAACTCATTTTCTTCCTCAGCATCCGAGTCATGTGTCTTCTTCTTTGAAGGCATCAAATCACTCTCTTCTTGTTTAGATTCACTGCCATACAAGCCAATGGCCCCTCGACCTTTTCTCAGGAATGCCTCAATCGGCTTCACAATTCCCTGAGACCTCTTGCCCAGCCCTGTTCCTTCTTTGTGACCCATCATCCTCATCAACTTTGACCCAATGCCCTTGTTGTGTTTCTCCCAGTCACCACACCCTCTGCAGTGAGATTCAAAAATAAAATATGGATAATTCATTAATGAATAAACATATATATTTAGTGATTAATTAATTCAAGTTATTAAATAATAAAAATAATAGATTTTCTGAAATATATCCTTCTAACTTGGTTTTCATGACAGGAATGCCAGCCTTCTTTACTCTTCTTCTTATAGGTACTGGTTGTTCTTCTTCTTCATCCGAATCCTCATAATTAACATTGAGTAATAAGAGTATAATATGAATGATATTCCTCAGATCAAATGATTTAATTTTTAAACATTTGTTCAAATCTAATGAAATGACTTACTTGTGAAATCTTGTCTTCTTCTCCTTCTTCATCGTCCTTCTTATTCACCTTATCCCCTACCTTTACTCCTCCACTGATAAAGTTGACAGGTTTCGTGTAGTCTTTTAGTAGTTTATTTTTTTTGTATTTTTTGTCATCTTCATCGCTACTGTCTGCCCAAACACCTGAAACAAATTGACGTGATGAATTGATTATTGGCAGATAATGAGCAAATTTTCACGAAACCATAAAGTGAAATTTGTCATTGTATAAAGAAACATGATTGTGACTCTAACTCCAGGAAACATGCAACACAAAAAAGGCTCAACAACTTAGTTTCAACTGTTTCTTGAATTCTCTAAATGTTGTAAACCAGTACTTTTAAAATAAAAAGTTTTTCAAATCGAAAACTTGCCATAAAGGTTGTAGTTTTTCGATACTTTCTTTTTTTTACGAAAAGGGTCGTACATATCCTCTATTTCTTCTTCATTCATTTTGAATGATTCTAACTCTGGTGATGACATTTTCAAATATAGCTTTTTTTCGGCTTTATTAAATTTATCCCAAGATAGTTATTATTTATAATTTAATTGAATCGCCAAAACATCGTTTAGCAAAGATAAAATATATTCTTTTCACTTTTAACAAAGTAAAAGTATTTAACAAAATTTCGTAACTAAAATACAGTGATACTTTGTAATGCTGAAATTATTTCGAAGTGTGTTATAATTATGATTTGAATAAAAAATTTTTGTTGAATAATTTTTTTAACTAAAAAAACTGCTCTAATATTACTTCTTACATGTATTGAGCTTTTTAGCTAATATAATATAATCTAACCTATTTTAATCCAATCCAATCTAATTTGCTTTAATCTGATCAAATCTATTCAAAGCTTTTGTATAGCGCCTATCACACTGTTCAAAATCGTTCGGCGACGAACTTTTTAAATGAAAAAAGTTTGTATTGTAGAGCTTAAATAAAAGGTAACGACTCCAATAAAAAACTCATTCAATTTAATTCAATTTTTAACTATACCTTCTTAAAGGAGACCCATTTAAAAACTAGAAATGTTAAATAGCTAATCTTATATGATCAAATCATTTGTATAGCGCTGAGGAATCTATTCAAAAGCGCTCTGCTACGAACTGTTTAAACAACAAAGTTTTAAAAGTTTTACAAAATGAAAAAAGAGAAATAATAGAGGTAAGGTTGGGTGGGAGAATGTTCATAACATATAAATAAATCAACTAGCTGAAACATAACTTTTCAGAAATCAAACCCTGAATCATTTTATAATACTTTAATTTTTTCGAAATTGGGATTTTACTTTCAATTCATTGACTTGAAGCTCCATACATATAGATTCTTTTTAATCATCTATTAACAGAAAAATCTATCTCAAAAACAAGAAAATTTTCTATGAAAGGTCTCGAATTTATTTTCGATTTTATGCAACACGTGTTACATAAAATATTTCGAAATACCCCTTCGATCAATATTGTCTTTCTCGAAGCACTTTCCTAATTGAAGGCTCACCTCCGCTAGGAATTAAGCAAATGAAAAAGTGGCATCAAAGCAAGGCAGCAGTGATCAAAACGTCATGAATTTAATCACACAACTTTAATTAAAAGATCGCCATATATCAATTTCCAGTTTGGCTGCTTAGAGGAAAAACGGCGAAAAGTGAAAGTATTCCATCATGGGGGAACAAAGCAATAATAGAGTAGTGCCATACAACACTAAGCTTCAAAATACGCCTTTTTCAATCTCTTAATGCGTATGGCCTCGGGGACAAAGCAATACTGATGACAATATTGCGGACTCTAGAACCTTTCACCTTTCAAATTTCTTTGACTCTTTTTCACCTTTATTCCGATTTAAAATAAATTTTAATCATTGGTTTACTGTATTTTTAAATAAGTAGGGACTGCTAAAAAAATGTTTATGTGAAAAAAAATATTGAGAAGCGAACGGAGGATTTAGAAAGAAGCCTTGCAAGAGACGTCGTTCAAGCAGACGAGGAAGACACAAAGAAGTGAAGCTAGAAGCATGTAGACAAGGTGACAAAAAAAAAATCAATAAGTTAGAAATACTTCCAGCCATACAAAAAACGGAATAAAACACGTAAAAATAACAAAAACAACAAAAAAACAAACAACATGAAAAGAAAGGGCCAAAAAAACAAACGTACAGGAGGACCTATGGGAGGAGGAAAAGTGCTGCTCAATTAACCTGAGTGACCATCAGCACCTCAGTGACTTGGTGACCGTTTGTGTATCCCTCTACCACCCAGCCTTTCCCATCGGTCAGCCTCAAAGCAGTTCCGTATCATCATCTCTTTCGAATTGAGTCCAGACCAACGCTGGACTTTAACGACGTAAAAACCAAAATTGTATTTAAAGTAATGAAAATGATGATAAATATGAAAAAAATATAAATCGAAAGAGTAGCGATAAAAATATGAATAAAAAAAAGATGATTTCATTGTTTGGTTTGACTTTTATAAAGTTTTTTTTAGGTTTTTTGTTATCCCATAAGCGCTAAAGAGCTAAAAGAGTCGAAAAAGACTTGCTAATGGTATTAAAAAATGCTTAATAACTATTTTTGAAAAAAACATTTAAAATTGTGTTTTGCTGAAAAGGCAAAAACTGGCAAATTTCGAAAGATTTTGTTAGGGAAAACAACACAGTGAAAAAAAGCATCATCTTTGTGAGCTTACTCCATCGTCAGCAGGACTGATAAATTATACTTGGTGCTAGTGAAAAACTGATGAAAGATTGATGAAAGAATCAAAACATTTTATTTGTTTTTAAGATAATTATTTTTTAAATAGTTTTTTTTGTAGAAAAACTATTCTTTGATCAATCAAACTGCTATACCACAGTGCTGAAATGTTCAGCCGATTAAATGAATTAACTTCAACAAATTCATGTAAGTTTGTTTTCATAGTTGTCATTGAAGCAACTCCAAACAGACGCCTGAAATGTTACAAAACATGATAAACAATCGAAATAGTAAAAAAAAGTAAAATGAAAAAACTGATAGTAATAAGGAGTGTCTGTCGCAAAAAAGCAAAAACTGACTATAGAAGCAAATTGATGAATCTCGAAAATTTAGGATAAAATCTTATTTTATAAAGAATGGCTATTGAAGAATGTTCCATCAAATTAACTAAAACTATAATGTCACAAGGATTATATGAAATTCAAAAGCAGAATTGTCCATAGAATCAAATTAATGAGCCCTAAAAGTTAAAACTTAATCGTAACTTAAAAGCATGAAAGGTAACTATTAGAAAGCTTTTTTCAGGTTATTTCTTCTTTTCTTCTTTTTTCCTCACTCAGCCACTTCTCGTATTCACGGAGAAGTTTGCCTGAATACCACAATTCTTTGCAATGCTTTCAACAACCGTTTTCTTTTTTGCATAGAATATTTTTGTAGCCGTTGGTTAACGATTTCGCTGCAATGCCTTTTTCAAATCTGAATTTAAAACTGTCGAAAAATTCCAAAAAAATTTAATGTTTCACTTTAGACATTTACCCAAAATTTCGAAATTTCAAAACATTGCTCAAGTAAGAATATAACAAAGCATAGAGGCGAGAGAAACACACAAACGCATACACACATACACACACACACACACACACACACACACACACACACACACACACACACACACACACACACACACACACACACACACACACAAACACACACACACACACAACCACACACACACACACACACACACACACACACACACACACACACACACACACACACACACACACAAACACACACACACACAACCACACACTCGCGTAGAGGTGTGTTGACAACAAGACTTTTTACATCAGTGCACTTAGCGTACACGCGTCAATCGTGACATCACGCATTAAGTAGGTCACGATTGGTCGCATCACGTGATTTGTGACCTACTTAATGTAGCGCCTACGTTGCGGCACTAATGAATGTTCGCCTTTAGCCTTCGTCGAGACCAGCCTATAATCTGCGTCAATGAAATTTCAATCATAATCATTTTATTTATTTTTTAATTTTTAAATTATTTTCCATTTAATTCATTAAAAATAATTTTTGTTTTTTTTTTAAATTCGTTTTTGAATGGAGAATTTTTTTAATAATGGAAAATTCTTTCTATTTAAGTTTTTAGTTTTTTAATATTACCTATAATTACTATTATTAAAGTTTTAGATATTACGCTTTGGAAGATTTCTCAATTATAAGTGATCGTTGATTTGACCTAATAAGTGTTTTCATTTCTGTTAGTAATAAATGAAAAAGATGCATATAGGTACTTTTCTTTTATTTTTTATTGTACACAATTTTTTTGTTTTAATGTTTCTTTGTATCTTACCAGTAGGCAAAGCCGTTATCAAATTCAGTTTTTTAAGTTTTATGAATAAAAACAGTACTTACAACTACACTAAGCT
>OX387246.1:11314552-11372052 GCA_947562095.1 Branchellion lobata
CGTCTGGTCTAGAATTGGCTGAGTAACAGGTACGCAGAGTGTGCAGTTGCTTTTCGTTGAGAACCGTTCTAATGCGGGTGGTTTTGTGGTGATGGTGATGGTGGTGGTGGTGATGGTGGTTTGAGTGGCCTTCCTTGTTGTTGAGGCCATTAAGGTTGGATAATACGGAAGTGCTTTTGAATCTTGACGCGTTGTTGTTGTTGCTGTTGCCGTTGTTGTTGTTGTGAGGCTGTAGCGGGTACAAGAGTAAAGGTGGAGAGGATTGAGGTTGTGATTGGAGTTGTTGCTGAAATTGTTGTTGTTGTTGAAATTGTTGCTGGTTGATCAGTTGGCTAGAAAGCTTTTGTTGTTGGTAGATTGATTGCTGCAACATTTCAACCGCCTCTCCGGATCCATTTTCCTCAGACTTTTCATTTTCAACATTTTTGTTGTTGCTGCTAAGTTGTGTTTTCACATCGTCGTTGTCGTCGTTGTTGTTGGCATTGTTGAAATTTTCAAAACCTGAATATTTTTTCAATTTTATTTTCATTAAAAATTTTTTCGTGATAAGATTTTTGAAATTTAAAATTACTCTAAAAAGAATCAGAATGGTTATAGTTTTTTCAGTTATTTGATACAAATTAGTTCTAAAGTTCGACAACATTTGCTTTTAGTTCATCGTTTATGGTTTTATCTAAATTTTATTCAGGTCACTATCAACAACAACAACAACAAAACAACAACAACAACAACAACAACAAAAACAACACAAAAAAACAACAGCAAAACATATTCACAACAACAACACCAACGACAAATTGATTGTAATAAAAACAACCCAAGCACAACTCCAAAAAAATACCAACAACAACACCATCACTAAAACAACAGCAACAAAAACGGCCACCCTTGGGACCATTGTCAAGGGAGAAGTGGAAATCTTCCTTGCACAGGATGCTGTTGTTGCCGTTGATTGAGTACTCGTCACCTGACACCAGTTGCTTGTTGCACGCGTTGCATCTGTTAGAGTGTTGTTGTTGTTGTAATTGTGGTGAGTGTTGTCGTTGTTGTAATTGTGGTGAGTGTTGTTTTTCTTGTGAGTGTTGCTGTTGTTGTATCTGTTAGAGTATTTTTGTTTTTTTTGTTGTGGGTGCTGCTTTAGTTGTGAGTTTTGTAGTTGTTGTGCTTTTTGTGGCTGTTACTCATTCGCAACATCCAGTTTCAACTTTTAATTGTGAAACCGAGTTATTACGAATGTTCATATTATTCAATCATTGGAAATCTTCAACTTCAAATATCTCACAAGAAATGAAATATATGATCAATGTTACCTTTTGACTGACACTAAACAATGTTTGAAATCTACTAGATATTTTTTCATGAAACTTTTTTCAACATTACTATAACATGAAATTATTCTCTTTTGATAAAAATATTTTTCCAAGTTTTTTTTAATTTTTAATTTAGCTTTTTCAAATTATTTCATTTTTGAAAATATTTAGTTAATTCTTCTTCAATCACGCAGTCACATTTTCTTCTTTCAAATATTCACGATGTTTCCTTTTCATCCACAGTTTCAACCGTTCCACCCTGCAACAACACCACCCACCTGAAACACTCCAGGTGAAAGAGCAAAGACCGGGCTCTCATGACCAGGTCATTCGAGGCGAAAGACAGCTTACATTTGAAGCACTTCACAGCGAACAACCTTCCAGAGGTGGTTTGTGTGGATAAGGAGTCAAACCAAGCGAAATCATTTTTTTCAATTTTCTAGTTTTATTAAATTTTTTATTTATTATTTCAGAATGTGATTAATCAATTCATTATATTGTTAATTAATTAATTAACTAATACTCAATTATTTACTTTTTAATTTTAATTCAATTTTATTTTGCAAATTCGATATAATTAGAGTTTGATTTTCCAATTCGTCTCTTTTTGACCACTCGTTGTTAGACAACTTTTATTATAGCCAGAAATTAAACCAAGATTAACAAATTGATGAAATAAAAAATACTATGAAATTCAATAGGTCTACGAAACGAATTCATAAGGAATCAACTGAATGGTGATCTTGAAACGTTAAGTTGATTAAGGTTACGTAGTATTACATTGAATTACGTAAGAGCACGTTATGTTATGTTAAATTACGTTAGGCTACGTTAGGCTCTGTCAGGTCACGTTAGGTTTTGTTTTAGATCACGTTAGGTTTTGTTTCAGATCACGTTCCAGCAGTTAGACAGATTACGTAAATGAGACTATGTGAAAGAGGTTTTCTAACTTGTTGTAGTCTTGCTTGCAGAGGGGCTTTCCGTCCCTGAAGAAGCAGCTGGAGTGTTCGTTGAGGGCCTCAGAGCACAGGAAGCACCTGAGGCAACCAGTGTGCCACACCATGTCAGGGTTCACCTTCAAGACGTACTTCTCCGTGATAAACCTCCCGCACCCACAACAACTGCTACCGTTGCTGCTACTGTTAGTTGTTGCTGTGTTGCTAGGTGTTGTGTCGCTTGGTGGCGTGCTGCTAGGTGATGCGTGGCTTGCTGATGTGTTGTTAGATGTGGTGTTGTTCGTTGTTGTGTTGTTAGTGTTGTTTCTGATTGGGGTGCTCTTGATTGTTGTGCTGCTGTTTTTGTTGCCGTTGGATGTGATGTTGCTGTTGAGTTTGTTGTTTTTAGACGTGTTTTTGTTAGTTCTATTGCTGATTATGTTGTCAGCGTTGTTGTGGATGTCGAAAAAATTTGCCATCTTTTCGAGGCTGTCGTAGGATGGAGAAGAAATTTCGTGGAGAACATTATTAGAAGTTGAGTTAGAAATGGAGAAGGTTGTTGAAATGTTGTTGTTTATGTTGTTGGAGTTGTTGGAGTTGTTGTTCATCGGACCTCTGTCAGTTAAATCTTCATCTACATCATTGATATTTCTGTTATTGTGAACCAAATCATCTTCCAGGTGTTGAGTGAAGAAGTGATTGTGGTGGTGGTTGTCAGGGTGGTTGTTATGGTGTTTGTTCGAGCGGTTGTTTGGGTGGTTGTTGGTAAAAATGTTGTGATGGAGGTTGTGGAAGTTGTTGGTGGGATTGTTGGAGAGGTTGGGAGGTTGGCTAATGGGATGGTTGTTAGGGTGGTTATTGGGGTAGTTGCTAGGGTGGTTGTTGGGTGATAAGTTGACTTCCAGTTCTTCTTTGAAGGGACTTTTTGAGTCACTCCCACTGCACTCTTTGGGCGCTTCAATGGAGTGGGAAGGACCCTCTTCGAGTTTCAGCATACCCACCAGAAACTTCAAAAAAAATCTTCGAAAGCTTCGGTTCCAACTCAACCACCCCTTGACATGGATGCTCTTGAATAGTATACAAACAGCCTATACAAACGTCTCGACCATAGCAGCAGCCGACGAAAACTATAGTGCATGTGATTCTGTTATCAGAATATTTTCAAAATAAGTATCTAGTTTTTTTCAGTTTCAAAAACTTAATTTTTGTTCATGAAGTATTTGTTATAACCAATTGAGTTAGTTGTGTGCGTTGCCTTCAATGACCACAGCATCAGCCCTTGCTTATATAGTCCCAATATAACCTAATGACGAAATTTGATACACCATTGACACTAATAGAATATACATAGATATACATACATAAATATACATACGTGGAAAAAAAACATACTTTCCATACATATATGGAAAAACATATTATTCATACATACATGGGAAAACATACAAATATTCACATGGATAAAAATACAAAATTTATATATACGTTTGTATGTATATCATCAAAATAAGTGTCTAAAGAATTCGACAGTTCGAAAAATATATAATTATATTCATATAGTAATGTTGATGAATACATGCATATATGTAGGCAGGCGTACGGGGATGGAGGGACAAGGGAGAGGCGTGGTAATGGCACATTCATTTGCAGATTGCAATTGCCTTAAGTGCATTCACGTGTACAACTACCCCCACTCAACTTTCACGCACGCGCACGCACACAAAACACACGGAGTTGAAGTCAACACAAACAAACATCAACAGCCACGTCAACACAAATCAACAACGCCAACAGCAATTAGAATACTCAGTAGATTACTCGTTGCATTTAATGACGTAATGTTGTTGTTGTTGTCGATGTTGTCATTGGTTTTATTGTTGTTGTTGTCAATGTTGTCGTTGGTTTTATTGTTGTGGTTGTTGTTACACTGATGCTTCTTGTAGGAAGTTGATGTGACTCAACGTTGCTGGTGAGAAGAATGAAGTTGATGTGGCTTTCCTGACACCTTCGTCACTATGGCCCTCTTCAGCACCATCACGACATCGTGCTGCCGTTGTCCAAAGCCTATAATCATTTTTTAGTTTGATTTTTATTACTTTTTTTCAAAGGTTTTAATTAATTATTTTAAAGATTATTGTAAGAAATTCACCAGGCTCACAATGAGCTTTTTATTTCACTGACAAACACAAACATGCATTGAATTTTTTTAAAACACCGTGTCAAACAACGGGAAAGTATAAATCAGTAAAAACATTAGTCTGGAAGATTGATCTGAAGTGGAAAAAAAAGAAAATGTTGAAATAGCACTGAGTTGTAGTTTTTGTAGACTTGAGTGTGAAGTTTTTATGGTCTTGTGTTGGAGGTGTGTTTCAAATAATAATAATTTTTCAATTTTAATAATTAAAAAAATATTTTTTTAATGTTGAGCCAAAGCGTAAAATATTTTTGTGACAACTTGATTGGCACATTACTACACGGAGTTTTGTTTTTAAAAAAACCAAAAATCCTAGTGCAAAATATTATTAAATAATTTTTTTGATAAACTTCAAATGATTTCTCAATAAGCTGAAACAAAGCATAGAATTCCATATCAGCATCGGCGTCTTTGAGGCGAGTAGCATTCAAGTTCCCATTGGCCGCTGCTGAGCCAATGAATGCCTGAAATCACTGATTGACAACTAAACCAACTCTTCAAAAACTTTTTTTAAATTGAAATAAAAAATAAATAAACAAATATGATAATTATAAAAATAATTAAAAAATTGAAATACAAATAATATATTTCAAAAATCAAAACTAAAATCAACGATCAAAAACAAAAACAAAAAAATGACTATTTGAAAAGTAAAAATTGATTTGGAAACAAAAAAAAATACGATGAACAACTAAAAAATAATATTTGAAAAAAGGTAGAATTTTTTATAGACTTTTTGGAGTCAAACCTAGACGCTGATTATTTTACAGAGTCAAAAAAGCGTGAAATTGTCATAAAACAAAAAAACAATGAATCAATTCACTTTTAAAATTCAAATAAAAAAACAAAACGCTGTGCAACTCACTGAAAAAGTGATAGTATGACTTGCCAGTCAAACAATAAAAGTTACTTTAGTATCAAATTATTGAGCTTGAAAACTTTAGAATTGAATAAAGATATAATCACACTAGAGAACTATTGAAAAATCTTTAAATCTGGTAAGATGATAACGTTGCATGGGTTAAAGAATAATTATTTTTTTGTCTCCCTCTGCCATATACTCAGAAAAGTCCGTCTGGAAAACCCGTTCTACCATTTTCTCTGCGATGCCCTTCAAATTTGCTTGCTTCCTGTTTGTCAGTTCGTGATTTCAACAAAAAAATTCAAGTGGTTTATTTATTCTACTTTCATGACACATTTAGTTCAGATCACATGCCTATACCACCTTAATCTGCTAATCTGATGAAATGAACTCATTTTCAAGTTTTGAAATATTGTTGAGTAAGCTAAGAATCTAAATTCATGTAATGATTAGAGGTGTAGAAATTGTCGTTGATTGAAGATTTCACTCAAATGTTGCTCATTCAATGGAACAAACGGCGGAGACTTGGTACTTTCTTAAAATCCTTGAAACAAACAAAAGTTAAAATTTTTCTAAAAATTATATTTAAAAAAATAACATTTGAAACTTAAAATTTTGAATACCTAATAAAAAATATTTCAAATGAAGTAATCAAAATGAGTGGAAAACAGGACCATTCACAACCCCCTCACTAATGTTTAACGTAAGTTTAAACCGTGAAAAAAGTTTTAAAATTGTTATAGTCGTGGTTATACTTAGATGTCAACCGAGTAAGTCGCACACAACCGAAGTCTCCATACACTGTGAGAGGCTCTTTCAGTCACAGCCACTTCTGTATGTTATGCTCTTTCAGTCGCAGACGAATTTTTTGGGGTGCGAAGTTTAATGCTATATTGTGGTTGTTGATTCGGTTGATGGAGAATCTACTGTGAGTTCAACAGTTTTTATGATAGTTTTTTCCCAATCAGACCTAGTCAAAGAACAGAAGCCTTTCAGAGCAGTGATTTCCTTAGTTTGAGACAGTGGAAGCGCAGTAATTCCTCCAAATTATTATATTAGTGTCCTATCCTTGTTCTTGTTCACAAGGTTTTTAACAGAATGCTACGAGATAGCATTTTTCAACGCTATAAAAATGCTTTGAATAAATTATATTTGGTGAAAATGGAACCTGCGAAGAGATGTTGTTCAGCAATACTGTACAATTATTCATCTCACTCGCCAGAGAAGATCTTGAAGTAAAACTTATTTTTAAATTCGCTTTTATATACCGTTGCACTCACTTTCTCCACGAACATACACCCTCGCTGAAAATGAAAATATTGAAAAATAAAAGAAAATATTTTTCCAAATTAATTTAAAAAATGTTTTGAGAGCATATCAAACGGCTGGATTTAAGTGAGAATTTCTGCTATGCACCTTTTTTCTTTCGGGCGCAACGCATCCTCTTTTGCTTCCTCAAATTTTTTTCAGTTTAATTTATTTTATTTTTTCAACCATTTATCAAATAATTCATTCAAATCCATCTTCACCACCACAGTTCATTGAATTTCATTATAATTTTCTTCCACCTCAAAAGACGTGTTTATTCAGCTTTACAATACTTTCTCAATACAACAATACTTGTATCAATGTTATCAGCATAGACTTGACAACTTCAACATTAGCATATAATAAATTTTCTCCTTTATCTGTTCATTTACCCATGCATGTTAACTACCTTCGTATTTGGTTAACTCTAGTATTTTCAGACAGTAATTTCACAATTTTTCAATTTTTTCATCCGCTAGTCTTTTTTTTATTTTTATAACCTCTCATTTCCATTCTGATGAATCGGGTCTTTGCATTGATATATGAGACCGGGTGTCATTTTGATTGCCACCTAAAAACTGAAATTCCATAATTCTACACCAAAAGTTAAAAATAATAAGAAGAAAAATTGAAAAAAAATCAATTTAATCTAGAGCGGCATTTGTACTTTTATTTAACTACCGTTTTCAAAAACTCAAACCTGGGCTCACCCTATCACACTTTACAGCGGATCAGGCCAAGCATTACACCACAGGCGCTTTCATAATCCGAGTTTTCAGCAATAACTGAAACTTTAAAAGCTTTTAATTGCAATTGATTGGTTAGAAACTGAAGAAAACATACACAAGAATGTCACTACACCCATTCTTAGTTTCGGCAACTCTTTTCCTACTTACCTCTCAGAATTGGCTGAGCTTCTAGAACCGATTTATAATAATACTACCAATAATTACTCTAATTTTTTAAGTACCAAAGCAAAGAATTGTAAAGCAAATTCATAAAAAGAACTAGATAAAGTTGTTGTTTTGCAGTATTATAAGTATTTAAATTTAACTCGTTAGGGGGATTTTGAGCTCGAATACAAAGGAAACGAGGATGTTATGAAATTCTTCTGAGTTTGAAAACAAACTGGATATTTGATTGAGTCATACCTTGGTTATTTTTGAATCAAAATTTGTTTTTTCTATTTTTTCTGTTGTTTTATATGATTATTAAATAATATTTTTAAGTTTACACTTAGTGAAGTCTCAATACACATGAGTTTGAGTGTTTATATATAATTCTTTATTTTATAATTAGCACATGACAATGAAAAAACCTCATCTGAAATTGTCTGGCCATTCTTTCTTTATAATTTTATTGTTCGCATTTCTACAGCAAGGTGTGTTAACGAACTGGATGCCTTTCAAGCACATGATTAGTGATCACTTCAAATGTCTCCCTCTTGCCACTTCTTTTGAAAATCTGTTTCATAAACACTCCGATCAACAACATTTTATGTTCATGCTTTTTGGCAATTTTGACGTTTTTGTGGATTCGATTTTGATGAAAAAATTGAAATTAAAATAGCGAGGTCGAGGTTATTGACATTTTGAAAGCTCATGAGACATTGTGAGACACAAATCTATTTGGAAAGCTATGCTCAAATATTTTGAATAGCTTGCAGTGTATTGTTATTGCTATAACAATGTATTGTGTTATTGCTATGGCAATGTATTGTGTTATTACTATGACAATGTATTGTGTTATTACTATAACAATGTGTTGTGTTATTACTATAACTATTACTATTACTATTGTGTGTCCATGAGCCTCATGACGATTATTGTACATTTGAGAGTTTCAGGTGCGAAAATGGTCAAATTTTATACATATTCATGGATATCTCTTTGTTATTCTTTCAATAGTGCATACAAACGAGAGAGCCGATCGTATAAATGACAAGGAAGCTCTATAGTGCCGAGAGTTTGAAAATATCAACTTGGTTGTGTTGAACAAACCAACTTAAGGAATTATTTGAATCTCTGACCACAGGTATCAAAACATTTTAAATTTTCAACATCCAAACAATTTTTAACATCTAATTTTGGAATTATAAAAATTTATTGAACACAGTCTCACTAGTCATATTGCATCACTCCATGAAATACATTTCGAAAAAATGATTACATTTTTTTAAAAGTATTCAATTTTACTTTAAATTTGGTGTAATATTTTGTTGAAGTTCAAAATTTGTTTCTCATTCAAATGAGTTTGAGTAGATACCTAATTAATTATATAAAACCTCATTCTTAAACCCAACTTAATCCTCACTCACAATCAGAAATTCAAACGACTTCATACAAAATTATTTTTACTTTATGGTTTTTGAGTTAGAAATTTTTTTACACCACTTCAATAACTTTTATGATAAAAATAATTTTTCGTATTTCATATTATATCAGATATTCTACATGATTTTATTTTTTCGTTAGATTTCTTGACTTCTCTACTATATTCCTTGGAGCTTTCAACCAAAGAAAATGACTGCCTATTTTATTTTCTTATGAAAATTGCATGTATTTCGTGTATACGCCGTTTTGAAGAATAATTCATTAACTCATGAATTTTTGTTTGTTTGAAAGCTGTCACAAAAAAATACAATAAAGAAAATGAAAACGCTGGAAAAGGTGATACAAAAGTGTATGAAGGGTTATAAGAAAGAAGGAAACAGAAATGAATAGATGAATGTGTTTCTATATAATTTGGTACTGTCCAGCTTGATGGGTGGGTTTTGATACTTTTGATATTCTCTTGCTATTAGTACAAGTGTGAGAAAAGACCGAAGGTTCAACAGAGCTGTGCAGTTACTTTCACGTTCCATCGTTCCATAGACCGTCCTGAAAATCAATCTCCAGGCTGCTTGTTGTGAAATAAAATGACAACAGCAACCACGATAGCTTTGTTACTAGTTGACATATATATAGGCAATTCAATAATTAAAATTATATTTATGAAAACAGTTTTGTGGTATTTCTAAATATCCTTTCAGAAATAAATTACCATTGAAAATAGAAAAAAACTAAAGTAGAAAAAAACAAGGGAGACAACGATTGTGCTTTCAACATATCCGCGAATGAGTGAGAATTGAACAGCAAATGATAAAGCAGTAATAACTTCTTAAGTTTTATGGCCTCTGTTTACCTAACAGCAATTAAACTCATTCAATTTTTAACGTGGTTTAATGGGAACTAGTTAAACATGATTTTCTGAACCTACATTTTCCAAGCTATACCACAGCTCACCTTCACACCTCACTTCTACCTTTCAAATTTGCTGCATCTATTGCATATTCAACACTTTTATTTTCAACAATCAAATAATACTTTCCGAATAGAGCTAATAAGTCAAAACTTCAACAAGCATTTTACAAGCATTCTCCGACTATTCTCATCATATTATAAAAATACAATTAATATTACATAGACAATAACTCCAGAGGTCCAATAGCATATATTATTACATCAAAAGCTTTTCACCGCGATTTTTGTCTGGAGATAATTTATTATTTTTTCTAAATCAACCATTTTTTTCAAAAGCTTAACCTTTTATTTCAATTTTTTTAGTTTTTAAACTTCGAACAGCTAAACCATGTATAGATTAGTGTAATATTGAAAAAAACCTATTAAAAAAATCGAATTGTGATTAAAATAGTTTCAGTTATCCTGGACTATAAATATGCACAGTCTGAATTTGAAAATCAATCGAAACAAGTTTTAAAAAATAGACAAACATCAACGACAACAAACAGAGCACACAGGTGTCAACGTTCGTCGACCGTGCTTTGAAAGCATTTCCCTAATGCGCTTTAGATAGGGGGAAACCGGGACGCAGAAATACCCATACGACTGATATAAATGCACTTTTAAAAGCTCTCAAAACTATTGCGCAACACTGCCTTCGATGCAGTCGTTCCAAGTACCTTCTTTGATTGGTAATAAACCTTTATTAGATGAAGGTTTCAAGTCCCCTTGCGAGTAGGATATCACGTCAAGTTAAGGGGGCCTGCTTTGCTGGATTACTTATTTTATATAACATATATACACAGCGCTGCAATGACTGCCTAATTCGAACATTTGTGACCTCTTAATTATAGCATTTGAGTACAAAAAGTTTTTTTTTAAGTTTAAAAGAAATAAGTAACTACTCTTTATGTGTGAAGCGCCCTATATGTTCACCGCATTCTGATCAATAGTTATTGCTATGGCTACCTTCAACTTGCCTGCTATTCAATTGCTTTGCTTCAACCAGGTTTATTATCATTCTTTTAATGTTTTGATTACTTGTTTATAAAAAATTGTATTCACTCCCAACATCTTGTTTTTAAGTTTTTGGGATCGACTTCGCCACATCGGTGTTATTATTTGCGTTTTCTTCAAACCTCCAAAAAGTACCTCAACCTGCACATCGTTCAAACAGTGGTGATCTAATTACCTGGTTATGCGTGCTGTTGTCTAGTGCTTTAGACGCATGCGTTCAAAGGTTCCTCCATAGAAACGTTTTTACTCGCTACGGAGCTACTAATCAAACGCTTGGATATAGGTCTATGGTTCTCATCTAGTGTTCCAACTATTTGGAATTTCTTCTTTGCTTGGGCTGTCTTTTTATTATAACTCAAACCCTGATTATTTTAGGGTTTATACTGTAATTGGTTCAGATTGGTTTAATCCTCCGACCAATCAAAATTGCAAAGATTTTGTTAAGGTGAGAAAGTCACAATACTTGATAAGTTGATAATTAATCACTTCCACATAGTTCCTGTCCTTGCAATCATCACTGCTTCAGCACCAAATTCCTGCCAGTATCACACTTACTCATTTCTCAATGGCTCTTTGATATGATTGTCAACTATTTAAAGTTTTTCTGTGTTCACTTGATCAAACTCAAACTTAATTATGCTCTAAAAGTTTGAGGTTTTAACAGTTTTTTTCTATTGTTTATATTCAATTATTCTCTAGCTTTACACCGACTATTCGTAATCTTATGGTTTTTTGTTCAACACCTCTGCGCTTGCGGCATAATGATTGGCCTGTTCCGCTATGAAGTGTGATTGGGTTAGTCTAGGTTTGAATTATAAAAGCGGCGACTCAATTTTAGTACGGATGACTTCGTAGTGTCCAGTCCTCTAATAGCCCACAGCGAGTGAAACCGTTTCCACGGGAGCGCCTTTGAGCATAGTGCTTAAAGGCATTTTACAAATGGCTAGCTTAGATTAGATTAGATTGACTGGAACTTGAGTCTGGAACTTGAAGCTCTCCAACCTTACCATAGCCTCACCATGTTCTCCACTGAAACTTCCATTGAATTTATCTGAAAAGCCACAAAATACTGAAAAATAATGATTCCATTCGCACCTGCTCCTCCATCAGCAGATCACATTTTTTTTGTTTTTATCATTTTTTGAAACTTCCAACCTCATTATTTTTATAACTATCAAACGAAGCTAAAAAAAATATTCAGTTATTACAATTATAATCTTTTTTCGAATAATTTTTTACAGTTTAACTATCATAGTTAATGGACAATGAGAAGCAGTCACCTTCTTAATTTAATTTTTAAAAAATCAATTATGAATCATAGTCAAGTCGCCTTAAAAAAATGCTTAATGTTGTGGCTTATGGCCCACAAAACTCAGAGGCCTAACCTTTATCTGCTATGTGATTGGTTCTATTCGGTTCGACATAAATAAGTATTCTTGAAACACAAAAGACTTCATTACATCACCAAAGGTGCTTCTTCATACAATACAATACAATACAAAAACGAATATTATTATAGTGGCATTAACCCCGTAGAGTTTCGAGGCCACATACGTGTGTGAAAAGTCATGAGCAAAAAAGAAAAAAAAAGCTTCGCTTCGAAGCTGCCTTGTTTTAAGAAAAAAAATGAAGAAGAAGAAAAAGAAGATGAAAAAGAAGAAATCAAAAAAGTCTCTTTTCTTCAATTGGTAAAAATTTCATTTTCTTCATTCAAACGTTTTTTCATACCAAAACTATCTTGTATTTAATCTTATAAAAAAATATTTTAAAAATTTTGATGTTTTTTTATTTTTAAAAATTTCCAAATTAGTGAATCTCGATCTCAAACTTAAATTCTCATTTTTATTTCATGAAATAATTTTTGAAAATTACACTCCAAAGGATTTGAAAATTGCAATAAAGAATATCAAAAAGGAACTTCAAACGAATTAACCATCTTTACAGTTCAGATATGCTGAAAAACTGGATTATCTGCTGATGTTCATCGGAGCTATAGCTTCGCTGATAACCGGTGTTAGTCTGCCTATGCTGGTACTGGTCTTCGGTGACATGACCACTTCGTTCACGAACTCCAGCTACAACCAAATTTCCAACAGTACCGCTGCTATTTCAAATGAGTAAGCCCTTATAAGCGCCTTTGAATAGTGTTTAACCAGCACTATACAAGTTTTTAGTGGATTAGAATAGATTAAATTAAACTAGAAAATTTTCTTAGCTTGATTAAAATAGAATAAAGTGCCATGGGTGAGTTTTCATTATTGAATAAAATTTATTTACCCGAATTTTTGTTGTTTATGATCGTAGAATGTAGTAGTGAAAACAAATATTTTTTTTCAAGTGCCTTCTGGAACGAAATAAAGGAAACCATTTATTACTATCTGAGTGAGCTATTTTGTTTTTATTTTTTCATTTCTATCTAATCTAATCTAATCTAATCTAATCTAATCTAATCTAATCTAATCTAATCTAATCTAATCTAATCTAATCTAATCTAATCTAATCTAATCTAATCTAATCTAATCTAATCTAATCTAATCTAATCTAATCTAATCTAATCTAATCTAATCTAATCTAATCTAATCTAATCTAATCTAATCTAATCTAATCTATTCATCAATTAACAGACTGACTAACAACTCAGGATTTAAATGGAAAGAGCCCGAATAACTTATAATAACATGTTCAAAATTAGCTCAAGTACGGCGAAAGCTCATCGCTATTGAAGTTGATTTACAAATGTTAATTTTACAATACAATACAAGTACGAATATTAATAAAGTTGCATTAACCCTGTGGAGCTTCGAAGCCGAACTTATTTTAAAAAAGTTATTAATGAAAAGTTACCATTGAAAGGTTACTCTACAAAGTTACTTGTGAAAGGTTTTCGTGAAGGTTCTATTGAGAGTTAGTACTGAAACAAGTGGAATATTTCACTGCGATGAGTGACAACAATAGAAGCCGCCTTAAGACATTCAGGTACTTTCAAGCAAGGCCCAAAGTAGTTAAGAAAAGCTCGTCTTGCAAGCGAAAGGCACACAATTAAGAAACTAAACATTCGTGACGACCCAATTCTCAAATTGCAACTTATGCCACTATGACCATCATCATTATAACCACAACCAGCACTACAGCTACAACCTACATCACAACCACAACTACGACAATCACCATCACAGTCATAGGAGCGGTGGTGTTGGTGACAGGTTACGTGCAGATCGCGTGTTGGTTGACAGTGTCATACCGACAGACCTTCAAGATCAGAAACCACCTCTTCAAGAGCATTCTGCGACAAGAGATTGGTTGGTTTGACACCAACGATGTGGGCCAACTTGCTACTAGACTGTCTGCGTGAGTGCATGCACTCTCCTTTACCCAATCTTCATCACTAGCATACCATACCACACCATACCATACCATACCATACCACACCATACCATACCACACTATATTACACCATACCACACCATACCACACCATACCACACCATACCACACCATACCACACCATACCACACCATACCACACCATACCACACCATACCACACCATACCACACTATACCACACCATACCACACTATACCACACCATACCACACTATACCACACCATACCACACCATACCACACCATACTACACCATACTACACCATACCACACCATACCACACCATACCACACCATACCACACCATACCACACCATACCACACCATACCACACCATACCACACCATACCACACCATACCACACCATACCACACCATACCACACTATACCACATCATACCACACCATACCACACCATACCACACTATACCACACCATACCACATAATAAGATATATGATATGGCACGATAAAATATGATAAGATGAGAGATTTCAATAACTTTTTGTTCAGTATTTCGCTTCTTGTCAGCTTTCTGCTTCTAAAATCCGCTTTGTTTTAGTCCATCCATCATTTCAAGGGTCTCCCTTCTTTTCCACGCTCCCTACAACTAACAACACCAAGCCCTACAACAACCACCACAACAACCACCACAACAACCACCACAACAACCACCACAACAACCACCACAACAACCACCACAACAACCACCACAACAACCACCACAACAACCACCACAACAACCACCACAACAACCACCACAACAACAACCACAACAACCACCACAACAACCACCACAACAACCACCACAACAACCACCACAACAACCACCACAACAACCACCACAACAATCACCACAACAACCACCACAACAACCACCACAACAACCACCACAACAACCACCACAACAATCACCACAACAACCACCACAACAACCACCACAACAACCACCACAACAACTACCACAACAACCACCACAACAACCACCACAACAATCACCACATCAAGCCTTATCACAACCACCACAACAACCACCACAACAACAACACCAAACTCCGCTCTACAGCGACGTGAACAAGATCCAGGAGGGAATCGGCGACAAGTTTAGTACCTTCTTCCAGTGGATTTCCACTTTCCTCTCAGGAATTATCGTCGGCTTCGTTCGAGGACCCAAACTGGCTGGTGTTGTCATCGCCATCTCCCCTCTCATCGCTATAGCAGGAGGAATCATGACCTATGTAAGAAGGGAATCAGTTTTCCATCGGTTGCCCTTGTTTTAATGTTCTTTTGTCTGCGCTGGGACTTTCATTAATCATTTAAATTTTCATAACTCTAATGAACGAGTCTTGGCGTCATAGTGGTTGGTCTTGAAACTTGCCTAAATGCTCAGAACTTTACGTTTTGATGAAGATCTTTTTGAAGTTTGAAATTAAAAAAAAAATTATATAAAAAAATAAACCAACCAATAGATGAAATCATTACTAAATAAAGAGATAAAAAACTCAATAAAACAACTAATAAATTGGCCCACCAATCAATCACTCTTAAACTTCCATCTTATCAACTCATCAACTTGTTTTCCAGCTGATAACGGCAGCCACCAGCAAAGAATTGACGGCATACGCGAAGGCAGGCTCAGTGGCTGAAGAGATGATTTCTGCCATCAGAACCGTTGTTGCCTTCAGCGGTCAGGAAAAGGCCATTGAAAAGTCAAGAGTTTGACTAAATTCAGCGCAAATTTGATAAGTTTTTATAAAAATGAATAGTTTGCATACTTATGATTTATTTATGTATCTACGAATGATTGATTTATCTATGAAGGACTTATATAAGCTTGAATAAGCCATATTATTATTAATGATCCATATACTAACGGATAATAATTTTATTGCCAAAAAATATGTTATAATATTTTACTAAGTTGATAATATATGTTTCGAATTTATATTTTTAATATTTTATTTAAATTTTTTTCTTTAAAAAAAAAACTATTTAAAAAAATAAATTATAGAATTGAGCTGTAAAGCTTAGGGTTAGGCTTAGATCGCTTCGACTTATCGGGTCCACTATGTTCAGGAAGGCTGAACTATTTCCATGCCTAGACTGCTTATTGCACTCAATTGCTTTGGTGACGACTGACTTGTGTTTTATTAAGGAGGAGTAAAGAAACGAAACAAAGCAAAACAATGCAAAGCGACACAATGCAATGCAATGCAACACAATGCACTATATTACAATTCAAAAAAACACATTTAAACAAGGGCGTTATTCAGAGTAGTTTGAGTTTCTATGCGTGACCAACAAACTATGGTGAATCAGAGAATAAAAGCGAGTTTAATAAAGCATATACTAACAGTTTAGTGAAGCATTGAAGAATATAAAAAAATCTTATACCTTTTATATAGCCTTCACCGAACTAAATTGAGGTCAGCTTTAAGTTGAATTTAGTTCTAGAAAAACTATCATAAAACTTTGTCTTAAGCCCTTGGTGGAAAAGTATTAAAAATAGATTGAGAATAATCCTAATGAGGTTTACCATCAAGGTTCCAAATTCACAACTTTCCAACACCATTTTGCTATTTTAACTTTGTTTTCTCTTTTCAGTTTTGTTTGCTGCTGCTTATTTTTCATACACCCACCCTACCACTACTGTACAACCACTATACCAACATTCTACCATACACCCACCATAACTTTCACCTTTACTTTACTACCATCACACCACGACACCACCACCACACCACTCCCACGCATCCTCTTTACATCCCCAAACATTCACCCTCCTAGATATACCAAGCACCTCAGAGAAGCCAAAATATTTGGTATAAAGAAGGGGATCATGGGAGGTTTGGGCATGGGAACCTCACTAGGAATCATCTTCTGCTCCTATGCCCTGGCCTTTTGGTACGGAGGCAAGCTGATCAGAGACAAAGAAATGGAGATTGGAGAAGTTTTGACTGTGTGTAACATCTGCTACACTTTATGTTTTATTTCTCAGTTTCTTTTATAAATATATTTTTTGTTATTTCGTATTTATCACTCAAACATTCATAAGGGCATTCCTATGAACGTTTTCACTCGCCGCTGGGTTAATAGTCGGTTGCTTAGATTTGATGTATGATCTCTGCCTATTGAAAGATTTTTTGTGTACTTTTGAAGTTTTCCGTTACTTACAAGTGAGATTATTACATTAGGCTCTCTAACAGGTCTTCTTCGCGGTGGTGATAGGAGCTTTTGCACTGGGAAACGCAGGTCCCAGTCTGCAGAGCATTGCTGCGGCCAGAGGAGCTGCCTTCCATTTGTGGGAAATCATGAACAGGGTATCATCATATTTCATTGTGGAATTCCATTTTTGATCATGGCTATAAAGGCTGAATCTTTTTAATAGGTGTAAAAGCTGATCATAGATGTAAAATCCGAATATTATGACAAAACAAGCGACCATAAAATCAAAAAGCAAAAAAAAATAACCGAACACACGTGACGGGAATGATTCACGCGAGTTTAACAATAAAAGCTTCAAAATAACTTTATATGGAGCATTTCAATATTTGCGACTTTTTATTATTATTATTGGCGTTTATTTCTAAGGAGTCTTTGTATAGAAGTTCCCTATGTCTGTTTATATGAAGTTTTATTGATATTATTAATCTAAACTTATTTTTATAATTTTAAACTATTTGCTCTTAGTCAAAAAGTCATATTATGATCGTAATACGCTGTTATCGGGATTATTCACAAGCGTTTGCTTCATTCGTATTATCATTCATTTTAATTCATTTGTCACTAGAGTAAGAATCTTAGTTGTATTTTATTGTATTGTATTTTGATACAAACCCTTTCTGGCCAGGTCCCTATGATAGACAGCAGTTCTCGCGAGGGGGTATCCCCTGCCTTCAGCGGCAACATCGAGTTCCAAGACGTGCACTTCAACTACCCGTCCAGGAAGGAAATAAAGGTGGAAACATCAATGCTTTGTTGTTGTTGTTGTTGTTGTTGTTGTTGTTGTTGTTGTTGTTGTTGTTGTTGTTGTTGTATTGTTTTATGTTTTGTATTCACTGTAATTGTATGGTTCGAATGATTAAAAGTCAGGCAAAACAATGGAACCTCCGTTTTAATATTATATTACTTATATATATTTTTATTCATCTGATTATTAATTATTTCAATATTTTCGTTTTTATAAACTCCTCAGATCCTCAAGGGACTGAGTATGCGCTTGGAGCAGAGCCTGACGGTGGCGGTGGTGGGCGAAAGTGGATGCGGCAAAAGTACGGTCATTCAGTTGTTGGAACGCTTCTACGACCCTGACAGCGGCAGTGTGTTGGTTGATGGCACCGATCTCAGGAAGATGAACATCAAGTGGCTCAGAAAACACATCGGTTGGTTCGTCCTTGTTGCCCTGAAACTTCGACACTGCTACTTCAGCAGAACCTTCTAATTCTTTGTTAACACATCCCTCCAAAAACTCTATTCCAACACACCACTTCAACGCACCACTCCAACACACCGCTTCAGCACATCACTCTAACACAAAACTCCAAAACGACACTAGTATCTTTATATCTAACCCTAAATATGATGACAAAAACTTTTGAAAACAATGATGTAGTGATAGGGAAATGATACTAAAACCCAACCACAGGTGTCGTCAACCAAGAGCCTGTTCTCTTCGCCACCACAATCGCCATGAACATCTCTTATGGACTTGAAGGAGCCACGCAGGCCCAGGTCGAAGAAGCCGCCAAGCAGGCCAATGCTCACGATTTTATCCTCACTCTGCCCCAAGTGAATAAATATATTTTGAATTCTTTCTCTAAAATCTTAACCCAACAAAAAAGAACACAGTTGAAATTTTAAGTGTATCGAAAGTATAGAATTTTTTGAAAGATAAAGCCCGAGGCATGGACTTGAAATAAATTAATAAAACACATTCATCGCTAACAAATGAAAAAACTGAAAATGAAAAACCCTTTTAAATCTTTTTAAAGCCCTTTTTGACCCTCATTTCAGAAATACGAGACGATAGTGGGAGAGAGGGGAGCCCAGATGAGCGGAGGTCAAAAGCAGAGGATCGCCATAGCAAGGGCTCTTATCAACAATCCCAAGATCCTGCTGTTGGACGAGGCCACATCAGCCCTGGACAATGAGAGCGAAGCCATTGTTCAAGCGGCTCTCGAAAAAGTGCCAGAATTGGACTTCAATTGATCATCATGTTCATCATCATCATCATCATCATCATCATCATCATCATCATCATCATCATCATCATCATCATCATCATCATCATCATCATCATCATCTTCATCATCATCATCATCATCATCATCATCATCATCATCATCATCATCATCATCATCATCATCATCATCATCATCATCATCATCATCATCATCATCATCATCATCATCATCATCATCATCATCATCATCATCATCGTCCTCATCATCATCATCGTCATCACACTATTACCATCTTCTTCTTCTGCATCTTCGTTATAATTATTACATGAAAATTGTTTTCATTTCTACATGTGTATCATCACACCATCACCAAATCCTTACACCATCTCCAAATCACCATAACACCACACTACATTTTTACACACCAAAACACACTCCATCCCACTATACCACACCACATCGCCACACCAGACCACAACCTCCCACCACACCACCACACCACTACCAAACTACACTATCACCACCACCATGTCTCATTTTCACATCACCACCACCATACCACCACCACAGGCCAGCGCAGGCAGAACCACCATTGTGGTGGCTCATCGGTTGTCGACCATCAAGACTGCCGACGTCATCTTCGGCATCAAAGAAGGCGTGGTGCACGAGAGTGGCACCCATGAAGAGCTCATGAACCTCAAGGGAATTTACTATACTCTCGTCACCAGCCAGGTAACCACAACCTAGGAATACAATACAATACAATACAATAGAATAGAATAAAATACAATACAATACAATACAATAGAATAAAATAGAATAGAATAAAATACAATACAATACAATACAATACAATACAATACAATAAAATACAATACAATAAAATACAATACAATACAATACAATACAATACAATAAATACAATAAATACAATACAATACAATAAAATATAATACAATACAATACAATACAATACAATACAATGCAATACAATACAATACAATACAATACAATACAATACAATAAAATACAATACAATACAATGAAATACAAAAAATACAATACACTACAATACAATAAAATATAATACAAAAATACAATACACTACAATACAATACAATATAATATAATACAATACAATATAATACAATACAATACACCAAAATACAATACAAACAATAAAAAACCCAACCCATGAATGTAGAATGTTTTCGTTGAAACGATAAATATTTTTTAGTAACATGTAACGTGGTTTGGAATTTTGCAATACATAACGAAGTTATAACTTTCCATATGCATGAAATATAGCTGCATACTGTGAATAGTTTTTTAATTATTTTTTAATAATTTGTATACATAACAAATTTGGATGCAAAATTCTGACTTCATTATCACACCTAATCTGATCTTATCTAATCAAGTAACTAATACCCTGTTGCACAATTCAGCAAGGAGTTGGCAAAGAAGAATCCGAAGGTGCTTGTTTAATTAATAGTTAAATGATTTGAAAAAATGCTGAATGAATATAAAAAGTAAAATTAATAAGACGTCTGAATCTTAGAATTTTTCCACAATTAACTCGAGTTTTTTTCAATTGGTTTACATCTTTCCATGCTGAAAGATGAGAGTTCAGAAGAGGAGAAAGAGACAGAGGAAAAAAAGAAAACTGATTTTGAAGAGGTGAGTTTCAAAAGAGAAAACAGTTCACGAAGGTCCAAATCTCGCAGGAGGAGAACCATCTCAACAGCCAAAGAAGTTGAGAAGAAGGAAGCCGAAGAGGTTCGATTAGTTAACATATACACAGTGTGTATGAAAACTTAAATATAAAGTTTCAATAAAATGGATGAAAATTGGATGAACATTTGAATGAAGACATTGACGAAATTAGTCATCATTGGTAGTTGTACGTCTCTTGCACCATTTCAGCACTGTGGCCTCGAAACTCTACGGGGTTAATGCCACAATAATAGTATTGGTATTTTTATTGTATTGTATTGTATACCCTTTTAACATCCTCGACTTTATACGAGCCATTGTCAGTGTTTCTGTTCAGTAACTCACTTGGTAACTTCTTTCAAAGGTGGTGAAGGACGTGTCGATAATGAGGCTAATGGCTCTAAACAGGCCTGAGTGGTACTACATCGTGTTCGGCTGCATTGGAGCTCTAATACAGGGCGCCATTCAACCAGCGTTCGCAATTCTTTTTGCCAAATTTATCGGGGTAAGAAATCACTTTGCATGTTGGATTAATACCATAATATATTTAGAACTATGATAATCCTAATAGGATGTTTCGTTCTGTTTGCTTCTATAACTTTTCATAAAAATCTGCGCGCACACATACACACACACACACACACACACACACACACACACACACACACACACACACACACACACACACACACACACACACACACACACACACACACACACACACACACACACACACACACACACACACACACACACACACACACAAACAAACAAACACACACACACACACACAAACATACACAGACATTCGGTGCAAATGTGAACGAAGAAGATCGTAAGAGTCTGGTTGAACTGCTGTCCATACTGTTTGTGGTGATTGGCGTCATTACTCTGCTCTCCATGGTCCTAATGGTGAGGCGTGAATTCAGTTTGCTAGATCAAATCTGAACCAAAATTTTTATTACCCAGGCGGTTTTCATTCTTTTTGAGCTGTTTCAAAAAAATGTAAACCTATAAAAAAATATTTTCTTATTTTTAAAACGTTTAACCAAATTAAATTTTTTTAACCTATTAAAATATTTTTCAACCTATTTTAAAAAATGTCAACTTATTTATAAATATATTCATGACCTACTTTTAAATGAATTTTTAATTTATTTCTAAAATCTTTTTCCACCTATTTCTTTTCATTCTTCCTAGAGTACGATGTTTTCTATTTCTGGCGAAAAATTGACTGAGAGGGTAAGAATTCTGCTCTTCAAACACCTCATCAGACAGGTCTCTTCTTTCTTCAGAAGATGTACATACATGCATATATGTTTATTTCTTCATTACCCAGTTTGGTTATTCATAATTCATTCATTCATTCATTCATTCATTCATTCATTCATTCATTCATTCATTTATTCATTCATTCATTCATTCATTTGTTTCTTTATTTCTTCATTGATTCATTGATTGATTGATTTATTCATTTATTCATCAATCCTTTCATTCATTCATTCATTCATCCATTCATTCATTCATTCATTCATTTATTTATACCTTTTTTCATTCATTTATTTATACCTTTTTTCATTCATTTATTTATACCTTTTTTCATTCATTCAATGATTCAATGATTCATTCATCCAATCATTCATTAATTCAATCATTCATAAATTCAATCATTCATTCATTCATTCATTCATTCATTCATTCATTCATTCATTCATTCATTCATTCATTCATTCATTCATTCATTCATTCATTCATTCATTCATTCCTTCATTCATTCATTCATTCATTCATTCATTCATTCATTCGTTCATCCGTTTAGTTTCAAGATTTCCATACATTCGACCATAACCTACTGAGCTTGAATAAAATATCGTACTAAATATTTAGTTCAAGTTCAAAAAATTGAAAATTGAAAAAACAAATTAACATCACCTCACACGGCTTTCGAAGCATTCATGCACAATTGCACCTAACCCAGCACACTCAACCACCTCAACAGAACGTCGAGTTTTTTGACGATCCCAATAACAGCGTGGGCGCACTTGTGACCAGACTTTCAACTGATGCCTCGGCTGTGCAAGGGGTAGCATTTTACTTTTTTATTTTTTTACAAACACGAATATTATTATAGTGGCATTAACCCCATAGAGTTTCGAGGTTTTAAAGCTTAATTTTTCCATAACTATTTATTTTAAAAGAATTTTTCATTTTGTATCTTTCTTTTTTTTCCACCCAACATTGATATCATGCAATCTGTTTTTCTTTGCTTGATTTTTGCATAACTGAAAGTTCCTACCAATTTAAATTTTTTTTTAAATTAAACACATCTCAACTTTATTAATATTCCCGAAAAACAAAAAAATAATTAAAAAATTTCAAAAACCGCCTCCTATTGGCCTTCTTGGAATGCTGGTTCCTTTTCTGTGAAATGAATCTTACTCCACCCACTGATCATCTACCCATCAAACATTAACCATCGAATCCTTCCAGGGCACTGGCACTCGACTGGGCATGTTTTGTCAAGCTCTTTCGAGCATTGGGGTCGGTGTGATTATTGGTTTTGTGTACAGTTGGCAGATGACTCTGCTCATTCTGGGCTGTCTGCCTCTTCTTGTGGCGGGTGCCACGGTCGAAATGAAAATGGCAAAAGGCTTTTCTGGAGACAACAATGCGGCTCTGGAAGATGCTGGAAAGGTATGAAAACCTTCTTAGTTCAAACCCACTTTAAGCCTGTGAATTTTATGAAACCTTATGCAAAGTAGTGCTAACTTAAACAGCTTTCTTCAAAGTTTTACTGTTTCAACTAACTTAATTGAGCCGATTACTTGCAACTCTTCGGCGTTGAAGCTATAGTGGTTATAATTATCTTTATCTTTTATAAGCATCTTTATCAATTTTTATTACTGTAATCCAATTTCTTCAACTCTCAGATTGCCACGGAAGCAATTTCCAACATTCGAACTGTAGCCATTTTGTGCAAAGAAGAAATGTTTGCGCAGCAATACCACGACCGCTTGTATGGTCCGCACAAGTTCGTATTTATTCTGTTTTCATTTCCAATTAAATTAACTAGCAATAAATCGATTTGCCCAAAACTGAAAATTTGTGGAATTGTTTTTTTGAAAGAGTTTAATTCTAAAAAAAGTACTTATGAGAGGTATATACTTAGCGTTATACAGATGTTTTTAGAAGATTAGTTTAGATTCATACGAACATAACTTCATTTCCAGATCCAACCTTTGCAAGGCACACTTGTCTGGTCTCACATATTCTCTCTCACAAAGTCTTATCTACTTTTCCTATTCCGCCATTTTCGCCCTGGGAGGCCACCTAACTAACACTGGAGTACTCAACTATGAGGACATGTTTTTGTGAGTTTTGGGCCAATTCAAGCCTCTTCACTTCTCTCTCATGCACCTCATAAGCTTCGAAACAATCTTCAAAAAGCTCTTTTGCGGCAATCCTAACAAATAATATAAAAAACTTGTGGAGCGATGTTACCATGGATGATAACAACTTCTCTGTAGTGCCAACAATATACACCAGAATTTTGTTGTGGTCAAATGCTAACAAGAACTACTAAAAGCTTATCTTGAATTTCAAGACTCCTTAAACTAAATCCTACAGGGTGTTCGGGGTCATAATCTTTGGTGCTATGGCTTTGGGGCAAGCTAGCCAGTTTGCTCCTGACTATTCCAAGGTCAAAGCCTCTTTGGGCAGAATATTCGCTCTGCTGGACAGCAAGCCGTCACTTGACATCTACGCAAAGGAAGGCCTCATTCCAGTGAGTTGTGGCTTGAAAAGTATACATTTCCCATTATGAGGAAATTCTTTTTATTACTGAAAGGTATTTTAAATGTTTTTTATATCGTTTTGAGCGTTTTTTACTTGAAAAAACAATTCAATTGAATCAATTTTTTGATGCAAAACAACGACTTCAATCTTATCTAGTCAGAACATTTGTATAGCGCTGATTACACAGTGTTCAAAAGCGCTTTGCTACGACTCGTTCAAAAAAAAATTGTAAATTTTAAAAAAACGTAGTAGAAATTCAGTGGAGGAAAGACTGGTAGAATGAGCGTGTGAAATATTGATTGTTGCAATGGTCCACAGGGAAGCATCAACGGCTCGGTGAATTTCGTGGATGTGACCTTTGCCTACCCCACGAGGAAGTCCGCCATGGTGCTCAACAAGCTGAACTTCAGCGTCAAACCTGGAACCAGCATCGCTCTTGTTGGCTTCTCAGGCTCGGGCAAAAGCACCACCATCCAGCTGCTGGAACGCTTTTACGACTGCCTCAGTGGATCCATTGTGAGTTGGTGAAGAATGGAAACGCTTATGATGAAATGCCTCAAGAATGACTTTGGAGTGTGTGAATTTTGTTTTTCGTGAGCATTGGAGTAATGTTATTGCATGTGGGGCTGACTTCAGCTTGGTGAAGTATGTGAGATTCAGATGAATAGGGCGCAGTAGTTAATTGTTCAATTGTTTGGACATGCGTGTGAACATGAGACTATGCGCAGTAGATTAAAAATTGAAAATTAAAATGGCAAATGTAAAGCCTCAAAATGTTTTCTTAAGAATATTTCATTCATTTTATGTACTCTTCTTTATATAAAGTCTGATTAAACATTTTTATTTTCTTATCGATATCAACTTTGATACAACAGCACTTTAAAGGAAAACAAAAAAGGGCCAATTTTTGAAATAAATAAGCATAAAAAAATAAAAATAATAGAAAATTCAAATTAAACCGTAAAAAATTATAAATAAAAAAAGAAAATTGTTTTTTAAAGTATAAAAAATAATACTTAAAACAAATATTGAAATTAAAACAGGAATTAAATAAATCATACTATCAAAATTACTTTCAGCTCTTGGACCAACATAACATCAAGTCATTGAACGTGCTATGGTTGCGATCGCAGCTAGGACTCGTTCAACAGGAACCCATCTTGTTTGATTGCAGCATCAGGGAAAACATCGCCTATGGAGACAACAGCAGGGAGGTGGTGAATTTTCCGCAAAGTATTAATACCTTGTGATATTTCAAGCTTTTATTTTTTAGTTAATCGTACTTTTGAAAATGTAAAGTCGAACAATGGAAAATGAATACCAGTTTTTATTTTATAAATTTGCGCCTTTGAACATAGTGCTAAAGGGCGCGTTGAAAATACCTTGATTAAATTAGATTGGATTTAAAATTGACGATCGAATATTTACCTTGAAGATTGTAGTTTCATTATTAATTTTGATTGTTTCATGAACTCAGGTTTCAATGGACGAGATTATTGAGGCTGCCAAAAAATCGAACATCGCAGAGTTTATAAAAAATCTACCTCAGGTAATGAAACGTCAACTTCACTCAATCGAACGAATCAACTTTTCTCGTGTCTCTCAGAAGTGCTCAAACGAAATAAGATTTTTTAAACCGTTGAAGCACTTGAACGAGCCTGATAATTTCAAGACCTCTTTTCAACTCTAAACCAACTTTTTAATTGTTTCAATTTTTTTATTTCGCTTTCTCGCTATTATTTCAATTTTAACATTTTCAGCGTTTGTCTAAAGTTGATTGAACGAACTTTAGAAAAAACTTAATTAACTTTTTGACATAAACTGACAGGGATATGAGACAAACGTGGGTGAAAAGGGAGTCCAGTTGAGTGGGGGTCAAAAGCAGAGGGTGGCCATAGCAAGGGCCCTGGTCAGGAACCCCAAGATCCTGCTGTTGGATGAGGCCACATCGGCCCTGGACACTGAGAGTGAAAAGGTGCGTGCTTGAGTGTCTGAAGACTTCATGATTTATTTTAGTTACTATTTATGGTTTTGTGGTTTTTATGCCAGTTTTCAAGTGTTGTTGATGTTGTTGTTGTTTTTGTTGTTGTTGTTGTTGTTGTTGTTGTTGTTGTTGTTGTTGCTGCTGTTTTTGTTGTTGACGTAGTTCTGAGACCTGTAGTAGTTTTTTTCATTTTAGTTGTTAATTCGTAAATTTTTTTTCCTTGAGCCAACTTGCTTGACCAACTCCCACAAGGTGGTGCAAGAGGCGTTACAAAAGGCGCAAGAAGGCCGGACGAGCTTGGTGATCGCCCACCGACTGTCCACTATCCAAAACTCCGACTGCATCTTCGTCTTCAACAACGGCGTCATTGCCGAGTACGGAACACACGCCGAGCTGATCAACCAGAAAGAAATCTACTTCAAACTTGCCCAGACTCAATCTTGAACCCTTTGAACTTTCAAATGTTATTCTGTTTTGTACTAATATAAAAAAGCTATTGGATTTGTTGATTCGCAATAAGAAGATTTTCTACAAAGACTTATGTCTAGTATAAATATGTTTTTACTCATGTATTCTTCACTGAAAGCTCACCGTCACTATTTTAACTTTTGCGATTTCATATGTTTGTAAAACTTCCAATTTGAAATTTGTGTAAATTTTCACACAGTTCAATCTACAAAAAGTATCTTAGAAACCCGATTAATACGTCAAAAAAAAATTAAAAACAATTTTTTTTTTTTACATTTCAAACAACAAAATGAAATTATATGTTGCAAGTGTTTTACTTTTGAGACAAATCCTCATTTGGAGACACAATTCGATGGCTTTGAAGCAGGTTCTGGCTTCGTCCCAGGTTATATATGGCAGTTTGTCGTTATCTTCGTCGAATCCTCCTCGATTTAAACGTCTGTTTCGTCTCCGGTCTCTTCATGGAACTGAAAAATTATTTTTAAAATTTTCACTTAAAAATATTTTAAAACTACTACATAGAAGTTATGTGGGTGAAGTTTGTAAAAGGGTTTGAATTTTTTCAGGTTTTCTTGTTATTCTTCTCGACCAAAACCCTTTTGATATATGGCAAAGAGAAGAATAAATCTCTAGTATTTGGAAACGATAAAAGTGAGATTCTTTTTCAAAAAGTTTTCAAAATTATCTAATTTTCCAATCGTTGTTTCAAGTATGTTCTGTTGGGACGATCAGCGAGAGTCGAATGCTGGACTGGCTGCGGGGTTGCAACGTGGTGTGGGGAGACCTGCTGTTGACGGAATTTTCTTGGTCCTATGACCCACCACAGACTTTTCCTGAGCTGCATGAAATCACAGGATCGCTCTTTTTGCTCAACGTCAGAAACCTCACCTCTCTCAACCAACTCTTTCCGAACCTACAAATCATAAGAGGCAATTCTTTGTTCTTTGGTTATGCGCTCGTCGTTTACGCCATGCCGGATCTGCAAGAAATTGGTTTGCGAAGGCTCAAAATAATCAAGAATGGTGGAGTGAAGATCCATAACAACAAGTACCTATGCATGGAGAACAACCTGGAGTGGTACTCGGTCGCGGATTATCTCAACGAGCGAAGATTAAACTCGAACGCATACGCAGTTGCACTCCACACATATTTTCCCTCCCTCCACAGTGGCAGCAACCTTTACCGACCAGTTCCTGCTCCAGGCGACGTGAAGCTGTACATTGACATTCCGTTCTGTCCTACCCTTCTCTACCTCAAGGTTCTTTCCAATGACACCACCATCTTGGGAGACACCAACGACACAACTCCACAAAACCACCATCAGGACTCAGGTTAACAAGTTTCAAAAGTTCAAATTTTCCACCTTAATTCATCGCAATATTACAACTACCCCAGTCTGTACTTCATACCTTCATAACGGAACTTGTGTTTCAAAATGCTCTCGTGCAACCTACCAGGTAAAAACTGCGAAAGTATGCTTATAATTATATTAACAAGAAAATGCTTCAAAAATAATGTGTGTTTGTCTATTCATAAATTTTTTTAATAAGATTCACCCGATGTGATGAGTGAAAATCCAACGTCGACACAATAACTTTGCAGTTAGCGAGCAAGTGGTGTGTAAGGAAGGAGGAGTGCGTGAGGAAAGATGGTTTTAATATGAAGATAGCGGGGCGTTCTTGTGTGGAGTCGTGTCCGAGTGGTTATGCGCCAGACGCTGCCAGTGTTTGTAGAAAGTGTCATCGCTTTTGTGCCAAAGGTTATTAAATACTCGACTGTCTTAAGTAGCTTCTAACAAGTAAAAATCTTTCCAATTTATTTTTCAGCTAATTCAATTCTTTTTTTAATTAAAAATTAATTTAATGCAATACTAAACTTTTAATTTGTTTTTTCACGAACAGAATGCGTTCCTCGAAACGGCACCACGTTCCACGTCATGAACTACGAAGACGCTCTACCCCTCGAGAACTGCACCACTCTCGCAGGCAATCTGTTTCTGCAGTGCCATGGGAGAAGTAAGTAAGCTTCCAACACACTGAAATAATGGAGATTTTTCGAATTATTTCATTTAATGAATTTTACTTCATATCCATTATATTTCTATATATTTTTTTATTACACATAATTTATTTTAATTATCATCTTTTATATAAACATTTTGTATTTCATCAATTACCTTATGTCTTTTGCACTAAAAGTTTTATTAATTTTTCCAAGTTAAATTGCTTTGAAGCCAAAGACTTTTGATGAGACTGTTCAAACATCAACGTACCTTTTCAGGAGATGGTAGGAATTTTTTGGAGAGCTACTTGGCAAACGTCCGCGAGATCCGAGGGTACCTGGTGGTAAGAGACACCAACCTTGTCGACGACCTTCAATTCCTACAGAAGCTCGAACGTATAGAAGGACAAGAGCTTTATTTGAATAAGTGTGTGCGATTGTAGAAACGAGAAAAGAGTTGATCAAGATAAGTTATTATTGAAGAATCATTGGAGTATAACCATTCATGGAATCTTTCACCGTTTTCAATAGAAAAGTTGTTGAAACTGGATTGTGTAAACTAAATTGGTTTATTTTCAGGTATATTTTATACGTCCAAAAAAACGAAGACCTTGAAGGCATGTGGATACCGAGCAATTTGACAATCGCAAAACACGGCAAGATTTCCATAAAGAACAACTACATTATGTGTCCTGAAAAAGCCGAAAAGTTTTTTGAAAGTCTTGATAGGAATATAGCTGAAGAGGAAGTGTCCAAGAGGTCAAACGGAAAGTACGCATATTGTGAGAGCAACTCTCTTCTCGAAATTTCTATTTTAACACTGATTTTGGGTACAGTTTTTGATCAAAGTAGTTTCGAGGGAGATAGTTTTAAGTTCATTGACCTACAGGCGGTCCTGCAACTGTCAACTTGACCATTTCGAGGAATGCTCTTTCATGGCGACCAAGAAGCGATCACGAGGTCTTTTCATCTGTTCTTCACTACAGGAAATTGTCAGTAAGCACTTTTTAGAAGCTTTCATTGTAAAAAATCCTATTTTTGTGAAAATGCTAGGTTATTTGTGTTTGTTTTTTTATACTATCACAAATTGGTAATTGAAAGATTCAAAACGTTTGAAAACATGTTTTAGCTATGGGATTGTGTTCCCCAAAGTATGAAAAAGCTAATCTTCTACTCTTATTCATTTTATTACATTTATTTTGGTCATAATTTAAGGAATTTTCATGAACTAAGCCGCCCATTTGAAGCTATTATTTTATTTTCTAAACAAACATTTTGAACCGTCCTGTTGAAATTTTGAAGAAATGGTCTTATTATTTGTTCTGCAAAGAGACCCGAAGATTAAGCTAATATTTCTTCAGTTTTTGTTACTGAAAGCTTTGCGAAATTGTATAGTGGAAGCTCGCTTCATAGTCTTCAACTCAGCAACGAAAAACTGATAGACATTGAACGGCTTTTCAATAGAACATCCTTGAATAATGAGATCATGTTTAAAACATCATCATCTTAGCTAGAAATTAACAAAAAATAATATAAAAGTTTTCAAACTTTGAAAAAAGGCTTGTTCAATGAGTATCATTGTTTTTATTAGAGTTAAACGAATAACTGTTTAGCTTTTAACATTCCAATACGCCAGAGGTCAAGACGAGAAAAAGAATGATATCACACTGACACAAATGTGCAGAAACTTGTGAGGGTTTAAAAAAATCATGCTGATTCGTAACTATTCTGGTTGTTGGAAGTATAATTCAAAGTTTTCTCTAAATAGGAAAAGTAATCAACTTCATTTTACAATCAATATTCAATTATCTTTTGAAGATGGACAATAAAAACATACAAGAATAGTCACAACGGCTCAGAGGAAGAGAATCGTTTCAGTCTCAAGAGCTTGCAGGCCTCGTCGTGGTACTTGGCGTATGTGGAGCTTGAGAGAGCAAGCGCTTCCAACCTCATCAGTAATCCCCTCGTCTTCAAAACCAGACCCAGAAACCTCAAGTGTATGACATTGAAAAATGTTTCAAAGACCATAGAATTTTATTACAGCCTAATTTTTAGAAATCTATTTTAATATGATCTCAGTTGATTCCATCTGAAGTATTCAACTCATTACATTCATTCGATACTGGTTGGTTACTTCTTAATATACAATACAAAACAATAAAATACAAGTACGAATATTTGGATAGTGGCATCAACCCCGTAGCCTTCGAGGTCAATATCGCTTCCGCATTAGTTCTTATACTTTTCCATCCTTTCGATTTTCTTCAGCTTCTGCACAGTCCATGGAAGTGTCTTTCCAGAAGCTTGAAAATGGAACACTACGCTTAGAATGGTTTCGCTCAGACAACTTCACAGATCATCTTTTCTTCGAAGGGTACAAGTTCGAGTGGGCTCCCCTTTCTCTCGAGTCCCTCTACCACAACCCTTTCTGCCACAATGGTAATTTGATAGTTTTAACGCTTTTCTTTGAAATAATTTTTATTTGGGGTTTTTCTATCACAATAATCAAACGCCATTTCAACAGATTTGTTGAATTATGAGTTGTTTGCCAAAAATCAAAGCGAAGAGTTTGAAAGTTTCAAAGGTGCTTTTGAAGAGAAGGCGAACACCCTGAATATGAGGTAAAAGTTCGTACTATTCAATCGAAGTTTCAGATGCTTCTATTTACATTATATAACTGAATAACTCCTTCATTGCTGCAGCGAATCAAGACGCGAAGAAAACGAGACAATGTCAACTTCCAACCACACTGAGAGCATCGAAAAGCAAGATCACTCATTGATCGTGACGTACTGTGGCAGGAAGGCCTCCGAGGGTCTGAAAAAGACCTTCAAGCACTTATTCAGGAAGGTGTTTAAGGCTCTGTTGAGGGAATTCTGCGAGAGCGCCGATCGAGCACTCTCTGGTCACCAACAACACACACGTTGGTTCATTGTTACCTTTGAGTTTGTTAGTTCAACTCAATTTAGTGATTTAGTTGTGTCTTTTAACCGGTAACCATTTATCCTTGGTATTTGAGACATACTTGATACTGAAACGAATGATGATAAGAGACATTTGCTCAATAGTTTATGACCTCGGCTATTCTCAACAATCAAAATCGGCATTGAAAATTCTTTTAATATATATTTTTTGATGTTGGATTTGTAATTAGCAAAGTAGTTATAATCAATGAGTGAAATGAAACATTTAAAGAACTGGTGCTAGAGAATTCTGCTGAGGTGATGGGCTTGAACGACCACAGTCTTTATGTCTTTCGGGTAAGATTAATTATTAATCTAATCAATTAATTTGTATAGCGCCTTCTAAAAAACATTTATAAGTTTTTTTTGAAGTACGGTTTCAGTAGTGGCTTAGCTAAAAGCTCTCTGAGCCACACCAGTACCGCTTCTGCTTTTAAGTTGAATTGCCGCTTTTTACCACTTACATCTGAGCTCCACCTTCGCAAACTAGCATCACTGAACGACTTATCAATTTGATTTTGTATAAATAAATCCAAAGTTCTTTTAGATTAGACAAAAGCTGCTAAAATAAATGTCAGTATCTTCTACTCAGTATTTGCTCCTCTCACCATGCAGGTAACGTCTTGTAGTCGTGACGAGGAAGATGTACTAGAATGCACCAAAGAGGTTGACTTCATCTACCACACATTCAAAAACGGTACTAATTTCCTATTTCCAATCCATTCTTTCAAACTAATTTGCAATTTCTCAAATAATATTTTTTTCAAAAAAAAATTTTAAATTATAGATTTAAAAAAATATTAATAAATATTTTCCAACTTCTCCGGAAAGTTATTTCCAATTTTGAAAAAGCGTGTTAATATTCAATTCCACCTCTTCCTTAATCAATAGAAAAAGACGCACCAGGAGGTGTGGGGAGCGAGGTGATGGAGGTCAAGAGAGGAAGTAATCACAGTTCCATGCATGGAGACCAGAGAGTAGAAGACGTGGATGTATTAGTAACCTGGTCTCGAACCTCCACTCCAACCCTCTTTTATGAACTTCACTTCTTCAACACCAAATTCTCCATACAATCGGTGAATCCGCAAAACTTCAGTTTTGTCCATAACTTTTGAAACTTTTTCAAGTCTTTTGCTTAGTTTTTGAAAATTTATTTTTACTGTTTTTCATGAATATATTTTTGCACTTCATGGTACTTTTTCTTATACAAAAAAATTTTTTTCAGCAACATACAATGCTGACGGATAGCTATTAACTTGCCAGCATTTTTATTTATTGAAGGAAAAATTCAAATAATTTTCGAAATAACTCGTCGTTATTGTTTGTTTTGGAAGAATACTTCATAAACTACTGCAAAAAAATGAAATTCTTGCTGTTTCAACACATTTCCAGATCATCTAAGTACCACATCACCCAACTACCATAACACCTCCTACCACATCACCGTGAGACCATACCATCAGACCACTATTTCAGACGTCTCAGTTGCTTGCTTTGGCGTTTTATAAATTTATTTTGTCATTATTATTCCTAATTATTGATATATTTGTTTTCAAGTCAAATCATTTTTTATCACCGCCTTGTTTCACTACTTCCTCGTCAAGTTACCCCACAACTCCACCACATCATCATTAATCCACTTTTTAACCACTACAACCTTCCCACCACATACAGGTTTTCACAACGTGTCTGGCTGCAAAGGTGCATGACGACAAGGGAGCTTTGAGACTCTTTAACCTTCCATCCTCCTTCTCATCCTTCAAACTCAGAAGCGTCTCCATGGCAGGGAACGGTCCTTGGACGCCTCTGCAGCACATCAGGGTGCCCAAGGAAGGTGATTGCTTGCTTCCTTGATGGCGCTTTGAGAATTTTTATCTTTTTAAAAATTAATTTTTCCCAAATAACTTTTTTTTGTAGTAGCTTTTTATTGAACTAATAGTTTTTATTAGTAATTTTGTCTTCTCATCTTTTTTTCGATATTTTAGTAACAACTCGATTTTTTCTACTCGGCAATCTCTTGTACGGATTATCCAGAAATGGAAGAAGGTAGATAGAGCAATGGTGTTGAAGTCGAAACACCTATATTACTAATTATCCATTATATTATCAGCAGGCTCACATCTCATTTTCTGAGTTTGAATTCAACAGTTATTGCTTCCTGGGGCATCCCAGTGTGGCTGTTTGTCTCGGTAGCCACATTTCTGCTCATCTTTGTCTTCATTTTCTTCACTTATTACCTGAAAGTCGCTTATAAAAGGTATGTTCTGAGTTTTTAAAATGTTCTAAAATTTATAAACGCTTCAAAGATTTTGTAGCTCTATCTATAACAGTAAAGCTTACTGAGTCCAGTCATCAGACTGAATCTAGTTTTAATCTTATCTTGTCTTGACTTATCAAACACTATAAAGGGTCAACATTTATTTTCTCAAATGTCTTCGGCTGTGGCATAAGGGTTAGCTTGTTCTATCGCAAAAGCTGGACGTGTAAGCTCAGGTTTTAGTTTTGAAAGAGACAAGTAAAAAAAACACGCCTTGCTATAGCTGCTCAGTCACCTAGTAGCCCACAGAGAGTAAAACCGTTTTCTTGGTAGGGTCTTTGAACAAAGTGCTAGAAGGCACCTTACAAAAATTTTGATGAGATCAGATTATAAAGCAAACTGATTTATGGAATTCATGATGTAGTCTAATGAAACGGTTCGTTCGCATACAGAAACAAAGAGACGAAGAAATATGGAAAATACTACAGTAAATGCAAGATTGGTGAGGGTTTCGTCGAGACGTTACCGTTATCAGTTATTTTTCAATAAAGTTTAAAAAATAATTATAAACTGGTTTTAATTAATTTCAAAATTTAAAAATTTATTTTTTAATAATTACCTAAAATGTTATTATTAAATAATTATGGCTTTTAAAAAATACTTGGTTTACTTTTTCAACGTTCTTCCCAATTACCAACTTCTTACAATAATAATTCATTTCTCAATCATATTTCAAAATAATTTCCTTCTCAACATTTTCTCCTCACGACTCCTAAATGTCAAAACACTTCAATAGAGTTTCAAAAGGACGGCTGGCTGCTTGAGAGGTGTGACGTGTGTATCCTCAAGGTGATAGGTTCAGGTTCCTTCGGTCAAGTCTACCGGGGTCATCTGAGTAACATCAAAGATGATCACCCCTCCAAACTCAATGAACGCAACCTGGATTGTGCTGTTAAGGTTGTGACCATTGCCTAACTTGAAATTGTCTAAAGTTACTCAACGGATCATTCAAAAAATAGTGGAAACAGATTTTTTAATGAGAATTTGTAAAAGAGTTTTTTTAATCAATAACTAAGTTTATGAAATGATTAAAAAAATATATATGTATTAGAAAGATTGATAAAAACGGTATAAGAAAGGTTTAGACAGAGTGCCCACTAAGACTTGCCTCACAGACCGTCAACGAGTCAGCCACCAGCATGGACGTGCAACTTCTGCTAAACGAAGCCTCCAGAATGAAGTAACCAGGCCCCTTACGATTAATCTGAACAAAATCTGATTCTTGATATAATCCCATCAAAACCCTGGTATATTTTCATTCTCCACCTAAAATCATTCCTCATGCAGTCGTTCTATTTATTTATAAATGTATGAATAATTCTCATTGGAAGGATTATGTGATATTGAATACCACGTAACCAGTGGTGAAACAGGTATTTATTGTTATATTATATACAATTTTTCAAACTTTTTGATAACGCTCGCCCACCTCAACAAACCCTTTGGAAGGAGGTTCGAGAACGAAAGCGAGCACGTAGTGAAGCTGTATGGAGTGCTGATGGACGATGCCTACCCCCTCATTGTGATGGAGCTCATGGCTCGAGGCAACCTCAAAGACTTTTTGCGCAAAAACAAAATCTCTCACAAGGTTTTTTGAAATGAGCTGCTTTTGAGAAGCAATAGTTTTGTTTTACTATCAACGCCATCAAAACTGACATTACAACCTTATTCACTACCACCAACAACCACGACATTATCAAAACCATCCGCACCAACAACAACACCAGCATCCAAATCATCCACACTAACAACAACGACACTAGTACCAAAACCATCCGCACCAACAACAACAACACCAGTATCAAAACCATCCGCACCAACAACAACACCATTTCAGCAATAGCACAACTAATCATCCAACTACAAACACATCCACTAACCACCACCAGAATGGCTTGGTGAGCAGCAAGTTACCTCTGTGGCGGTTGCACCGCATGTGTGCGGAAATTGCTGATGGTGTGGCCTTTCTTCACTCCAGGAGGTTCACTCACAGAGACCTCGCTTGTCGCAACTGTCTCGTGTCGTCTAGTCTGGTCGTCAAAATAGCTGGTGTGTGTGTGTGTGTGTGTGTGTGTGTGTGTGTGTGTGTGTGTGTGTGTGTGTGTGTGTGTGTGTGTGTGTGTGTGTGTGTGTGTGTGTGTGTGTGTGTGTGTGTGTGTGTGTGTGTGTGTGTGTGTGTGTGTGTGTGTGTGTGTGTGTGTGTGTGTGTGTGTGTGTGTGTGTGTGTGTGTGTGTGTGTGTGTGTGTGTGTGTGTGTGTGTGTGTTTTTTTTTTTTTTTGTGCGTTCGTGTGTGTGTTGTGGGTGGGTAGATATGTGTATGGTAAAAAGCGTTGAGTTGTCAATATGGAATCTTTTTCAAATGTATTTTGAAGACTTCGGCTTGACACGGGGCATGTACGCAGCGGACTACTACAGAAAGAGCAGCGAATGCCGAATCCCGCTCAGGTGGCTGCCTAGAGAATCACTCGTGGATGGCTACTTCAATCAGAAGACTGACGTTTGGTCGGTTTTATTCTACTTGACCAGCTGCTCAACTTATCTTTTGAAATGATTATTCTATTTATTCATTTATAATAATTTTTTTGTATTCACACAATTTTTTGCTCAAACTTTTTAAACCATGTGAACAAGGTCTTATGGCATTGTGGTGTGGGAAATAGTGAATAACGGAGACCAGCCCTACCCGGGCATGAACAACGACCAGGTGTATGCTCTGGTGGTTGCTGGAGGCACTCCCAAACTGCCTTTGAAGTGCGATGAACTACTGTAAGTAAATTTTTCTTTTGATGATTTTTAATTTGGTTTAAAAAAATTAATCTATATCTTCGAAAACGTTTAGAGTACTTTTCATTTTATTTTTTTAATGATAAAGTTATCTTTGGATTTAAACTATTATTTTTTTTTTTTCAAGTTTGGAGTTGATGGAGGGTTGCTGGAAATTAGACCCTAAACAAAGAATCACATTTTATGAGATTTTAGAAATTCTGAAAAATTCTGTATCAGATGATTTTTATACGCTTTCTTACTATTTTTCAAAAGTTACATTCAGAGTAATCAAATCATGAGATTTATTTGTTTTACTTTTTATGTGTTTCATATAAATGTTTGAACAGCACTTATGAATATTTCGGCAAAACTATCTGATAATTCTATTTTTATTTTATCGAATTACCTTTTACACGATATTTGGTGTTCTTAAATTTCCCGATTTGGTCAGTTTTATAACCGATGGCGCGTAAAAGAGAAGCAGAAGATAGCAAGAATAATGTTGACAATAAAATGAAACGGCTCGATTCTTCAGCTTATTCAAACTTCACGAAATGGCTTGAAAATGAAGGTTTCCACGTGAATAAAAAGGTATGCAACTATAGTTCAAATCTGATGAATTAATACAAAGTTCTTCCGATGGGAATTTGAAAGTAAATGTATTTTATTGAAACTAAACCGTTACATATTCCACTCCATTCAATGAAAGGCATGCATCACAAATAAAGATGTAAGTTCAGGCTGGGGAATGATAGCCACAGAAGACATCGCTCCGGACGAAATTATATTTACCATTCCAAGGAAGTCAATCTTGTGCCCACAAAATTCCAAGCTTGGAAAGCTCATTGAAGAATGTTCATATTCATGATTTTCATATTTTATATGATTGCATACGAACTTAACATATTTATTACTAAATTATCAAAATGGTTTTTGTTGTTATAGAAACTATAAAATTTATGTCAAATTGCATGTATTTGGTTACATCTCATTCCATTGATTTACTCACTCATAATCTCAATTGTCACCTTTCTTTTTTCAACCAGTATTGTGATCCTAGACCTTTTGTAACAATGCTACTATTGTATTACTCTTAAATAATTTTTCAAATATTTTATCATTTTTTTAGTATTTGTTATAATTTCATCATTTCAACAACATTTTCCAGCTAAAGAAGAACTGAAAAGCAGAAGTGGATGGGTGGAGTTGTTGGTAGTTCTCCTCCATGAGTTCACCCAGGTTTCCAGTCGATGGCAACCCTACTTTGATATTGTATCCTTCCAACACCTCCACCTTCCCATGTTTTGGAGCAAGTGCGACATTTATTCATTTCTACTTTTAGCACTCCTATCCACCTCTTTCTTCTCGTTTTTTCTTTATCAGTTAATTTACAAATTTTTTTCTATGATTCAACTTCGTACACTTCCAACAAGAATTGTTAACCACTCTTCTAATCACTCATCAACTTCACTAATCACCCATTCAAATCCAACAGGGAAGAGTTAAGCACTGAGCTCACAGGCACCTCACTGCCTGCAAGCATTTCTTCAGACCTGGCCAATCTCACCAACGAATTCAACAACATTGTTCTACCCTTCGTCAACAAACACGCTTCCCTCTTCAAGTTAGAACCTTTTCTTCACTCCAATGTCTCTTTCTTCTCAGTGCATGGTGTTCAGGCCCAAAGCAACATATTTTATATCAATAATTATCATACTCCTCATTTTTATAAATAATTTCATCATCATAACCTTTTTGTTTTTATTTTTATCTTTTTTTTAAATAATTATTTCAAAAATGATTTTTATCATTATTATTAGCATTAATAGAAGTAGTATTTATTATTATTAATATTTAATTATCAGAATTTTCAAAAAATTCAATTAGTACTTTTTATAAATATTGTATTCTCACCAATGAAGGACGGAGGCAGTGACAATGGATTTGTTCAAGCAAATGGTCTCCTTTGTGATGGCTTACAGCTTCACTGAGCCTGGTCTCGTAACATATTTATCTAATAATCATAACCATAATTTTGTGATATTATAATTTTGATAAAACCTGGTAATATTATGACCATAAGACAATTGATACTATGATTATAATATAATATTATCATGTTTAAAATTAAGAAAATATCCTATTACTGTAATTATAATTATTTACTTGTGATACAGAAAAGGAAGATGACAATGAGGAGGAGGATGAGGATGACGAGGATGATAATGTTTCTAATCCACCGATCATGGTTCCTCTAGCGGACATTTTGAACCATGTGAGCAAGAGCAACGCACAACTCAAGTTTGCGAAAGACCACCTCGAAATGCGGGCCACAAAGCCGATCAGAGCTGTCAGTTTTTGTTGTTGTTTTTGTTCTTTGTCGTTGTTATTGTCGTTGTTATTGTTGTTGTTTGTTGTTGTTGTTTTTTTTTGGTGTTGTTGTTGATTGTGTCTTGTTTTTGTTTTGAGTCATCTTTCACTTATGTTCTCTTTTTTGTTCTCTCACCTCTTTTCATCCTTCCATCCATTCTTCTAACCAGTTACTCCCATCAATCAATTCTATTCATTCCCTTATCTTTCCATTCCTTCCATCCATCCACGCCAGGGGGAGGAGGTTTACAACACGTACGGACACCTCAGCAACCAGGCTCTCTTGCATATGTACGGCTACACTCAGAAGCCTCAGTTGGCCGAGCATGACACGGTTCGAAGCTTCCAAGGCTGGAAAGCCAATTTCACTTTTATATAAGGATTATTATAAATATTTTTTTCTAACTTTTTCATTATCAATAGTTTTATGTTGTTGGCAGTAGTATTGTGTTTTTATTATAATCAGTATTATTAACCGTTGTACTTCTTCTTTTCATTAACATCTTTGATTTGCGGCAATGGTTACAGTTCAATACCTGATATGGTTTGTTGTTCGTTAATGTTGGCAGCGTGGCAACGTGATGGAAGCATATACATTCCTTTGTGGACATATATGGGTGTATATACCGTATGAACACACGCAGGTGGAAATAAGCATGGAGCTGTTGGAGCGGGTGGTGAAAGAAGACGCAAGCAGGCATGAAGATCGACAACTGCTCGACCGCAAAGTCAAACATCTCAAAGAACTGGTGACCCTCCATACACTTCCAACTTCCCCATACACCTCCAACTTCCCCATCCACTTCCACACTTCTGTATAAATTGTTATATTCGGATGGATATATAATATAGTATAGTATATAATGTAATGTAGTTATGACCGATGCTTACAGGCTGACTTGTACCACGCTTCTTGCTATTTGAAATGCAAAACAAGCGCTTACTCGGATTTTTACACGCCTTATAAATTATTATTAGTAATTTTTAGTGTTCTGAATCAATGTGTCTTCCTATCCTTATTATTATTGTTATCATTATTATTGTTATTATTCTCATTATTATTCTTCTCATTATTATTATTATTCTCATTATTATTATTGTTATGATCATCATCATCCTCTCCTTCCCAATCCTGTCAGAGCATGATGGGTGAGGAGGCGTACGTGGTGTTGGGCAGGAGTGCAGTCCTCAATGCGCCTCTCTTGCACACCGTTCTCAAGGTGGCCTCTGTGTACTTCTCTGTAATATAATCTAATCTTATCTACTCTGACCTAGTCAAAACCACTCTGTACTTTGTTCTATAGCCATACAGTGTTGTAATCCACTTATGTTTAATCTTATCTAATTTTTTAACCTAATCAATATGAACCTAATCTAATCATAACATTTGCGCTGATTACACACTATCAGTTTCAACTTTTTATATTTTTTTATTTTATTGAAAAAACCACATAGATGTTTTTATTAAATTTTTTTCCATCATTTTTTTATTTTTATTTTTCCGGCTAATAATTAGTTTTTCAACATTTTTCATGTCTTAAATCAATTTTGTGAGTAAAATAAATTTATATTAACTTTTTTCCACAAATCGCCAGGTACTGGCGCTGGATGAAGGGGCGTTCAAGAGTTACCTTGAAAACGAATCGTGGATGAGTGAGGATGAAGAAAACGAAGATGATGTCTTTGAGTATAGTTGGTATCCTTCATCACTTGACAGGCTTCATACTTTCAGCTGGTTTTGAGAATATCTTGAAAAAAATATTTTTTTTTTAATTCTGGTGGGTGCTTTAATAATGACTTGAAGTGAATATTTTGAATTTCAGGTAGAATTCATAAGTTGCCGTCGAAACGAAAAGTCATTTTGAAGAGGTGAGTAAAGACCTATTCAAAGGTCATCAATTTTGAAAATGGTCTCGAAAGCATCGGCTTAATGCCGCTGTGATAATATTTGTTTTGTTTCATTGTTTTGCTTTTCATTAATTGTATTTTGATGTTTTGCATATTATCTTTTTGTTTTTGATTGTATTTTATCATAATGTATCTATTGTTTTATATGTTAATTTATTGTATCATATCGAATTATGATGTATCGCATCGTATTGTAATCAAAAACTCCCCCAACCTGCCTTGCATGTGTTTCCTTCAGACTTGTGGAAAGACACTTGAGTCGGTTCGGCAAGAAGCTGTGTGAGGAGGAAGAAGAAGAAACGAGGTTGTTGTGTAACTTCTGCACCACCAGTCGAGAGGCCTGCATCAAACTTTACTCATGCTACCTCAGAATAGGCCAAATGAGGATTTGTCACTTATTTCTCGATTCTCTGTCGAAAGAATGAGTTCTCAATCATTATGCAATTTTCGTTTAAAATATGTGTACGTATAATATTTTTTTTTCATCTCCCTCCTTTTAATAAATCATTAAAAAAATTTTTTTGAAAAATGATTCGTTCGCAAAATTATTTCATGCCATCGCCCGTGCATACATTATTGCAGCAGCAGCGGTCCATGGCGCTATATGGTATCGTTTCCTGCGAGGCATTCGTTCAAAAATGAATTTATATGTTCACCAAATCGGTTGATTAACTTCCATATGGCCTTTTAATCTAATACTAAGGTTTGCCTGCCTCAAGTAAGGCGCAGAATACTTTTTTGAAACCAAAACGGCTGAAAAGTTGAATAAAAAAACTCCTGAAGTAACAGACGAGTGAAGATGTTCGAGTGGGTGCAGCCAGCTAAAAGGTGGTCTTTCTTCGCTTTCATCTGCCTGGCTCTGCTGGAGGTGCTAGTGGTGTTGTATCTGGTCCGCAGGGAACACTCCCTTATGCCGGAGCACATCGTGCATGACGAATAAAATTAAATTTGTTTTTAAAGATTTTAAAAAAATATTTTGAAGGAAAGATCATTCATATTATTTTATTTTTCTACTATTGAAAACAATATTTACATTCCATGTTGGAGTTATCGATTTTTTGGAAACGTTTCATGATTTTTTATACTTGTGTTATCTTGAGTCTCATTTGTAATCCGAAATTGCGCATTTGAAGTGCAGTGATATGTGTTTTTTTTTAAATAAGATTTGATAGCCATAAAAATCTCGTTTTGTCGCCAAGAAAACTCACGAATGACTGCAATTTAATGTTTCAAAATTCTACTAGAAATGTGATGAAAATTTTTTGTGGAATATTTGCCATTAGAGTCGTTAAGTGAAAGTCCATTAAGGTTTCAAACACTTACAGTCTAAGCTACCGTTCAAAGGAACAGGGTCTTCAAACCACCACTAGTTCAAAGTGTGGAAGAGTAATCAATCGTAAAACATACAGTGTCTAGATCAATTTAAAAAACATGTTTCTAAACGTTCAACATGGAGTATCCGGTGGAAACTATTCAAAAACTCGACGATGTAGTAGATCGGTGGATCTCAACTCAGGGTCTGCTCCAAACTAGATGCACTTTTCAAATGTCCATTTCTGCCTGTCACACATCACCTAAGGTTGGTTCACAAATGCGACAATGTCTATTGAATAAGTTGGTTGTAGTTAATTATACAGTAATAATAAGTAGTATTAATAAAGACTAACATTGACACTTCTTTGGTGGATTTTTTAAAAGTAGAGTTCTGACGAACAAAATAAAAATTTCAACACACACACAGACACAAACCTTGACTCCCAGCACGTGCCTTCTGACGGCCTTGCAGCACAGCCCTTGTTCGGCATTGCAGTCTGCCGAGGTGGTACACTCTTCTCCTGGAAAATTGAATGAGTAAATTGAAATTTGATTTCTAAGTGGGTTTCAAACTGGATTCTAAATTGAGTTTTTAATTGGACTTTGGATGTGATTTTTGATAGGACGTGATACAGGATTTGTTGTTGGAGTCAACATGAGATGTAACATTGGATTTAATGCTTCTATGCAAATAATTTCGCATTCAAGAAGTTTGTCTTCATCACGCCTCTGAGGCCAGCGTGTGAGGCCATAAAAAATTAATCATCGTGTTCCTAGTGTGTACTTTCGCTATAATGAAAGGATGTTTGCTGTGTGAGTGAGTATATAACTGAAGTGCAATGTTTTGCTTTGAGTTTTTTTTTCAAGAGTGAGTGTTTTTGTAATTTTTTGTATCAAAGATGCTGTGTGTGGGAGCTTTTTGGCCGTTTACGAAAATAAGGCGTTTTCCGCAAAACGAAACATTAAGACGAGACTTTCAATTCAAAAATGTCGATGTGAAAAAATAAGGTTTAAAAAAATTGAATTAAAAATGTATTTTTTTGGAATTTTGAGTAGTATTTCGTACATAGACTGTAATTAGACCAACCGTCATGCAGATCACGAAAGCTTTCTTTAAAAAATTCACGAATTGCTATCGGAAACCGCCGACACATCTCACATGTCCAAACAACCAAAAAAACAAAAAAACTGGGAAGAAACTAGATAATTATATTGAATGATTTGATTAAAATCAGAGCGAGGAGCCTTTCATGTCTTGTATGAGAAATGCACTAAGAATGGCGCCTAATACAGGGGCTATATTTAATCTAAGTTAATCAAAGCATTCGTATAGCGCTGATCAATTCTGACCAAGAATGCTCTGCTACGAACTGCTCATAGGCACAAATAACAAATTACTTTTTATCTAATCAATAAATTTGTAATGCGCCCTTTCGAATTATGTTTTTAGCAATGTTTGTAGAAATTGCAAAATGTTTGAAGTTGTTTTCAAAGGCTTTTTCATGACATCGTTAAAACTGTTCTTCCAGGGTCCTCTTTGAACATCGGCTAAAAAGCGCTTTACGAATGCTTAGATTATGCTAAATTGGACATAAAAAACGAGGCTCAATCAAGCTAAAAAAGGTTAGTTTTTAGAGATCAACTTTGTAATACATTTTGAAAAGTGTTTATTATTGTGAAAAATGTTCAACAGTTACATATTTCATGAGTTTCTACTCATATATTGATTCAATTTGACATAATTGTTCGCACTTCACATGGCTTCACTTTTGAAATAATTTTATTTTATTTTTTACTCCTTTGTCCTCCTAAGATTTATGAAACTAGATAAACAGTTCTGAGTTCTTTGAAACATTTTCATTATTCAAACTTTGAAAACTGTGTTAGAAGATGAGTGATCACTATCTAAAATAATCCAAGAAACTTCCAGACTGATCAATCTCTTTCGTTTGTACTTTCAATAAAGGAATATCCATTTATGAAAATATTCCGTTGATAAATCTGAAGAAACGTGACAAATCTCTTCTTTTGTCAGTCATTCACGCGATAACGGCCACAATATACACCCACATCTGTGCACACACTTGCTTTGTCATTCCCCTTATCTGAAGAAGGTTGTCCAATTGGACAAACACCTAGTTGGACTCAAAACAGAGCTATGGGTTCAATGCGATAGTTCATAATGATGCCTTCAAATGGACTCATCAGATGATTTATAAGACGGTCATATCGAATCCTCAGTGAAATTCTTGAAGTGTTGGTGTTCTTGTCGAAGATCAGATGCGCTATAAAAATACTTTGATTGTATTGGATTTTAAACTTATTAATTGTTTTATTCTATTATAAACTTTTTAATTACTTCATTCAAGCTCAAACTTCATAGTTATCCGTCTTCATTTCTAACTCGGCAATGACTGGAAACTAGAAAACAAAAGTTTAAGTTTAAAAGCAGCGACTTGAAATAAGACGAAAGTGTCACGCTGCATGACCGAGTGGTTGAAACGCAGTTTTAAATGCAGGCGTTCAGTTAAATGTCAAAGTGTCAAGGGAACAAATTGCCTAAAGGTTTTAGTGCTTTTGTTCATTGCGTTAAGTATAACAATGTAGTTATAATAAATGAAAAAAGATAGCAAAGTCTGCAATCAAATAAGTTTCCATTCGAAAAAAATGGTACATCTTTGTGAATGGTGAAGCAAAGTAGAGCTTTTCATCTTTAAAAAGGCAGAAACCTTTGGTATTTCACGCTCAAAGAATGTTGTTTCACAAAATTTCATAAAAGACCGATTCGTCGGAGTATGCCTCTGAAGATTGCACATTTTTTATACACAAATTCGAGCCAGCTGGATGTTCAATGCAATTTTTGAATTTTTAAACTGAAAAAAAAACGCAGATTTGCAAAATTGAAAAACAATTTTCGGAAAAGTGAAAACAAAAATTTATGGCGTTGCTGCTTTCGTGCCTTGAAATTAGTTTACTCTTGAAACAAATTTTCTCCCCAACGAAATGTTTCAGAAATTTTTTGATTTTTTCAAGTAAAGTGTTTTTCAACATTTTCATCCTTTTCACAAATGTAGCCGTGAATAAATCAAGGCCGCTTTGTGGACTGAATGGAAAACATTAATATCAATACTGAGGTTGCTGCTGGTAGGCGTGTGAAGTGGCGATGGGTTTGAGAAGAAGGAGGTGTCCGGATACTTTCATATTTATATATTATTCTTCATGTTTTCGTTGCTTCAAATGAAAATGTCAAAGGTTACTCTGTATATGCAGAGGAATTATTATGAACTGCGAAAGAATTGGTTCCTATGGGTTTCTTGCTTATGAGCCCATCAAGAGAAGATGATAGATGTGAAATATGAAGTTGAAGAAATATGTTTGCCGGTGAAAATATAGAAAATAAGCGAATAAATAGATAGAATAATAAAGTATATCAAAAAATTATGATCAGCTCAGAAAATCCTTCAAATGAAATAGTTTCATGTGAAAACTGCAAAGGAACTTTAGAAATGTATAATGGAACCCGGTTCAGAATTTGCACAAAAAAGACTGATTAACATTTTTCCTGTATCTCGCTTTATGGCTCTTTTTCTTATTCACAAAAGCGCCATATAATTTCCGCAGTCGACAGACTCGATATATTTAGAAGTAAAATAACTGTATAATCAAAAATCGCATTTATCGCTGGAATTTGCTTCTAAATTGAAAGTCCCTTTTGTGAGTTGGCATTTTTAGACTTAAAATTGCTGTCGTAATTAAAGGTATTTTAGTAAAAGGAATTCAAATATTTTGGAAAGTTGTCATTTAGATTGGTTCTAGGGGGGAAGGGCGGGTGATATGTAGGATTTTATGAAATGCTGAAGTAATGACGTGTGTCATCATGTTTGCATCTATTACACCCTCGGTTATGAAACGTGAGAGTGAGAATGATGAGGATGAAGAAGAAAAAGTTGGAAACAAAAATGAAATGATAATGAAAATGTTGAGAAAGAAGATGGGGATGATGTTGAAGATGAAGATGAGAATGCTGATAAGAATGAAAAAGCTGATAATGAAAGAAAAAATTAAAAAAATGAAGAAGACGATGATGATAATGGAAATAGTATTGATAGGATGACTAACGTCATCCCTAGTCACTCCCGCATGAAGGTTGGTGTACTAATTAGCTGAAGTATCAGACCATAAATGCAAGTTTTGGTTTTTGTGTAATCAAAAAAGTTAACCTGAAAAGCTTCGAGTCTCTAAAGGCTTTTTGGCTTGTAAAGGGATTGCGCAGTGTTAGCGAGATTGGGTTTTCGTTTCACTAGATGGGGATATTAACCCTGAAAGCACATAATCCAACGGATCCTTAATAGGAAACAAACCTATTTTTCTTGGCAGCAATGCTTTTATTCAGAATTTATGCAGTCTGAAATCGTAAATCTCATAAACTGAGGCTGCTGAGGAAGAATAGAAGGATGTAGGAATAGATGATGAAAAGGAGGAAGAAGACGACGAAGATGAGAATTGAAAAGATAATGCTGTGAGTTGCTGAAGCGTGTTTATTGCGATAATGCAAGCGGAAAAACACCATGTTCATTTTAGACTTCATTAAACGTAGCAAGCTCTGATATTGTTAATAACATTCCAATAAATTTTCTCTTTTTCTTTCCCACTCTTTTGAATACATGAGGCTCTAATATCATAAGTAACTCCAACCCTTCACAATAACTCCAACCTCCCACAATAACTCCAACCTTCCACAATAACTCCAACCTTCCACAATAACGCAAATCTTTTACAAATAATTCCAAGCCTCCACTACACACCGCCACATTCCACCACTACACCACCACTAACCTAGTCCAAACTTTCCCTGCCGGCTCTGGTCTTGACCATTCAGGCAATACTTGAAATGCTCTTTGCCCAGAGAGGTGCAGCGTTGACCTTTGGGACAGTCCAAGTGCATTCTACATGAGGCTAAGTCCTTCTCTAGCACGCATGTTCCTGGGGCGTCAGGCTGTACTGCTGGAGTTAACAATTACATACTTGCTAGATTCTTTGGAGCTAGTATTTAATGGAAAAATCAATAGTTTCACATAAAAAAGTTGAGAAATTAAAAAAAAATAATTTTAATTATTTTAAGAATAATTTTAATAGCTTTTTCATAGGAAATAGTTGAGTATTTATTATATGCAATTAAAAATTATTTTAAAATAAAACAAAAGAATTTTTATAAAAAACTAAATTTAATACACAAATTTAAAGAGTAATAAACAAAATTTGAAAATCAACATTGAAATTAATGCTTTCATTATCTTATAGAGTGTTTCATATAGCTTTGCTCTCATCTCGTTCTAGAGGGCATATCTTCACCACAACCACCACCACCACCACCACCACTACCACCACCACCACCACCACCACCACCACCACCACCACCACCACCACCACCACCACCACCACCACCACCACCACCACCACCACCACCACCACCACCACCACCACCACCACCACCACCACCACCACCACCACCACCACCACCACCACCACCACCACCACCACCACCACCACCACCACCATCATCACCCTCAACATTCCCACCATCACACCAATAGCAACAACTCCAGCACTACCACAGTAATCACCCTTTACTGCTACCACCACTTCACCTCCATTGGGAACAGTGCACACGAAGCCGTCACAGCACTGCCTGGAGTTGAAGCACTCACTGCCATTCTCCACACAGCCCTTCGTGGTGAGTTTATGTGTTTGTGTGTGTGTGTGTGTGTGTGTTGTGTGTGTGTGTGTGTGTGTGTGTGTGTGTGTGTGTGTGTGTGTGTGTGTGTGTGTGTGTGTGTGTGTGTGTGTGTGTGTGTGTGTGTGTGTGTGTGCGTGTGTGGGTGTGTGGGTGCGGGTTGTGGATTATAGTGGAACCTATTGGGGGTGGTTTAGTGTATTTTGGTATGGTGTGGTGTAGTGTGGTGTGGTGTGGTGTAGTGGGGTGTGGTGTGGTTTAGTGAGGTGTGGTGTGGTGCATTGTGTAGTGTTGTGTGATATAATTTAATAAAATCTAAAGTTGATAATATTTCCGTTGTAATAGTTTTGATCATGGTAGCAAACCCTGACATCTAAAAATAGAATAAAAGAATAATACATTATAACTAAAATTCAAATATTTTTTGAATAATACAAGAATATACCCTAAATAATAAAATGAAACATTTTAAATCATACAATACAATAAAACACAAGTAAGATTATTATTATAGTGGCGTTAAACACGGAGCATTTCGAAGCCTCACTGAAAGAATATTATACTCTAAATAATAATACAAAGTACTGCAAATGCCAGAATTTTATATTCTCAATCTAGCAAGAAAGTTTATATAAGCTTTTATTAGCACTTAAATATGTAAACTCGGTACTACTGTTCATTAAACTTTGGTATGACACGCAACTGTCCAATGTTTGTCCGGCCATGGCGCAGTGACGAAGTTTTTTTTACAGTTATTGAAATAGCGTAAGCTTTTCAAGGCGATGATGATTTTGAGAAAAATGTTCAAGATTGATTAAAAAAATAAAGAAGAGGAAAAGAGAAAAAAATTTAAAAAAAGAAGAAAAAAAAGAAGAAAAAGAAGAAAACGAGAAAAAAAAAATAAAAGAAAAATTGCAGACAAACAAGTAAATAAAACAAGAAAAAAAAGAAAAAAAAGAAAAAAGAAGAATACGATGATGATGGAAAGGAAGAAAAGAAAGACGGCAACTATAAGACGGAAAAACTATAATGGTTTGAATTATTTAAAAAAATTAACATAAAAACACTTTTTAAAAAAATTTCCGATAAAAAAAAGAAAACAAAACGAAAGAAGAAAAAAAAACAACACCAATAATACTTGGAACGTGCTTGACATGACAACCAACGTAGTGTTGTGTGGGACTATCGAACAAGCCTAGATCTCTCATTCCTTGTCTTTTGGATCCATTATTTGCTGTGTTTTTATATTTTTATTTTGTTTTTTATTGTGGAAAATTTTTGTATTTTTATATTTTAGTCAAAAACGTTCGTTTGCTTTTGTTTTGTTCAAAAAATTTATTTTAGATTTTGAAAGATATTTTTTGTTGTTTTTTTTTAAATTCGTGTATGCTTTATTTTTTTTAGCTACTTTTGATAATAGCGTACCAAGGATTTTTTATTATTGGCTTTGAACTACAAACAAAAGTTCATTGTTTTACCGAAACAACTTAAATTTGAAAAAAAACTGTTTGTGTTTCGCTTTCCTACTCTGTCAATTTACACAAGAAAAACGTTAAGATCTTTCGAAAGCATTTATAAACCTTTCTGAATTTGGAACACTTTTCTTCCGAGTTAACTTTCAAAATAAATTCACTTGAAAATTTTTCTATTTTTTAAAGGTTTTTTGCGTCTGTTTTCGAAATAGCTTTCTATTTTTAAACTAATAACTCACTTCGAGATTTTTTTTCAAATTATAACTCTGCTCAATTTTTTTCAAAACGAAAAATTAGAATTAATTTTGTATTTTGAAGAAAAAACTTACTCGCCCGAAGGCTTCAAAATTGAATAGCAAAAACATTTTTAGAAAAAAAAATTGCAAATAAGATACCCAGCGCGGCTTTATCTTGCTCCTCAAACTCTTTTTCAAAAAAATCGAATCTTTTTCTCTTAGGTTTTGTGAAAAATTATACGGACAACGTTATGAAGCCACCAAGGCTATCCCCCTTAGATATCCCATGGATGTCATGCCCTGGTTTTATAGTTTCTTGTCGAAGCTAAATCGAAGACAGAAAATCATTGTATTGAAACAACCGAAGATTTCAGGATAAGATGAGCGCCAGAGGAACACATACATAAAGTACCACGCTAGTAATTCAAGTACCCTTTTGTTTGCCTACTGATTTCGTTTGTATAGTTCATGTCCATGTATATTCACAGTCGCAACAGAGTCCTTGTAGTCATTTGCTATTTTTATTGTTTTTTTCAAATAATTTTTTTTAGTAAAAGATTTCCACCCTTTCCACGTCTTTCGTTTCTTCAGGGAACCTCACACAGCCCAATGCATGGTAGTCAAAAACTGAAGAAAAAAAAACTACAACGACAAAATTTTCGACTAAAACAACGAAATAACAAAGAAAAATAAAAAAGCTTGTTAAAAATAGGTATGAATGTTTTACTACTTTTAATACGGAAAAAAATGTAATACCGACTAAAAAACAAAAGTAACAATACTGAAACATCTTTGAAAAAAAAAATACTCACAATACTGAGTTTTTTAATATTAACAAAAATATGATTACTAACAGTATTAAAAAACTAAAATACTAACAAAAATAATATTTTTTACATTTTGCAAAATTATAACAAAAGAAAAAAACATTGGCGAAGTTCGCGACGATGGAGCTGTAGCAGCAAACCACTCACGCCTCTCTTGTAGGGTTCCAAGAAATCGTAGCGGCCTTGCGTCTGCAGCAGGAGCGAGCAAGCCACCATGAGCCACAACATGCCACTTCTTGATGCCATTCTGAAAATTTAATTTTTGAATGACAATTCCCAAAAGGTAATTTTTTATTTCCTGATTGAGTTAAAATTGTTTTTTTTTCAAAACATGAAAACCTTTTAGTTTTTGATTCTTCAAATACCGGCTCACAAAATTACTCATGAAACATCGGAAAATGTTCAAACGGTTTTTCTTTTTAGTTATTGAAAATATTTATTTCACTTTCGAATCACTCCCGAAACAAGAGGCAGCAATTTTGTGTCTCAAACTCATCTAACCAATGCTCCCGTTTAGCGTCTTTTAGCCATGGTTCATAGACGCTCTCACATGAAGTGGGCTTTGAAGATTGATTATCAAAAAATAAAACAAGTGTGCAGTTAGAGATTGAATTTTTTGCTAATTTATCAATGTTTTTCAAAGCAAAAAGGTTGTTTTCCAAGACTATGTCAAAGAAAAATAGCTTTCGAGTTTTGCATGGTATCTTTCAAGAAACTTTTTTTTTGCTTTCAATTCATTATGGGAGTTTAGCAAAGAAGCTGGTAATTCATAAACACAGAGATTTCTGGCCTTATTTTTCGAAAGGACATTCAGTTATTGCTGAGTTTTTTTTATATTTTGATTGTTCACCATGTTTGTGCTATTTTCAGCGTTTGTCTGAATTTGCTTCAATAAAGACTATGAAAAAAAGTTCTAAATAAGTTGAACTTACTACAATAAATATCCTACAAGAAATAGCTAACCGTGGCAAAGAATCACTCACCCACTCACTTGTGAGGTATTTTCTACAGTGGGACTTGAACGCCTAACCTTGTGTTTGGTCACTTTCTGCAAGCCTTTCACATCCTCCCACTATATATACCTTCGTGCATTTTCTGAAACATACCATGCCCACTCATGTGTGTATGTATGCGCATATTTATGTGTGGGTGTGTATATATATGTGTGTTTGTTATTGTATGTGTGTGTGCTTTTGTGGTGTCGTGTGTTTGTGTATGTGTGTGTTTTGTGTGTGTGTGTGTGCGTGTGTGTGTGTGTGTGTGTGTGTGTGTGTGTGTGTGTGTGTGTGTGTGTGTGTGTGTGTGTGTGTGTGTGTGTGTGTGTGTGTGTGTGTGTGTGTTTGTGTGTGTGTGTGTGTGTTTGTGTGTGTGTGTGTGTGTGTGTGTGTGTGTGTGTGTGTGTGTGTTTGTGTTTGTTTGTTTGTTTGTTTGTTTGTGTGTGTTTGTGCATGGGTTTAAGTATGCGCATGTGTGTCTGTGTGTATGTATGCAAATAATCAATGTGTCTGTCAAGGCCCCTCTGTGCCACTACCATGCTGTGTGGTCTTCTTTATTGAACAGGCATTCTATAGAGAAAAAAAAACCTTTTTTTTTAAAACCAAAAGCAATTTTGGGTGTTTTGTTATGCGTTGGAAATGACAAAAATAAATGAGGATTATTTTTTTATTCAGGTTTTTTGCTGTTTCAGTGTCAATTCTGTTTTTGAATGATATGAAAAGGCAGACGTATTGAGAACAAGAAACATAAAAGTAGAGCAAGACCGTGAGAGACTTCCTGTGATAGAAAAAATATGAAAAAAATGTTTAAAGTATTTTATTGGGAAATAGAAAAGTGGTTCGATGTGAGGATGCCTGCGTAAGAACTCTCCGAGAACCACATTCAATCCACCACTATTGATACATTCTACTGGCATTCTCTTCAGTAGTTTAACCAAATGGCAAGCAGGAAAATTATAATAAAAACTACTGATAAACACCCTCAAATAACTAAAAAAATATATTTTTCAAAGATAATTTTGTTATATAATTTCCTTCAGCGTGTGCCTCCAAATAACGACTCTGCTTTAATAACTACCAAGACAAAAGATTGGCCGCAATTACGCAAATTGCTACTCAAATGCAAAAGCGTAGAAAAGCAAAAGTAAGGCGCTATAAAAGGACTTTTGTCCCAAAAAGTCATAAGCACTAAATCAAACATTTTTGCTCCCAAAAGTTGTTTTCAAGAAGGCAAAACTGAAAGTTATTATCTTAACTGTACACTTTTAAAGTTTTTTTCAAAATTTTCTAAAATTATTAATAGACTTTTCAAAGTTGTTTTGCGAATTCTTTCTAAAAGCTGTTTTCAATCTTTCGAAAAAGTCGTTTGAAATTTCATAAATGTTTTCTAGGCATCTTTCTTCTGGGATGCATTGTGGGAGGTTGTTAGAGAAAGCAAATACATCACATGCGAGAGATCATCTTCTGTAAATACCCCCAATCACTTCTTCCACTTTTTCAAAACCAGAATTTCGCGAAGCATTAGTCAAATAACGTTTTTTTCTAAAAAAATTATTTTCAACCTTATCTGCAACATGGTTAATTTGCAATATGACCTTTATGAAAAATTTTCCGATATGACCTTCTTCATGAAAAATCTTTCGATATGGCCTCCTTCATGGAAAACCTTTCAATATGAAATCTTCATGAAAACTCTCACTATATGGAAGATTCTTTTGGAGTTTGGGTGGCGGGTGCAAAGCTTGAGAAGCGGAAAACGGATTTGAAAGAGTGAACGACTCTGAATGGAGAGTAGGTCATGTGCTTCTGCATGCATTCGCTGCAGACTCCAGTGTGGCGAAGCTGCGCGCATAATCTGTCATTCGATGAGAAGCGATCAAAAATCAATAAAGTCAATAAATGTACGCGGTCTTGTGTTTTGGAGGTTGTTTTGATAATTTAAAATTTTCTAAACCATCAAATAAAAATCTTTGTTTTGAAGCTTGTAGGATTCTTATAAAAATCTTAAAGATTTTTGAGTTAACAAAAATCAAAGTGTCCGGTAGTTTTGCGCTTATTTTGCACAACGTCGATAAAGTTCAAGAACCAGATCGAAAACCTTTTGAGAAAATATAAAATCTGTGCAGGTGTGGTCTGAATGAAGAAGTACACGAAAACGTGTCATTGGTACTGACACGATATTCCACTGAGCTCACCACCGTGGTGTGTGTGTGTGTGTGTGTGTGTGTGTGTGTGTGTGTGTGTGTGTGTGTGTGTGTGCGTGTGTGTGCGTGTGTGTGTGTGTGTGTGTGTGTGTGTGTGTGTGTGTGTGTGTGTGTGTGTGTGTGTGTGTGTGTGTGTGTGTGTGTGTGTGTGTGTGTGTGTGTGTGTGTGTGTGTGTATGTGTGTGTGTGTGTGTGTGTGTGTGTGTGTGTGTGTGTGTGTGTGTGTGTGTGTGTGTGTGTGTGTGTGCTTGCATGTGTGATTGTGTGCTTGTGCAGGTGCGTGAGTGTGTAAACACACGTGCGTGGTGTGTTGTTCGTATGGAACGTTTTTGATGCTATTTTGGTTTGCAAGAGAGGCTGGGGATGAAAGGAAAGAGACCTTGAGGGCCTTTGTTAATGAAATGTGCACATCGCTTCAAAGTTTTGAAGAGTTGACACTGCCTCGTTGTGGTCTTGGTAATGTGTAGTCATTCAGCACAAGTTTTAATTATATTTACAGTATCACTACTTTTTCAAATTTATCCCTTTATTGTCTGAAATTTCGTTCAGCTGTTTGTTTTTCCAATCAATTTTCTATTTAGAATTTCAGTTTTTCACCTGGAGTTACAATTAACTTCTCACATTAATTTTTATTTTCAACGCTGGTCTTCCTATTTTTTTCCCAGTTGAAAAACTCCTGTGAAACAAAATAAGTTTTGAAAAACATGGTTTATATTAAATCTCTTTTGAAACTTCCGCGCGATTTAAATGGCACTGGTTCAAAACACCTAGTTACAAATGCATTTGAGTCATTCTTCGTGGGCGAATCTATTTTTGTAATTTTTTCTAAAATTATGAAATAATTTTTCAAACATATTTATCCCAATTTAACTTTTAACATATCTATTTTTTTACATTATCATGCCTGTTTCCAGAACTTCATCACAAATAATGCATATCTTTTATTCACTGCAAAATTCTATTTTGTTTTGATATACTGGTTGTTGAGCTAATCAGGTAAACGAAAAATATTTTATATATTGTATAGGATGTTGTAGGAGATGACACTTCCAAACATCCCTTGAAACTTTCTACTCCTTTATTAAGAGAATACTTCAATAACTGAATCCTTATGAGTCTATTATTTGGAAAAAAACTTTTGTTAACCTGAAAAGTCAATCTAATCTAATCTTACCAAACCAAAGCTTTTGTATAGCGCTATTTAAACAATGTTCCAAAGCGCTTTGTTACGAACTGCTACTAACAACAAAATTTCAAGAACATCACGAAAAACAAGTAAAGAAGGGCCATCAGAAGTAGCCACAGTGGTAAAGTGTTGATTTAGCATGAGTATGTTAAGATGGTAGCATGATGAGAGTTAGTGTAGTTCCTCTAGCGATTGAAAACGAATGAATTGAAGGCAATAAAAAAAACTTTTCGACGGTAAATGGCAGAGCATGTAAGCGCTTTGTACCAAAGTTTGTGAATACAAAACTAAACTTCAAAAGCATAAATGATAAATACGGACGGTGTGAAACAAGGAAGGAGAGTCAATAGGGAGGGAGACTTACCTAGGAAAGAACTACAGTGAATATACTCTGAGCACCAGGTGTTTGAGAAGTGCCGTGGAGAAGCGAGAACAAGTTGAGCGCCTCACTGGTCGAAACTCAAACAAGTGTCAAAAGTTAACAACTTTGGAAGGTTAGAAAATTAGTTGTGTGTGAAAAATTACAAATGAAAAAAATTAAAGAGCAGCACTATTGAAAGCTTCAGCGAGACGGTGTAATGTAGAGTCAAGGAGACCATGGTAGAGAGATAACAAAAAATGTTACTGATCTTATCTATAATAACTTCATCGTTCCACTGCTGCTTCCATTTGTTCATAAACATTAAAAAAACTCATTTCCGTTGAGCTGCTATGCACCTTCCTGCTCTCAACGTCTTGTTTTTCAATCCCATTACACGGCTGTCCTCCTAGCCTTCCACCTTCAAATGCTTCTTTGAAATAGCATTCGAAAATGAAGAAATAGAAAGGAAACTTCTTTGTTGTTGGAAAAATGAATCACAAACCTCTCGCTTATGCGTTTAATTGTCATTTAGGCCATCAACAGCCGCCTTAATTGTTTAATTGCGAGTTACGCCATCAACCTCACGTTTGATTATTTTGATGGCTTGGCACGCCAAGCCATAAAGGCCGAGAGGAAGATAAAATCTGTCCAAACAACGACCACCACCACCCCTGCTATGCACAAGCAAACACTACAAGTGCTGGTGCAATTTGGTTATTTCGGTTTCAAGTAAGAAGTAGTTTGGATAAATAATTATTTATTTCGGTTTAAAATTATAATAATTCCAATGAAAGTTGAGTTTTCTTTGTATTGAGTGATAAATAATTGTGATAAATATTTTTTTCAAAATCCGCTAAGAGATTCTTGTGATAATCGTTACTTTCGACGTCACCCTCCGAAGTGGCTGAGTCCCTGGTGTCATGCGAGAGTTTTTTCAGTCTCCATTGAATCAACTCAAGCCCTGAAAGTATCACAAAGCGATACAATGGTGGAAGGCTGTCCCGAGAGAGACTCACATCACGAAGTGCCGGAGACATAAATATCAATTAAGGGCATTTCTCTAGACCATAGCTCTTGTCGAAGTCTCAATCGTACTCTCTAGACCTATACATTTTTTAGCGCAATATTTTATTTATTGTTTTGTTATAATAGTTTTTTTTTATTTTTATAATGTATACCGTAATTTTGTTAAAATACACGCAATCCTTTTATTTTTTAAATATTTTTATGGTCAGATAGGTATAATGAAAGAATTTTTGCAATAAGATAACTCTATTCATATTGGAGAAAAAATTGCATTTAAAAAGACTAGATTCAATCTAGCTTGGAATTATCTCTGACTGCGTAAAAATTGTTTTCCGAACGAATGATAAAAGTGGCAAATATGAAGTTTCTATTCAATGTGTGTGTATTT
>OX387246.1:11377052-11434552 GCA_947562095.1 Branchellion lobata
TTGATATGAAGGTGGTTGATATGGGGGTGGTTGCTAGGATAGTGGTTGGTAGAATAGTGGTTGCTATGGGCTTGTTTGCTTAAAGAGTGTTTGTTTAGAACGGTAAATTCAAGTCTCCGTTTCATTTTATTGTTGACTTTTTTTGAGTTTCATTGTCAACTTTTCTTTTCAGTATATTTTTCATTCGAAAGATTTTTTTTAAAATTTTTTTTTTTGAAAATAACTCAGTTCAACATGTTTTTCTTATCTTTTATGTTTCAAAGTTTAAAAAAAATTCTGTTCAACACTTTTTCATGATATTTAAAATTTATTTTAAAATTTAACTCAATTTTTTTATACTTCCACATCAACTGTTTTAAACCCAGGAAAAAATGATAACGGAGTTGATAAGGGCCAAAGTGAAGTTGAGTGAAAACAGTCAGAATCTCACCATCCCTCGCATCAAAAAGGTTTGTATAAAGACTGACCCTTTAAACAATCTTGAGCGCATTCTTCAATAAGCTCCATTCAAAAAAAACATTTTTGTAGCGCTGAATAAATGCAAACTACCCAGTGTTTTCCATTCTTCGCCGTGTAATGTATGCATACGCAACACATTGAATCGTTATAAAAGTACTTATATAATAAAATGACATCATTCGGTATGAGTAAAACCTTAAAAATATACTTCGTTCTCAACAATCAACACAAACTTTAATGAACACTCTAAAATTGTATTTTAGTATAGCGCTGAGTACACACTATCTAGATCATCAAAGCCTCCATACCATTACCAATCCACACACACACATCATCACAGGCCGACGAAGGAAGATACTTCTGTAAGGTGTCAAACTCCCTGGGAACCAAGGAAACCCCAGTGGACGTAAAGATTCTGAGTGAGGAGTGGCACAACGCCGTCGCTGACCACAAATAATTTAAGAATGCACAAGCAACTTTTCTTTTGTGGATTTTTAAACATTGAAAATAATTCAAGCTTTTATACTTTTTTGGTTATAATTTCACGTTATATAATATATAACTGAGTCATATCACTTGTAGTTTTTTGATTAAAAGATTTTAAAAAATAAATACACGAAGAGATACCTAGGTTGAGAATGGATAAAACTCATTTAAAAAAAAAAACACTTTAACTAATTATTTTTTTCAAATTTGACTCCGCAGTTCCTCCCAGCATAAAGCTGTCATCTTCAAGGATCACCCAGGCAGAGAACAGCAGTGTTAACATCATTTGCGAAACCACAGGAACTCCTCTGCCCAAGCTGCTGTGGGTAGTCAACTCGAAGGAGATTATGGTAATGTTGTTTTGTTTTTGTTGCTTTTATTGTTTTTATTCTTTTTTATTGTTTTTTTATTGTTTTTTATTGTTATTGTTTTTTTTCGTTTTTAATTTTTTTTTCTTTTTTTTATTGCTGTTTTACTTGTTTTTTGATATTTTTCTTGTGGTTTTAACTCAACGACAGTTATTGATGTTACAAGGAAGCACAGAAAATCTCGATAATTCCATGAAACTATGATACTTTATTTTATCCAAATATATGGCTTGATAAGGCAAATTTTGAACATTATCATTATCTATTGAAACCATTACATGTATCAGCCGTTGAACCCTTCTGAACACACAGCCCTCCAACGAACACTCGATCCGCCTGCAGCCTGGAGTCACCATCTTCACCATTCCCAGTCTCAAGAAGAGGCATGCTGGTATGAGAGGTGGTGGTTGAGGTAGTGGCTTGTAGTGTTGGTTTGTGATAATTTGCGGTAATCTGAAAGTTTGGCAGCAGTAGTCTGTGGTGGTTAAGGTTTGTAGCGGCTGAAGGTTTTGATGGCTTGGTAGTTTGAGTTGGTTTGTGGTGTTTCATGGTTTGGTGGTTTGGGAGGGTTTGAGATGATTGAAATAATAAGAATGGTTAGAATGATTGGTGGTTGAGGTGGTTTTTGACTGTTGAAATAGTTGCAGTGGTTAAAATGGCTAAGAAAACTAGATAAGAAGAGTAGATAGGAAGGGTAGATAGGAAAGGTAGGCTCAAAACGAATTCGGAGTTTAGTGAATTTTTTGAGACAAATTTCAGTTTTCAATTCAAAAAGAGAGATTATTCAATTTGAAAAAAAGCACAGCGGATGAACTCTCAAATGGCTTCCACGACAGGCAACATCTCTTGCGAAGCTCGCAACTCCGCTGGTTTCAATTCCTCCACAGCCTCCGTCACTGTCCAATGTTTGTCAATCCTTCATTCATCTTTTAGTCATTCTCAGTAGATTTCTCATCAATTCCTCATTCAGACCTCGCTCATCAAAACCATACATCAACACCATCCATCAACACCATCCATCAATACCATTTATTTATCTAACGTACTCAACCTTTTGTTTTCATAATACACAGAACACTTCCATCTCAATCCGCTCGTCAAACCAGCATTATTGTCATTTGTTTTCATACTACTACAAACTCCCTGACTCAACTCCACCACAACTTCCATCATCATTTTTCCCACTTCCACTATCACCACTAACTTTATTACTACCACAATTACCACCACATTACAGTTACCATTGCTAAATTCAAAATTCTCAATGTTATTACCACTACCACCCCCATTACAACTCCAGACATTCCACAAGTGCATACAGGCACCAAAGAGATCAGAGCGTGGCCAAACCTCCATCTCTCCCTTTCTTGCAACATCACCTCGGAGCCTCTTGCACACGTGACCTGGTACAAGAACTCCCAGGTGATCTCATCGTCTGCCCCCAACACTTCCGTCTCCAGCATCAAACTGTCTCAACAACTTCTCTCCACCACACTCAAAGTTGGTCATTTTCATTTTATGCATGAAGTTTTATTTTTGTGGAAGCAAACACACACACACACACACACACACACACACACACACACACACACACACACACACACACACACACACACATACACACACACACACACACACACACACACACACATACACACACACACACACACACACACACACACACACACACACACACACACACACACACACACACACACACACACACACACACACACACACACATACACACACACACACACACACACACACAGACCTTTCTAGACTCAGACTTCAAGGATAGGGAAATATTCTCTTGTGAGGCCAGGAACATCATTGGAATCAGCAGGCAGAACATCAGCGTCGTCAGAGAAGGTTTAATTTTATTTTCATTTTTTTTGTTTTTTTCTCTTTATACATATATGTATACATATATATATACACAAACACACACAAACACACACAAACACACAAACACACACACACAAACACACACACACACACACACACACACACACACAAACACACACACACACACACACACACACACACACACACACACACACACACACTCACACACACACACACATAGAATTAAAACACGATCATTCTTATCTCCGGTCCATCATTGATTTATTCGATCACTGCATCCATTGTCTTCTTCCGGCCTCAACGACTCTTCGCATTGACATTCAAGCTCTGCCAGAACAGCCGGAAATCGAGTTCATAGACGAGGGCCACGAGTCGGTGAGGATCGTCGTGAAGACTCACACCGATGACGCCTTGTTTGCTGACGCTGAAATGACGGGTGAGAAAGAAGAAGAAGAAGAAGAAGATTATGAAAAAAAGGAAGAAGAAGATGAAGAAGAGGAAGATGTGAAAATTTACAGTAATGAAGACGACGACGGCGAGTTTGATGACGTACGTTTCAAGGAGGTCAAGATCAAGAAGAGCAAGAACGAGAAGCAACAAAGGACTGGCGCGCATGGACTTCTCTACAAAGGAACATCGCAAAAGGAGCTTTTCAAGAGGCTGAATGAAGGCAACGACAACCACACCAAGCTACCGCTCCTCTCCTGGATGGTCACTCTTGAGAGCTCTGAAGACCCCCAGCAACGCAATCTCGTCCTCCCTTATGGTACTTTTGTGTCTTGTGATTTGGAAATCTATAGAACTAAACATTTCCATAGAGCTCATTGCGTTTGAGGGGTTTCGAAAGAAATTACCTTATAAAATCTTCAAGACAAAGGCGTTTGTTTCTAATAAAATCTCGAGCCTTATCGAAGTACTAAAACTGCAGCCTTGAATCGAAACCAATTCCACTTTTATCCTCTAAAATGATTACTTTCTTCTATTTCTCCAACAGCCTCCGAGCTTTTCCTTGACAACCTGCTTCCCAGGGTGATGTACAACGTCACCATAGTAACCAACAACTTCGTGGGAAACAGTGCCCCTCTCCACACGCAGGTCTTCACGTCAGACGCCCCCATATACACCATAGGTTGGTGGAAACAATTGTTATTAATATTATTTAAAATACTTTTATTGTTTTTGTTATTATGTTTTTTATAAGTAATTTTGTTTTTTTTTTGTTTTTTTTAAAATACTTTTTTTATTCATGTTTTTATGTATGGTTTGTTTATTTATTTTGTTATCCTATTTTTGAAGTTTATGAATTCTTTATGTATGTGGTTTGTTTTTTAAATGTCGTCTTTTTCATTTATTTTCTAATGTGTTCTCAAATCTTTTTGTTTTTTCATATAAAATCCTGTTTTATGAGTCTTTTCATAACCTCAAGAAGCAAATGAGTATGTTGAGCGTGCGTTGCTGTGTTTTTTCGACGTGTGCACGATGCGCTGAAGTGTGTACAATGACGGATTATGTGTTTGAGTCATACAAACTCCAAGGTCCCATACACGCACACGTACATGTGCACGCAAACAACTCAACACACACACACAACACACACACACACACACACACACACACACACACACACACACACACACACACACACACACACACACACACACACACACACACACACACACACACACACACACACAGACAGGAACGTGTCGTTGTACAGAGGAGGTCATTTGGTGAGAAAAATGTCGAAAAATCTTCCCATGCCTCCTTCGTCGCCAGCCGACACCGACGTCGCTAGTGGCTTCGGCTTCTTCATGCTGGTGGGCATAGGCAGCTTGATCGTGTTGTTGGTGATCTTCGTGCTGATCGTGCTGGTGTTGTACTGGCAAAAGAGGTCGTTGGAGAAAGCAAAGTTGCTGGGAAAATGTCCACACCACAACGTCGTCACCACACTCACTCGTCACGACCTGGAACCACATCGGTGCGAACAAGAGAGTCTGAACAGAAGAGGTGACCGAGTGGCCGACTTGACCGTTGAAGCCACCGCCACCGCTCACTTATCGCCTATCGGCTACTATAAGGGCGACACTGTGGATGACGTCATAGACCATCTCAACTCGTCCTTCTGTAACAAGTAACATCTCTTTGCTGTTTGCTGTTGTGCAGTTAACATGGCTTTGTTGAATCAACATGGCTTTGTTGAATCAACATGGCTTTGTGAATCAACATAGCTTTGTGCAGTTAACATAGCGTTGTGGCGTTTGGTTGCATGCTTTCAGTACTGGGTAGTTACTCTCAAGGAAAGAAATATTTTACTGTTCACTGAGTGGTTTGTTTTTTCATGGTTTCAATGTTACAGTTCCCATTCGTTTCAGCCTTAAGTGTCACTTTTTTTTGCTTATGTGTCGACTTTTTGCTTCGTATTTGATTGGAAAATTTTTATTTTAATCGAGTTTAGAGTGATTAAAAGTTTTATTTGAATTTCAAAGATGAATATTTGTAACTTACGTTTACATGTTTGAATTTTCGATCAACGTTATAGTGGAAAATGGTATTTAGAGTTGCATGTAATCGTTGCATATTAACAGTTTTGAATTAAAGATATTCTGAGTTCGTTTTTTTTTCCAAAAATAACAATAATTTTATAAAATCTTTGAGAGGAATCACTCATAAAAACGAAGTAAATTTTTAGAATGTGAAGCAGTAGTGGCAGATACGATAATATTCACTATTCAACTTGATTTATAAAATATATTGTTGAAAATGTTTCAAAACACAAGAATTCGAATAAATTCGAATGAAATATAAAGTACTTGTTAAAAAATCACCATCGCAAAAGTAAAGTTAAGGATAGAAAAATAGACAAGAAGAGAATAGAAAAGGTGTGTTTGACAATGGTGGAGTGGTTACATCCGTCCCTGTCGTCACAGTAGCACATCTCCCTCCACACTCCGTTGTCTTCATACGCCCATCTGCATCCCCACGCCACTCCTGTGGGTGGAATGGAAGAGGTAGGTTGTCGGAGCTGAGTATTGAGAAGGACGAGAGAATGGTTTGTTGGGTTTAAATTATAAGAAAAAATGGAATATTTGCGGTGGGATTATTAGAATAAAGCATCTGTTGTTGTGGAACGATGGGTATGATGCGGAGTAGCAGCAAAACGAAGTGAAACTGTTGAAGTTTCATGACTACTTGGTGATTGCTAGACAAACAGAAAGGCTTGCAACAGAAATGGCTGTGATGAACCTCAGTCAATTTCTTACAGGCTCACACAGCCTCATGAAATATTGTAGTCTCTCACAATGTAGTGTACTATCATACAACATAATACCACATAATACCACATGAACCCGTGAAACCTCATTTTGAGCTATAAAACTTCATACAATCCATTACAATACCAGCTGTAAAACATCACCAAACCTTCTACGAACCTGTGTCGGACCTCGAACCACATCGCCTTGTCTGCTTCGCCCATCCAAACCCTTGTTGTCGTGTGTTAAATGGAAGTTTTAAAAAATGTTTGAATCAATTTGAAATAAAAAACAACAACAGTAACAATGCCAATAACAAAATGAACAAAAAAATAACAGCTGTAATAGCAACAAGCAAAAAAAGAAAAAACAACAATGAGCAACAGATGCAATTACGAGTATGGTAACAAAACTTTCAAATACGAAGTTGAACATAGATTTGTTCATTTAAAAACTGAACTCTCTTCGAATCCACATCATGCACAACAGCCATAACATACTTTCAACAACAAAAACACGTTTATATCCGAACAACAACAACACTAGCACATTTTAATAACAACAAAACTATGCTTTCTAGGCACTCTCACAACAACAACTTCAACAACACTACACCATCATAACAACAACATTCACACCCCATCGCACAGGCACAAGCATAACAACACACACCACGTTTCACAACCTCTACAACACTCACACCACGTCACACAGCCCCTACAGCACTCACATCCGGGGGACTGACGAGTGATTTTGAGGCAAAAGGTGCCTGGAACTCTGGTTTCAAAGCTTTGGCAGTCGATGAGGGCGTTGATGTTGCGGTCGAAGGGCTTCCAGGAAGGACACGAGTCGTCTTCGTTGCTGTCACACTGGTAACACTGCAGCCCCGTGACCCCTGGGTGGTGCAGTGGCTACTTTCGTGTAGACATTTTTAAAAAATTCATTTTTTATAATTTTTATTGAATAGTTTCGTGTGTTTGTTTTATTATTTTTCATGTTTTTTTTGAATAATTATTCAAGTGTTGTTTTTTTTCATTTTTAAAATATTTCTTTTGGATTGATTAAAATGAGTTTTGGTGTTTTTTTAGTGAAAACTACTTGATAACTCCAGCGTTGGAAACCTCACTTTATTCAATCGAAATGATGTCTTCTTAACTAATTTATAAACTGGACGAGATGGTATGAATATTGAAAATTGATTTTGCACTAGAGGTCCTGTTCTAAGTGCGGTCAGTGTTGTTGACACTTTGTTATTGTAAATAGACTTCAAAACCAGGCGACTTGCAAATACCAAAATACATTACAAAAATGAAGTTTACCATTTCTTATTCATTACACTTATACTCCTTCTTCACATGCATACACTTTTTGATTTGGTACAAGGGGTTTTTAAAAGGTTGAATTTAAAATACTGAAATGCAGTTTTTAAAAGTTAATTCCTACCTGAATTGGTGAGACATAATGTTACAAAAATAACAATAATATGCTGAAACTGTAACTCCATTTTGAAAAAGTTTATTTGTTTTCACCTGAGAAACTTACCTGTTAATTCAGTTACCAAAGATCGCACAAGCGGCGTAGAGTAAACACAGTTATTTTTGGTTTTAAAATTAATTCAAATGATTTGAAGACAAAAACACATTAGTTTTTTCTATAGAGGACGATCAATGCTTTTCAGTGGCGTCGTTTGAAAGTAAAGGAAACAGAATGGACTTTAAAAGAGTATATCAACATTTGGATCATTAAAAGAACTCTCAATTATGATCTCGAAGGCTCCGTTCTATCTAAACAGTCGACAGTCAAGCAACATCCGTATGTGTCTTATACGTTGTATTGAGGCTATTGTAAAGCGTGTGTGTGTGTGCGAGTACATATGAGCTATGTATACCTTTAAATAAAAGTTGTAGCTGATAAAAAGAAAAATTATTGAAGAAGGATTTCAAGCGAGTTTTTCAACAAAGTTGACTTGAAGATTGGAAGGAATATTTTCGGTGAATAACAAAAGACATGGCTTGCAGATTAGCACCTCCAAAGCCGGTGCCCAAGCCAGGTTTATGTCACTTCCTTGTTCTTAAAGCAACCGATTTCAATGCATATCATGGTTTCTTTGAATTTATTTTCAAGTTTCGTTTAACTTATTCAATCATATTTGACTTAGATCGGGTTTTTTACCCCATTTTGAGTACTCGTTAGTTGCGATTGAAACCTGTTATCCCTTCTTTATTGGTATTGATAAAGGGTCTAGACTGGAGTTTGTTTATAAAAGGACCAAAACTTCATTCAATTTCATTTTATGTTGTGAGAGTATAGTTATTAAATGTCATTTTTTATTTTACATCTTTCTCTTTTTCTCTCTATCTCTCCATTTTTGATTTCTCAACTACCCAGATAACCCACCAACTACAGCTCTATATCTCATTATTTTCACAAAAGAAATAGAAAACTTGAATTAAATTGATTATTTTAAATTCATTTTGATTAATCTCTCCCTAAGAATAGCCTTAAAATTTATTTTTTATGTAGGGCAGGTAAAGGTGGTGAGATCCCTGTACAAATATGAAGCTCAGCAGGTTGGTGCTCTTCAGATTATCTTATTCTTCTAACATCAATCCTTTGACCTTTGTAACCAAACTTGAAGTTGGGGTCGTTTTTTAAGTTTTTGAAGCTTCATACATGCATAAGTTTTGGATCATTTTATAAAAAAATCAACCTTAACAATTAATCACAACATTAGACCATACCACACAAGCTATTCAACACCACACAACACAACTCCAACACACCAATGCAACAAACTCCAACACAACAACGCAGAAAAACCCAAAAACAAAAAGGCAACATCACCACAACCCACCAAACCTCCTCAGAAAGATGAGTTATCGTTTGATGAAGGAGAGTTGCTGTATATCATAGACATGTCCAACTCGGACTGGTGGAAGGCCAAGTGTGGTGATACTACCGGCCTCATCCCTAGCAACTATGGTGAGGGCATGCTGATGAACAATTTTCGTAAATCAAATTTAAAAAAACTGGAAATTTTTTTCAATGGAAAGTTTTTCAATGGCTTTTTGATCAAAATATATTCAGTATTTTTTATAATGAATTTTTTTCGAATTTTTGATTATAATTTTGTAAGTATTTATTTGAACTTTCAAAAATTTATTTTTAAAATTTAATGAAATTGGCCGAAACAATATTAATTCTGTGTGTAAATTGAAAATATACAGCTGACTTAAAAACATAATTAGGCTGAATAAAATAAAAATAATTAAATTAATAACCAAAAAAACAAAAGTAAAGAAAAATGAAATAAAATGAAAAATTTATGATAAAATGACTCAGGAAATATCAAAGCCAAGTTTTTATAACACTGAAAACTGCTAAAATACATAACAATGATGAACATTTGAACAAGACGACCTGATTCATAACAATCACAAAATTTTTGAATAACACGAACTCAACTTAGTTTAATAATAATAATATTAAAAAAATAATAATAATAAAATAATAATAATAATAATAATAATAATAATAATAATAATGATAATAATGTTCAGTTTTTGTATAACGCTTATTGCAAATTATGAAACACTCAATGTTATGTGAAATTAAATAGCACTGAAAAATACTGAGCTGAATAAATCATGGTTGATTGTATATACAAACAATAATTACACATGCAATATTTCATTGTGATAAACGTAACAGTACGGCGTGTGTAACGACTAACTCAAGCATCACATGCAGCATTTAACACAAACAACAAACAACACAAGCAACCACGCAACACAAGCAACCACGCAACACAAGCAACCACGCAAAACAAGCAACCACGCAACACAAGCAACCACGCAACACAAGCAACCACGCAACACAAACAACCACGCAACACAAGCAACCACGCAACACAAGCAACCACGCAACACAAGCAACCACGCAAAACAAGCAGCCACGCAACACAAGCAACCACGCAACACAAGCAACCACGCAACACAAGCAACCACGCAACAGTTCAGGAGAGCATGGAGTCGATGGACTTTCCCCTCCACGACGCTGCCAAGAGAGGAAACATGCAGTTCGTCACTGAGTGCCTCGCTAACAAGGTAGTGTGAAGTGCTGTAAAGCGGGGTGATGTAAGGCGAGGTGTTGTAAAGTGTGGTGTTGTAAGGTGAGGTTTTTCATTCCTTTGCCTCTTTCTCTTTCTTTTTTTTCACCAATTTTTTTTCTATTCTCTAACTATCTCTCTTATTTTCAATCTCAATCTCTTTTTGTTTCTTTTCTCGCTCTTATATTTCTTTCTTTCCTTTTTTTTCTTTTTTTTCTTTATTTTCTTTTCTCTTCCTCCACTTTTGTTTCCAACAGGTCTCGGTCAACGGCTTGGACAAGTCAGGTTCCACGCCCTTGCACTGGGCCTGCAGGGGTGGTCACATGGACGTGATCAGCTTCCTTCTTGCTCAAAACTCCATACAAGTCAACGTTAAGGTTGCGGCGGAGAATGGATTCAGTTGATTTTTTAATGGGTTTACTTAAAATTATTTTTGATGGATTTTTTTCAATTATTTTCGATGATATTTTAATAGGATCTTAATGCCATTTGGCATTTTCTAATCCGCTAAATTAGAGTGGGATTTGACACAATGGAACCGAAAATGTAGAACAATTAACATTACAAATTGACAGTCAAAATCAAAGAATCTAATCACCTTCTTTAAATCAGCTAGTTATTCAAATTGTAAATACCCTAAAAATTATATTTAAATAACTGAACTTTATTAATAAAAGAATAGCCATGAAGAAAGGTCGGCGTTTAGGCGAATATTTATATTGGTTGCTCTTGAAAAGTATGCGATGGAATACGAGTAATTAAAAAGATTAAATGATAAATATTTCTCAATCAGCTTGATAAAGGTTTTGAGTAGTGATTGTGCAATGAATGTTTTGACAGAACAAGCTTGGAGACACCCCACTGCACCACGCTGCTTGGAAGGACCACCCGGAAGTGGTTGAAATGCTGCTCGAAAAGGGTTCGCTTGGATGAACATTGTTGTGGGAGGTGGTGGTGGTGGTGGTAGAGGGGGTAGTGGCGGTGGAGGTGGAAGTGGAAGTGGTGGTGATGGGGGTGGAGGTGGTGGCGGGGGTGGAGGTGGTGGCGGGGGTGGAGGTGGTGGCGGGGGTGGAGATTGTGAAGGGGATCGATATGATGATAGTAGTTGGGATAGTGATGGTGGTGATGATGATTAGATGATGATCAATGAAGATTATGATAATAAATAGATAGTAAAATTTGCGTTAATTGGCTGGGAATAAATTTGTTAAACACATCGCCACAGGAGCTGAGTTGAACGTAAAAAACAATGACAAGAAAACACCCTTCGACTTGGCAAAAGGGCCCAAGACAGCCTCTTTGCTGCAAATAGGTGGGTGGGGTTGCACCGGGGGTCTTGACCACTGTGTGATCAGAGTGTTAAGTAACTTAGATTAATGGTGGAACTTTGGAACAGCAAGGTCACATAGATTGGTGAATCTAGTTGATTCAAACGAAAAAGGAAATGACCACTCACCTGTACGATCTTTCATGCTTTCATCCGTCATAATTATCCACCCCTCAACCAAACGTCCATCTCTGTATCAATCTTCCTATCTTTCACTTACTTCACCCATTTAACTTTATCCTCTCTCTGTCTACGCATCTTCATTCTTTCATTATTCATTTTTTTCATCTTCCCACAGATGTAAACCAACACGACGACTACGAAGACTACCAGAGCGACTCGGACTGAAAACTCACACAATCCCTCATTCAAATCTTCTTGAACTTTTAATGAACTTTGATAACTTTTCAACTTATTTTTAATGGATGTGCAAATTGTGATTTCACCGTTCTTGTGCCACACCACGCTCCGTGCGACCAAGGACACTTCAATCTTGAAATATACTTGTCCAAAACTATTTCAACTTAGCCATCAGCAATAAAAAAAGTAATCTCTCACCTGATTATTATAATTATTTCATATCTTGGTTCTTCAACAGAGGTAAAGCCTTAAAAATTTAGATCAGCGGAAGACAATTTTTGCGGACTAACAGTAATAATAATATAAAAAAAATTCTGATTCAGTTTGAATTTATAACCAACATAAATAGTGAAAAATTATTTTTTAGAAAAGTTAATTTGAAAGTATAATAAAAAATAGTATAAAACTATTTAAAAAAAAGTTAACAAAAAACGGTGCAAAATTATTTAAAAAAATGCAAAATAAACTAAAAACAGACGAATAAAAACTAAGTGGTCGTAAAATAAATATAATAAAAGCAATGTTTCAGCGAAGTCTTAGTTGCAAGTAGAGCGGCAACAAGGGGAAGAACACAGCAGCAATAAGCATAGTTGCTTCCCGTAAGACAACATTTGAAGAAGAAAGATTATTGTAGCGGTTTTAATGGAGCTTGTGGTATTCAAAATATAGGAGCTGCATGATTGTGAAAGTTGAAAAATAAATCCATGAGAGTTAATTAATCTTGATAATTATACATAACGCCTCTTAATTGGAACTAATTAAAAGAAATTTAAAAAATGATTGACGGTGGAACAACCATGGAATAGGTTTTTCGAACATGATTGCAAAAAAACAGCGGGTAGACAAGGAATTCATGAGTTCAAGGTAGAGGTGGAGACGGCATGGTACAATTACACGTGGAATATCAACCAGAGTAGAGTGGGGTGAGGTGAGTGGAGGAGGAGGTGACAGCAACGGAGGACAACAAAGAAGAGGCGGAATTAGTTTTTTAGTTGCACGTAGTTGGCAGGAAAGAGTCCCGTGACGTCATTGAAGGTTCCTTTCCACCACCCTGAATCAACCTGGAAGCATCAAAGATAGAATGGTTATTTTGAACGGTGTAAAAATAATTTTAAACTTTGTGAAAATAATTTTGTCTATATTATTTGATACAAAAACTTCATACTTCGGTAGTAAAGACATTAAAAAATCAACTCCAAAGTAGTTTCAAAATTTAATGAAAGCGATTGATGTGGTTGAAAAAGAAGCAGTCAATGTTTCATAAGCTCACTATAGTAGTATAACATTACATTGTATAAGTAAGTCAGAGTCGTTCGAACGAAAAGAACATGGATTGATAGCTTCACGGACCTTCCAGTAACACGATAGGACAAAACGGAGGAACCAACCCTTTGCTGTATATACTATTTTCGAAAGAAAACGACAAAAAAAAACAACATAAAAGACCAAAAAAAAAAAAAACAGTAAAAAAATCACGAAGGAAACAGCAAAAAAAACCAACAAACAGCGGAAAACTCACAAATTCAATTTCCTCGATCACGTCTCCAGGATCAAAGGTCAACTCGTCATCGTCAGCTGTTCAAAAACAATACTCTAGTATTCATTCATCGCATGCATTTACTGAGAATGCATTCATCACATGCATCAGTCGTGCAGTAGCCACCATGCCACCATCATGCACCACCATGCATTCATCAACAATGCAATCAAGTTACTACAAATATCAAACCAATTTTCACTCAACTTGTTGATCATTTGATCACCATATCAAGCTATTCAATCAATTTAAAAAATAAATTATTTTATTTTACTAAACAGCTCATTAGCTGTTTCCTTCCTCAAACACTCACCGGCCTGGTAGTCATACAGAGCCACAGCGATTCTTCCCTTTCCTTGAAGCTCCTCTTCTTCATCCTCCTCTTCCTCCTCTTCATCCCTAGCACCACTTTCTCTGTAATCTCTGCCTGCGGCATCGTCGTATATGGCGTCGTCATCGTTTCCTGTGGTGTCCTGGTAGGTCTCCTGTGTGTCTTCATATATTTCCTGCGTGTCTTCATACAAATCTTCCATCTCCCCCTTCTTTTTCTCTTCCTTTTCTTTCATCTTTTTCTCTTCCTGTTTTCTTTCCTCCTCTTCTTCTTTTCTTTTCTCCTCTTCTCTTCTTCTTCTCTCCTCTTCTTCTTTTTTCTTTTTATCTGCTTCTTTCTTCCTCTTTTCTTCGGCTTCTCTCTCCCTTTCTTCTTCCTCTTCCTTCTTCTTTTCCACCTGAGACACCACATCTGGCATGTCCGTGTCGTCACTTTCCCGCACAGGGGTTCTATTAGATAACTTCCCAACCACCGGCCTTGCTTCTCTTTCTTCCTTTACGGGTTCGCTCTGATCATGACGTTTCGAGTTCAAGTTAAGAGTTCTTGTGGCATAAATCCAAACAGCATTTAATTTGTCATTCATCTACACAATCACTTGAACATGGTGCCATAAATTATAAACGCATATCTACTCAAACACCCATCCAATTATTCACCTATATACCCATCCACCCTACATCGATCATGACTCACATCCAACTACCATGAATCTATATATCCACACACACACACACACACCTACACATACACACACACACATACGCGCACATGCAAAGTTCCAAACACCTTGGGTACTTGAGGGAGATCCTTCTTGATGTTCATCTTGGGCTTGGGTACCTTCTCTGGGGGTGGCTTGGAGGGCGCCTTGTTCCACATGTCCAAGTTCAACTTCCCCACTGCCCTGCCCACTTTCGCAACACCCCCATCCCCTCTCTTCTTTTCCTCCCCCTCCTCCTCTTCCTCATCTCTCTTCCAACTTGCTGCACTTTTGTCTTGCCTGTCCTTCTCCACGCCATACTTGCCTCCAAAGCCCTTGGAGTAGTCTGAAGGGAGTGAGCGTTGAGTCGTAACTGAAATTACCAAGTTAAATACACAGTTCAATTCCTAGCATGTTTTCCCATGGAAATCAAGTTCACTATCCTATCGGCACAATGCAAACCTTCATACAATCCACACACCAATAAATTGTTCTTATCTCATCCCTTTGAACCCACCACAAACTATCTTCCCCTCTCGCACACACCCTTCTGAGACTGGTGCTGTTCCAGCTTCTCAACGTGGTCCCAGCCCACTGCAGCCTTGTCCTTCCTGTCACTCTCCACTCCAAACTTGCCTCCGAAGCCCTTCGAGTGGTCTGTGCAGATGGCATCATACGATACATCAATAGAGGTTTTGGATAGACCGTTGTAAGTTGTGGAACCATTGGGAATAAGAGTACAATACAATAGAATACAAAAGTTATATAATTTATCCTATGAGACAAAAGATGATAAGATAAGACAAAGCAATAGAAGACAATATATAAAAAGGCATATGAGTGTTAATGAAACCAAATTAGCCCACAATGGCTTCAGTACCACTGAATAAGATTTGTCAAATGACAAAGCTTTTCATTTACGTTTCAATGAACGTCACCATAAGAAGATGAAGTCACAAAATTTCCATTGCATACCAAATTGAACTGAGCTTGGTTGAAAATGAAAAATTTCAAAGTTTTCTTTAACAAAAAACAACTGTTCCTCCACTGAAACCTGTTTCACTTCACCATCCCCTCCGCCCACCACAAAACTACGCCTTTCCACACTCTCCCTACACTCATTAAAGAGCGTTCTTCACTCCTCCTTTGAACCCACCACAAACTATCTTCCCCCCTCGCACACACCCTTCTGAGACTGGTGCTGTTCCAGCTTCTCAACGTGGTCCCAGCCCACTGCAGCCTTGTCCTTCCTGTCACTCTCCACTCCAAACTTGCCTCCGAAGCCCCTTGAGTGGTCTGTGAACGTTACGTGAAGAGAGAGTGGTCAGGAATTTATGTTAATATTTAGTTTAAAGCTATATTTGAGTGATATTTACAATTGTATTTAGAAATTGTATTAGTTGTTTTGTGGATGTGTTGAGTGGTAAGAACACAAAACCTGTAGCAACTTGCTGAAGTGCTTCCAAGGCAAGCATGTAAGTTTCATTCCAAAATTTAAACTCTGAACACATCCATCCTTCTCTGCTCACCACCGCCATACCAACCCACCCTCCTCACCAACACCATATCAACCCATCCTCTCACCACCACATCAACCCATCCCCTCACTACCACATCAGCACATCCCCTCACCACCATATCAACCTTTTTTCACCACCACCACCTCAAATCTTCCTTCTTTCTGACGCACTCAAACGAACTCCTCAAATTGGCTCTATTTTTTCATTAATTTTTCCGCTGAAATTCCCTAATTATTGCAACCTCAACACTATTGTTTCTAAAAACACTTTGGCATACAATCCATCACCACAAATCTCTCATCTAATCGTCAATTTACCAAGCTCACGCACCTCAAAGCTGTTAGCATTTGTTCATCATTTCCTTCCACCATGAAACCATTCCAATTTCACTCACAACAAAACCTTGCTTCAACCCTTTCCTACCCTCACAAAACTACTACCACCTCACTCCAGCTCCCATCTTCCACCCTCTACAAACTGTTTTTAACCCCTCTCACTCCCACCCACCACAAACTATCTTCCCCCCTCGCACACACCCTTCTGAGACTGGTGCTGTTCCAGCTTCTCAACGTGGTCCCAGCCCACTGCAGCCTTGTCCTTCCTGTCACTCTCCACTCCAAACTTGCCTCCGAAGCCTTTTGAGCCATCCTTCTGACTGTTGTGCTGGTTCAACGGCGCCTTGTAGTCAAAGTCCACTGCTGACTGTGGGGTTTGAAGGTGGGTTTGATGCTGATAGTCTAATGGGTGTTTTGGGAAGAGATGGGTTGAAGGTGGAATTGAAAATAGTTTTCTTGTAAAGGTTTTGTTGTACTCTTAGTTTATAATTTTTTCAACTTGATTCTGATATTCTGTATCACTAATATTTTTGTTTTATCATTAATCATTAAAAAAATTACAAAGTACTTGAAAGCTTAAAATACAGGCATAGATCTACTGGAATCCACCCACTTTTATTCATTAGAACACCCATCCACACCCCCACCTACCTTATCTTTCTTGTCTTTTTCAACTCCAAACTTTCCTCCATATCCGTATGATGCCTTTGGACCCATCTCGTACTCTTTCTGTTTGAGGTCTTGGTGTGCATGCTCCACTTGTTCTCTCAACCCCTGCATGCTGTTCACAAAATTTTAATTTTTATATGCTGACTTTAGCTAATTAAAATATTAAGTAGTTAATTCAATCATGCATTTTAAATTTGGTTTTTGAGTTGGATATTTTCGATGTCAAAATGAAATGTTACTGTTCATGAAGTAAAGCATAACAAGCACCTGACAGACTCAATGTGACCAGATCCTTCAACAGTTTTTGCTCCCCACCTCTGTTCTTCTTCTGTCACATCATTCTAAAATTCAAAAAAAACTGTTGTTTTACTGAAAACCAGCGTATTTTTTATTGTTCAGTAGTATTATTTCATTGTTATTTCACGTATTTATAAAGAATGTTAAAGAGAATTCATTAAAAGTATGCAGCATATTCTGAATTGTTTTGTATTGCAACATATCCTACCACAAAGTTGGGATCAGTGTCCCAATCGTCATCGTCTGCCGCTACTTTCGCTTTGACTTCACGTCCTGCTGCAGCTCTCCACATGGTCGACAGTGGATGGATGCAAAATAATGTTCGCCAACACTTCCAATGGGACTTTAACCCTATTGAGTTTGAGAAGGCTTGAAAATTGAATTTTCGAAAGATATAACAACTTCATGGATTTTAAATTTATATCAATATTATAGGTTTCATAAGTCTCAAAATCTAACACGGAACTGATAATCCGGAAACGATAGAAGGAAGAAGTGATAATGCCTATAACTTATAAGGTCAATATATGATCATATTATGTCTCAATTATTAATGCCACAAAAATGAAAAACAAAAATCATTTAAAAAATAAAACTTACTCTTTTTGGAAACAGGTAATGTGACGACAACAAAGAAAACTTACAGTATTTTTAAGTGATAAATCCAAAAGTAAACTAGCTGTAAGAAGTGAATTTTTCAAAGCGCCTTAATTATTTTGTATTCATTCCTATTTGAACCTTTTCAAAAAATTGTTGAAAAATGAAAACTTTAGCGTGATTTTCGAGGTAACGTAGTAAAATTTATTTATTATTGAGTGAAAGTTTCTTAGAACAAAAACAATGTCTCTGTGTCCAAAAAAATAAATTTATGCAAACTTGTCCTTATGAAAGGTTTTCAAAAAACAAAATGATGATACATTTTTTTAATAAAAAAACTTATTTATTCTTTTTTGTTTTAATAAATAGTGTTGAAGAGTGTTGTGTAGGTATACGATAAGTTAAAAATTTAATTGAAGAAAGTGAATTTCAAAAAAAAGTGAAATAAAATAAAAAAATATTGTACTGAAAAATTTAAAGTTTTTAATATTCCCATTTGTTAATGAATCCGCAAAAGAAACCCGAGTTACTCTCATATAGCGAAGAACAACAATTATAAACAACGTGTGTGATAATTAAATATCGTCCTGCTATTTTGGTTTTCTTTAGTATGGTTGGTTGAGTTACATGCTTTAACTTAATTTATGCAAATAAAAAAATGACCACGATTCAGCTCATAGGAAGTAAAAAAGTGACGGGTGAAAAAAAGAAAAAGAGAGTAAGCAAAAAAAAAAAGTCGTCATGGAGGAAACATTCAAGCGTCAAAGAGATTGAAGAGTACTTTGAAGCAAAGCGACAACAGGAAAGAGTGTCAGTAACTTTCGATCATGTTTTTAACCCAACGCGACTGTTAAGTGTGACTGAACAACGTCGATAAGAGAAAATGTAGACCTACTATCGAGCTGTTGAAGATTTATAATCGTCAATTGTACTTTTGTTCAAATTAAAAAAAAACTCCTCAACCAAATCATAAAATGAATTTCACAGTGGAACAATAACAGCTGAAAATGTGGGGGATCTGTTTGAGGATGACAAAAAGCTTTCAGGTCAGTAGCAGCTATGAAATCTTCAACATAATACCTCTTGTTTAAAATTTTTATTATAATTTTGTTTCCCATCCTAGCGGTATTATTTGTATTATTCCCAAAATAATAACTGATTATTATTGTTTTTATTCACTTGCCAACAACAATCAAAAGCAGTGAAGTCTCAAAAGAATAAAAAAATAAATTTACTGGATTCTCACAAGTCACCTTTTTCCAGGTTTTTGATTTGCATGATATTTCGTTTCCAAAATTATTTTTATATAATCCAAGTTTTCTTTATTGTTTAAGTAAACTTTGAAGATTGTATCCTTATGATATCTTTATGTTTTTTGATGAATATTCTTCGAAATACAATAAAATTCAATTTCAAAATTAACTTTTAAACACCAAACAGATCTCAACCAATGAAACAGAAAAAAAGTTTGGCAGACCCTTTGAAAGTTGTCGCTCTGAGTAGAAAAGACCTCAAAAAGGGAAGGTACAAGGGGGGATCAGGAGATGATGGAGAGAAGAATGAGGATGAGGATGAAGGAGTACCGAACCAGGATCACAAAAAGGCATACGATGTATGGAGTTCAAAAGGTGACTGCATAAAAAATAACAATGCATACATCCATTCACCGATTGTTAACAATTAACTTGTTAGTGTCGATAAGGAATCATTAATATTGATAAATGCTAATTAGCAGTAATAATATCAGTAATAATAATAATTATTATTATGAAAATAATAATAATAAAAAATAATAATAATAATACAATAAAAATACCAGAAGTAAAAAGCAATAATTATTTAATGTTTCTTTTGTAAACTCAGAAAAAGTAGGTGACTTGGAGCTGTACAGAAGAAGAATATGTAGAATACAGCCTGTCAAGGTGGTGATGATGATGATGATGATGATGATGATGATGATGATGATGATGATGATGATGATGAGGATGATGATGATGATGATGATGATGATGATGATGATGATGATGATGATGATGATGGTGGTGTAGATGATGATGATGATGATGATGATGATGATGATGATGATGAATGATGATGATGGTTATGAGGATGATGATGCTTTGCATGGAATTTAAAGGTGCATGTTTTAGTGTTAAACTCATGTTTCCCTCCACAGCCACCCACCCACCTCCAAGCATCTACTGCTTCAGCAATCCTCAACCCCCACCCTGGCCAGTCCTACAACCCATCCTTCCACCACCATCAGGTGTGTCTTGCCACTCATTGATAACTCATATCAAATTATCCATCCTTATCAGTTACTTCATGTTTTCATGATTCCCATGTTTATGCTTTCTGTATCATTATAAGTCATATCTGTAATGATATCTACATCATATTCACATACATCTGTGAACGATTCATTGTTATATTGCCATTTTAACGTCACATGCTTGTTCAAAATTTCATTTAATCATTAGCACAATCATCATATGTATTATATTCTCCGTACATCGTCATCATCATCATCATCATCATCATCATCATCATCATCATCATCATCATCATCATCATCATCATCATCATCATCATCATCATCATCATCTTCATCATCATCATCTTCATCATCATCATCATCATCATCATCATCATCATTGTCATCATCATCATCATCATCATCATCATCATCATTGTCATCATCAACTTCTGATGTGACCACTGCAGAGTTTGTTGAAGGAGGCGGTGGAGAGAGAGATAGGAAAGGGCAAGAGAGAGAGGAAGATCATCAATGCTACTGATGCCATGTTCCCTTCCAAGAAGGATGCTCCCACCCAGGTGAGGAGGAGGAGGATGATGGTGATGATGATGATGATGATGAGGATGATGATGATGTTGATGAGGATGATAAAAAGGAAGCTGACGACGGTGTGGATGATTTTTTCAGTTTTCCAACTCCCTGTCTACCACTTTCATCACCCCTTGCAGGAGTCGTGGTTGAATGAAATGTCAGAGGGTCTCGGCGGGGTGGTGAAGATCATTGGAAACAACAAGACACTGAAGGGAGCCGAAAAGAAGATGGTGAAGAAGAAGAAGAAAAAGATGTTAGAGGAGGAAGATGATGAAGAAGATGATTATGAAGATGAAGATGATGGTGAAGAAAAAAATCATGCTGGAGAAAAAAACGATGTTGAGAAAGTTGGTGATGATGATGATGAGGAGGAGGAGGAAGAGGAGGAGGAAGACAACAAAAGGTTGCAGTTGTCGTATAATGCGCCGGTGAGACGGGAAGACAAGAAGAGTGAGAAAACGAGGAGGAAGATGGGTGAGAGGAAGGAGCAGGCAGACAAGCACTTGAGGCAGAAGAGACTAAAGAAGGAAATGTCCCCAGGTGGAGTTGTTAATTTTGCTGAACCATCAACTGCAACCTCGCAACAATCTCGACTGCAACATCGCAACATTACAACCAATAATCAAGCAACCTACTCAGAGCATTTGTATTGCGCTTTTTAGCACTTCTCCCAGCGAAGCGACAACAACAAAGTTTCCATAGACACACAATCACCACTAACACTTCCATCGACAAACCTCTACCAACAACATCCACCAACACCTTCACAGAGTGAAGTCGTTGCGACAACAGCTGCGCAGACAGGAGTTGCAACGAGCCTCAAGGCTCCAACATCGCCTACTGCTCAAGGAAAAAATGGCGTCTGCTCCAAAAAAATTGGGTTTGTGTATGTATGTTTAGTATCAATATTAGGATTCTTTAAGTCTTCATTATTATAATAGTTGTTTTTATCACTATTAATACTGGTGCTATCATCATCACCCTCAATCCTTCACAGGAAAGAGTCGCTTTGTGGAGCCAGCGCCTGTGTTGAAGTTGTCGAATGAGATCGAGGGTGATCTGAGGAGGCTGAAGGTGGAAGGGGTTTAATGGGTGGGGGAGTAGTTACAGTGAAGGAGTAACATTGAAAGCGATTGGTTTTTAGAAGTGGATCATTTGCAATTGTTTCAATTTTGCGCTTTTTGTCGCATAGGCTGTTTCGTGTTTCCAATCAATCGTCAGAAATCTATTAATCCTCATCTTTATTGTTTTTATAATAAAAATTATTCTTACTGTCTTTTATATAATATCAATTTTTATATTGTTTTTATCGTCATCATCGCTGCTATTCTTATCATTTCCTTGTTTAATTTTCAATCCTCTCCACCACCACAGCCCGAGAGTCACCCCATGAAGGAACTGGTACAGAGTCTGCAACGTAGAAACATCACACCCACCACTCCCAGAGGAACCGCTATGTACGACTTTAATACTACGACTACTACTAATACCACTACTACTACTACTACTACTACTACTACTACTACTACTACTACTACTACTACTACTACTACTACTGCTACTACTACTACCACTACTACTACTACTGCTACTACTACTACTACTACTACTACTACTACTACTACTACTACTACTACTAGTACTACTACTAATACTACTACTACTACTACTACTACTACTACTACTACTACTACTACTACTAGTACTACTACTAATAATAATTTGATTATAAGTTTTATTTTTTTATTTTTTCATTGTCATCATCGTCATCATCATCAACACAACAGCAAACCACGCAAATACAAGCCCAAAGTGTTTGAGAAGAAGTCGCATAAAATGGTTTCTGAACAAAGCTGATGGTGGTTGCGTCAATAAAATTATTTTAAATTTTTTAGTTTTTTTTGTAGAAAATAAACCATATAATGATTGAAATTTTGTAATCAATTCGCTACTGAGGGACGAGAGAGAGAAGTAAAACACATATTTCATTATCATTTCCAGCGTCTGACTTGGTCCGATTCAATATAAGGCAACTCTACCGAAGAACAGATGCTTTATTTTTGAAGAGGCAGATTTCGAAGCCAAAATAATCGATGAAGGGTTTGAAGACTTTGGACAAATTTGAAGAGTTTCAAATGCAGTGAATAGAAGCTACAAGGACTGAAGAGGCATAAAATTCGAAGAAACGCTAAAATTTTTAAGTTATTCAAGGTCTGTTGCAGCATGGAAGCCTGTTTGATAGCTTCCAATGATATTATTTCCAAAATTTTATATATAAAGGTTTGAATAACCTTTCAATAATGATTACGAAAGATTACTGTCTTAGAGGGCTTTGGCGCTTTGAAAACTAAAACTGCGCTATAAAATTTTGATTAGATTAAATTGATTTGACAAAGAGGCTCCAACGACGGGAAAAAAGCGCAAAAATGAATAAAAAAGGAAAAATTTAATTCGATATTTGAATATAATTAATAAAAATTAATTTATTTTTTTAATCTAATACTTTATGAAATTCAATTCTCATTTTAAGTTTAAAACAAAATTTGGCGGAAAGGTAATGAACTTTTTGGCTGACGACAAAAACGGTTGCATAGTTGACTACGTTGAGTGATGACATCGAAGGCGCATGGACTGTTGAGTGTTAGTAGTTATACACACGTCTATAAACTGACTACACGGATTCAAATAAGTTGTTGAAATAAATTAAACAATTAAATTAATACCCTCATCTTGTACAACATTTAATCAGTTTTAATGACGTTAGGAACGTTATAGCGGTAGCTTGAATAGCGTATAAGTATGAAAGTGTAAAAAGTTAAATAACAAAAAAACTCAAAACTAAAGGTAACAGAGGTTCAGAATAGATATCGAATAAAACGGAAAGAATAAAACTTGTCGAAATCAGCATGTTCAGTATCAATCTCTAAGGAAGCATGGAGAAAACCGCTTCAAATCTCATACTGGTAAAGAGCATTTGGATACATCGGAGGGAAAAATGAAATGTATGTTACAGTTGAATAAAATCGATGAAAATAAAACTATAAACGAAATCACAACTTTTCAGGCACCAACAAAGATGACGATCTAACAAAATATCATTGGAGACAAAACAATTAGGTAATAAGGTCATTACAGATTTGACTTAACAGCGATGCCTCTCACCAAGTCATTTTCGATCTCAAGCGCGGACTCTTTCATTTTTATTTATTTTTATTCTGAATGATTTTTTATTCAAACTTTGATTTAAATAGTAAGATACCCTCGTTATCTCTTCAATCGCCCTCTCTTCTCTTTTCAAGCCACCAAAAACAGATATAAGCGGGCTTGGACGATGCAGAAGAAGCACAGAAAAATATACGATTTAATTAAATTAGACTTCAACTTCAGCTTTTCCTTCTTCTCCAACTTTTATACCAACTTTCGTTAACTAGCTTCTTGAACCAGCTTTTACCACCCCACTTCACTCTACATTCTTCAATAAACTTTATGCGCTCCATCCAACCCCACCGTTCCTATTACTACTCCATTCACCTACTCCAAACCCACTCCATCAAACCACTCCAACCACATCCTTCCACAAACCTCATTCCACCCACTTCTTCGGCACCCATTTATCTTTTTCTACCACTTCCTTAACCACTTGCAACATTTCTCTGTACAGCCCTTCCAAAGACCTCACCACCACCACAGAGTCGAACAAGTGGCCATGCTTCTGATCAACAGCCCTCCCCTCCTCTATCGTCCTCTTCAATGCCTCCTCCTGGCGAGAGTGTTATTAATTTTGACATAGTTTTGCGCTATACAGAGACAATTATACTTTTATCATTATATTGGAAATATCAAGTTTGAAAATTCATTCGAAAAGTGAATCGAAGTTCAAAGGAAGGATAAAGTAGTTGAGGTCTCAGACTTCACTCAGATCTTTTAATAACTAACGTACAATTATGATTATGAATAATCTTTAAAACCGAACAATTGATCTACGTTAGTATTCAACAACATAAACATCCAGCTATCTGTCCAAGCAACCATCAATAAATTTTATTAACCATCCAACCACAGATGCAGCCAACCATGCAACCAACTATGCAACCACCTATGCAACCAACTATGCAGCCACCTATGCAGTCACTTATACCACCAACTATGCAACCATCCATACAACCAGCCAGCCACTTACGCTGATCTTCATCTTCTGAGCAGCATAAAGCTGTCTAAGACCCTCGATGTTTGGAGGTGAAAGGAAGAGGAAGAAGGGCATGAGGTGGTGGTCAGGGGTGGTGGAAGGGAAGGAAGGGGTGTTGGAGGATCGAGTGGAAAGGGTGGATGTTGGAAATGAAGGGTCACTGAAAGAAGGATTCTGAAAATGAAGTGGAAAGTTCTTGGGCGAGTTTTTGAAGGCTTTCAACGACTGTGGTGGAAAATGGTGAGAGGGAGGATGGAGAGAGGTGGATGGAGAAGGGAGGATGATTCACAATTTTATTAACCTTTTTAAACACACATTCAACACACTTATAAGCACAATTAAAAAAATCAATTTAAGCACACATCCAACCACCCATCCAAACACACATTCAGTCAAACGTCCATTCACACACATCCAGTCAAACGTCCATTCACACACATCCTGTAAAACATCCATTCACACATATCCAAGCACAAAAGTCCAACCATACACAACCTGTGGCTGCAGCATAAGAATACAGCTTTTATTCTTGGCCACCACGTTCCACACTGACTCATACGACACCGCATACATGTGTTTGTCTTTTGAGACGTGCTCTATGAAAAGACCTGCTTCCATTTTTGACTTGAATTCACTTTTACTCACGAAAACATAATCCCTCCCATCTACTTCCTCTTCTTTCCTAGGCTTTGTGGTATCTGGAAAGGTCATTGAAAATAATTTTTTTAAGAATTCAAAAATGTTTCATGGGCTGAATCAACTTCAAGTAACCTGGAAATAAATAAATAAGGCACTTCACAAATGATAATCTTTTATGGAGCAGTAATTTTTCATTAGCTCAAATTGTTTAAACATGTATAAATCATACCAAAAACGACTGAATTAATAATAAATATTTTCAAACACTTCTTAACAAGCTGATTAGATATTCTTCAGAAGTCTTCTTCACCAACGTTTCACGGGAGTTTCGAATAGAGTTGGCTGTTCCTTTACCATCCTCTCCACCACCCCTTCCGCGCCCAGCCCCTTCGACCCCACCACCACCACTGGACGCCTCTGCTGAGTGGGACTGTGCAGTGCCACCTGGGGAATGCGATGAAACATTGATTAAGCTGCACGTTTGTATCCATTCTTCTGTAAAAGTGTTTAAAGGCCTGGAATGGACCCAAAGGGCTCCAAAACATGGCTTAAAGCCATTATTTTTAATTTTGTATTTATATTTTATTTAATTTTAGATAAAAGCCTATTTGATATTATTAAAATAATATTATTGAAAGATTACTAACTATAAAAGATTGCAAGCTAATACAATCTAACACGAATCACTCACCTCTTCGTATATCAAGTATTCATCTGGAGGCTCTGTGGGAAACATAAAACGACGTTGGAAAGGTTAAAAATTGGAAAACGGTCTTTGAGTGAGTTTGAACAAATGTTTTCAATTTGAACTTGTGTAAAAGTCCAACTCTTAGTGCCATCATTGTCTTCTTCTTTTTCTCATTCATCTTCCATCTTTTCTCCCTTCTCATCTTCCTCTTTTTTTTCTTTTTTTTTTCTTTTTATCCTTCCCTCTTTATCATTCTAATCAGCATCATCACCTTTCTCTAAATCACCATCATCAGTCCCCAGTTCACGCTCGTCCTTCTTCAACCAGTTTCCGTCTTCTTCCAACAACAACCTTCATCATTTTCCATATCAACAGTCTCATTTTTTAATGCATTTTCTTCTTCCGAACGATGCCTTTTTCTTAACACAAAGATTTTTACCCACCAACCCATCTTCCATCCTCCCACCATCTTACCAACATTCATCCATTCTCACCATCCAACCCAGCTCCATCCCTCTCCACCACTCAACCCAACTCCATCCCTCTCCACCACCCAACCCAGTTTCATCCCTCTCCACCATCCAACCCTGTTCCATCCTTCTCCACCATTCAACCCACCCTCGTATTTTCTTCTCTTGTGGGAACACCGGCAACCCGTTTCATCTCGCTCCTTCCTCCTCATCATCAACTCATTCAACTCTTCTTTCCTGGCGAAGGAATTCTTTCAGTTTATGCTTTATAAGCCCAGATGAAGGGGAAATGAAGACAAATGAGATGAAGAAAGAATGAAAAACTATCCGTACCATGCATAATTAATTAACCTCTAATTAGAACCCTCAACTCATCTATTTGTTGCGGGTCAATAGTAATGAATCACATATGAATAATTACCCTCGCATGTTAAAACACTTATGCATATTAATGAGGCAACGTACGCCTGCTGGAAGGTGGGACTGGGAACAAGACCCGCCAACTGATCCTTCTCTCCCTCCCTGTATGCCTATGCCAAAATGGGGATGATGATTATGATGATGATGAAAAGGAAGAGGAAAAGGAAGCGGAAGAGTAAAAGGAAGAGGGAGAAAAGAAGGAAGAGGAAAAGAAGGAAGAAAAGGAAGAAAAGAAAAAAAAAGAAAGAGGCGAAAGAAAAAGACAAAAAGAAAGAAAAAGATGATTATGATAAAGATGATAATGCCAAAGAAAGAAGAGAATGAGAAAAAAAGGTGGTGAAAAAAAGATGAAGAAAAAGAAGTTAAAAAATATATAAATATAAATAAATAAATAAAATGAAAAATGAAAAAAAAAATGTTCACCTGCCACCAGTTGTTGTCGGAAGTGTCGCTGACTTTGAGGATGTCACCTCTAACGAAAGAGAAGCTCAGGTCCTTGCAAGGGAGGTAGTGGTCGTCCAGAGGGTCGTAGTTGAAAAGGGCTCTGTAGTAGCTCTGTGGTGGGTGTGGTGTGGTATGGTGTTGAGGTGTTGTGTGGTGTGTTGTGGTGTTGTGGTGCTGTATGGTGTTGTGGTGCTGTATGGTGTAGTGTTAAGCAAATTGCTATTGCCGTCTATTAATTTTAAACACTTTTAGTGGGGAGTTACGTGTGTGATGCCACTTTGGTTGTTCTTTGAGCAGTGACTTCCGCGAGAATATAAGCGTGGTTAGGTTATAGAGCCGAAAAAATGAGAATTACTCGAGCGCCTTTGAACATTGCAACTTTCTTGATTAGATTGGATTTGAAAAACAACTTTTAATCGGTTACGTATTTTGATTGACTTGAAAATTAATTAAATAATTAATTAAATAATTGATTGTCAAACAATTGATTAAAAAATAAAAGATTAATGTGGCTGCACCACCTCTTGTTGTGGTGTTCGGGCTCCCTTCTTGGCGGGGTTTGGATGCACTAGGAAGGTGATTTTGCCACTCAAGTGGGACTGCAGGGTTGATTGTTGTTGGTGTTGCTGTTATTTTTTTCAGTTGTTGGTGGTGCTTATATTGTTGTTGGTGTTGTTATTCGTGGTTTCATTGTGATGGTGTTGAACCAAGACTTTTAGTTTAACCCCTACTCACCATACCCACCATTAACTCAGCCACCGAATTGACATGCATGCCTCTGACGTCATGACCGTTGATGTCCAATAGTTCGTCACCTTCCTTCAACAGGCCACTCTCCCAAGCCACGCCTCCCACCACCAGCCGACCAATTCTGAGAGCCGTTCCGTCATTCAAGACTGTGGCCCCCTGTGGTTGGTTGAGAGAAACAAAGTGGAAACTATAAGAATGCAGAATTTGTTGTGGAAATGAAAAAAAGTTACAAAGAATAAAATGAAAAATGAAAATTTGATTAATCCATGTGAAAAATAACAGAAGCATATGTTCTCCATTAAACACCAACAACCCTACACAACAATCAACAACAAAAACATACATCTCCATAGCAACCAACAACAATAAACATACATCTCCATAGCAACCAACAACAATAAACATACATCTCCATAGCAACCAACAACAATAAACATACATCTCCATAGCAACCAACAACATTCAACATCCACCTTCATAGCAACCAACCAAAGGCTCGGTTCCCTTGAGCATTCTCACCACCTTCACCTCCACTGCCCCTCCATACACCTCCTTCTTTCCCTCACAATACTCCAAGTCTTCCAGCTCTGATGGAAGGAAAGAAAAATCAAAAAAGAAAAAAAGTGAGAAAATATAAATGAAGAAAATGTTTATAAAAAGAACAAGAAAAAATACAAAGAAAAGAAAAAGAAAAAATGTGACATACTATTGGTTCTATTCTCGGTAGTTAAATACATCTTTCTACTTTTATGTACGGATAGAGTTCTCTATGGTTTGGTCTACCGAGTGGAATGGACTCCATGAAATCACAGTTGAAAAATTGTATAATATTACTTCAAATTATTTTATAAATTACAATAAATGAATTTAGATCAAATCATGTTACATCGCGTTTCGCTACAATGCCTCGAGTTAACTTACGTCATGTTACATTACGTTACACTACCTCAAGTTAAATGACGTCAGACTACAACAGGGCGAACCTGACGAAAGGACCCTGTTGTGATGCATGTTGTACTCTGCCTGGATTATCTTGTCGTGAGTTGAGAAGAGGTTCTGTCGAAAGTGGATGAATGGATGAATGAAAGGATGGCTGCTTGGATGAATAAATGGATGAATGACTAAATAGATAAATGAATGGTAAGATATATGGCATGAATGATAAGATAGATGAAAGAAGGATAAAGGAGATACAAGGATGGATGATAAGAAAGATATATTGATGGACGGCTGAAGACGACGCGAGGGAGCCACCTTCAAGAAGGGACTCCTCAGCAAGTCCATTAGTTGCACCGCTTGCAGGTCTTCACTCCTCCTCAACTCATCCACCACCACTTCCCTCAGTCCCATCACTCCATCATCGGGTCCAGGCACTTTTATATCGCTCAGTCTCACGTCGACCACCTTGATTGAAAATCATTGCAGTTTGTTTTTTTATTTTGTGACTTTTGGTTTTTGTGTACTAAAGGTTTGTATGCCATAGTTTGTTGTGATTTACTTTGTTACTTGATTAAACACAATTAATGCATCACCTTACTAAACAACACCCCACTATATCCCAAAATATCACAAGACCACAATACCACAGACAAAACACTTTCATCCGACAACCCCACCTTGTTGTGAACTTTTAAAAGTTTCTGGAATTTTTCGTCTTTCACTAGCTCAGACACCTTGTGGACAAGCAACAATTGTCATTAACCATATTCTTATTGTAGTTGTCGTAGTCATCATCATCATCATCATCATCATCATCATCATCATCATCATCATCATCATCATCATCATCATCATCATCATCATCATCATCATCATAATCATCATCATCATCATCATCATCATCATCATCATCATCATCATCATCATCATCATCATTATCATCATAATCATCATCATCATCATCCTCATCATCATCATCATCATCATCATCATCATCATCATCATCATCATCATCATCATCATCATAATCATCATCATCATCATAATCATCATCATCATCATCATCATCATCATCATCATCATCCTCACCTTTTCAAGTTTCTTCTTCTCTTCTTGGTCTTGCAGATATTTTTGAACGTGTTTCACTGAAGTCACTATTTCTTCGATTTCTGTCATTTGAGGGGTTATGCCTCTATAGCTTCACAAAGACGGATGAGAGTAGTATGATGGAAGAAAAATTAAAATTTAAAACCTAAGGAAAACTTCGTGTCATGTGAACAACATTCAACACGAAGCACAACACACAACACACATGCAACAAGGCTTCATACGAAAATATTTTGCACTCACCCAAATGTTGGACCTTAATCTTCTTCTTCTTCCTCCTCCGACTTCCAGCTCTCGTTCCAGCCACCAATGCTTCTGTGTCTCCCTTCAATGCATGAAATCATTCCGATTCACTTTCCCTTTATTTAATCATCATCATCTCTACCCCCCATCACCATCACCACCACTACCCAATCATCATCATCATCATCATCATCATCATCATCATCATCATCATCATCATCATCATCATCATCATCATCATCATCATCATCATCATCATCATCATCTTCTTCATCATCATCACCTCTTCATCTACGTAGCTTGCGTTCAAGCAGCCGGGTGTGGACCTGCAGGGGTTGAGGAAGTTGATGGTTTGAGACTTTTAAGTTTCGAGTTCCTCAAACAAACGGGAGTGTAGTTAGAAGAAGTTGAGGGGAGGTGAAGGTTGTTGGTATTCTTGTTGTTACTGTTTTTATGGTGTTGCATGTGTTGCATGTGTTGCATGGTGTTGTATGGTGTTGCATGTGTTGCGTGGTGTTGCATGTGTTGCGTGGTGTTGCATGTGTTGCGTGGTGTTGCATGTGTTGCGTGGTGTTGTATGGTACTGTATACTGTTTCATGATCGTCATGATCTTCAAAGTTTTCAAGCTAAACTGAAATAGAAGATGACCATTGAGAATAGAAAACAAAATTACAATTTATTTGAAAATAAATAAAAAAAATATTCTAATTAATTCAAAATAAATGTAAAAATATTATAATTGAGTTGGAATAAACAATATATCATTAGTCAAAAAAATTCACAAATAATTTATCGTTTTAGTACTATTATGGAAAATATATTTTTAAAATGTCACTTTTTTTTTAATGTATGAAAAAAATATTTTGAAAAAACTATAAAAAATCTTTTTAAAAAACTCAACAAAAGAAGAAACAAAGAGGAAGGATAAAGGGAACGAAGGATCATCATCAGGACCACCTGTTCTTCCAGGCTCCTTGTAGTGCCTGAAGCTTCTTCGAGTCTCTCAACGACCCCCTCAACATCTCCCCCTCCTTACGACTTCGTTCTTCTCGCTCCATGCGTGCCTGTGTGTGTGTGTGTGTGTGTGTGTGTGTGTGTGTGTGTGTGTGTGTGTGTGTGTGTGTGTGTGTGTGTGTGTGTGTGTGTGTGTGTGTGTGTGTGTGTGTACGTGTGTATAGGTGCGTATGTGTGTTGAGGTTTGAGAAGAGACAGACTAAAGCTTATTACCACATTAGATGTGTTCGAGTTCGAGTTAGGAGAAACATTTACGAGATAAAGAATAAAAATAATATTCAAATTAAATAACTTCAAAGAATAGAAGTTTAATTATCTCGATAAATAAACACAAATTTATTCAAGTTTTATAAAAAAACTATATAAAAAATGTTTCCCTTTTACACCAATATAATGATTTAAAAAATTAATAATAATATTTAAAAAAATTAATAATAATATTTAAAAAAGAGTTACAAATAAATCAAAAACAATTAGTGGTTACGAACCACTGAAGAATCAACAACACCATACAGAGACACAACCTGTAAATCTTCCTGGTATTTGTGAACCCGTTGTTGTTGCTCTGTTTGACTGTGGGAACGTAAGGAGCAATTAAAATAAACAACCACTTTCATTCTTCCGATTCCCACTAAGCGCTATAAAAATCAATCATTTTTTTTACCCTACATAAAATCTGTATCGGTTCCAAGTTATATATTTTAATCATTAATATTCTTATTTTACATTAAATTAATATAAAAAACGATGAATATTTTATTAGTAGTAAACTTATTTCATTTTATCAACTCAATCAGTACAAACATTTCAAATGAGTCTTCTTTCTCTGAGTCCTCAAAGTTCTTCTTCCTGTTCTGTGAAGGAACTATCACTTTGGTGGTGGCGTTGATGTGTCCACTTTGTTGTTGTGGGGCTGGTTGTGGTTTTGGTGGTTGTTGTGTGGTAGATTGTTGAGTGGCCGGTGATGGTTGAAGGAGCAGGGGCTGAGAGGGGAAAGAAGGGGTGGTTTGAACGATGGATGACGGTCTTGGGTACTTGGGGGGCTCTTTTTTCACACCCACAAAGCTGGTAGGGCAGTCAATGGCTCTCTCCCTGTGAGCGGAAGGGTCGTTGTGGGGGTGTCTGTTTGCTGCCGTTCCGTCATTTTCTAGGCTGTAGTTGCTGTTGCTTGTGTCTTTATTATGTTTAGTACTGTTTTTGACTTTTGCACTGTTGTTGTGTTTATCATTGTTACCATTGTTAGTAATATCATTGTTATTAATTCTATTATCATTATTGTTGTTATCATTGTCGTTGGGCAAAACGAGTTTGTAGTTGTTGACGGAGAAGAGGTTGTTGTTGTCGTTGTGCATCACTCTCATCTCCATGGTGGCGATGGAAGGAGGGTGGAAAGAGGGAGAAAGGAGAGTGAGAAAAAAATGAAATGAAAGTTGAAAGAATGTAGATAAACAGAAAGTTACGGGAGTAAAGGAAGTGAAGGAACAAAGAGAAGAGATCTAGTGGTTGAAGCTGTGTCGGTTGTTAGCAAAAGCTTGCGGTGACTAAATGATTATTTTTTATTCACCAACTTAAAATAATTTATTTTTATGTTAATTTTAGTTATTGGTATTCTTTTATTGTGTTGTTATTATTATTGGCACTCCTCTTTTGCCTTTTATTCCTTCCTAATTAACGGCGCTCTGTGACGAAAGGAAGTGTGATAAATAATCAACACTACGAAACAATGTTTTCAAATGCCTCGACAAACAACTCTATACAACCTCACTAAACGCTTCAATCAAACAAACCGGATCACTAACACTGCGTGTAACTGATGCAAGATACAGACACGAGCCCATATCTTATATCGCTTCTATAATGAAATATCCTTTTTCACTATGGTCTTCCATACCGGTTGTACCTACCATGTATCCATATACGAGCGCAGATAAGACCAGGCCTGTTCAAGACCCACTAATGCGATTTATTGAACTCCTATAACATTCGCAACTTAAGCGACAACTTTAACGCGGAATTTATATCCGCAGTTCATGCGACTACTCCAACGCAAATTGATTCATGCAAACGTTGAAGAAGAGTGACTTGGATAAAAAATTTAATTTATGATTGGTCAGGATGGGTAGGATTGTACAGGGTAGCATTTTGTTAACTCAGATTGGGTAAGGTTAGAATGGGTGAAAAGAAATTGAGTTAGGCTAGATTGGATTAGGCTAGATTGAATAAGGTTGGACTGGGTAAGGTTATAGTGGACTAGGTTAGTTTAGATTACGCTAGAATGGCGCAGAAGTTTAAAAGGCCCTTGGGTTGGTTAAGTGCTCCTTGCGGGGACCACAAAGTTGTGACCAAAAAAAAAATGATGAAGGTTTTCTAATTGAATTTAATTAGTTTAGATAATTTATAGAGCGTTTTTTTAATGGCTATTTAAAGTGAATAATGATCAATTTTATGAAATTTTGCCAAAACAATTTAAAGCCGTTCGAGCTGCATGAAAATGAAATAACTACGTGAAAAATTTTTGAGTATAAACCTAATGAAAGATTTTTGAGTATAAACCTAATGAAGGAATTTTTTTCTTCAAACCAATGAATTACAGAGCATACAAAAAAAAAAAAAAAAAAACACACACACACACACACACACACACACACACACACACACACACACACACACACACACACACACACACACACACACACACACACACACACACACACAAACACACACACACACACACACACACACACAACACATCGATCAGCCGCAGTCTATGATGGCTTAACCAGCCCGATAAGACATCTGGTTTCTGTTATTGATAACACCACTTTCTCACAGACTCTTTTTCTTCTTCCATTATTTTTTAACTCCAAAGCTCGCTCAGATCGTGTATAGACTTTCATTCTCTTGGAATTCAAATCATTTTTCGTTCAAAACACTGAGTCTTACTCTACTATGACAACTTACTGTGGCTTGAAATGGCCGGCGTGGAAATGAATTTGTGCAAAACTTATGATTATTCCTTAACCATGAATTCTTATAAAAATACACGTAAACATACACAAGAACGCATACATACACGTGGTTGTTTTATATTAACGTGTGTGCCTGAATCAGCAGCATCAATCACTGCACATATATCCACTAGCTTTTCATCAACACGCTCGCATTAACAGCCAAGTACAGTCCTTATGACTTTACGTTGACACCAAGCTAATCCAATCTAATCAATCTATTTACAAAGCGCCTCTCAGCCATGATTCAATGGCGTTCTCAAAAGAATGGTTCAAGTCGCTGCTGGGCCACTAGGTGACTAAGTCACTTTGGCACATTTTTAAAGTTCCTTTATAAAAGCTGAGACCGATTCATTTTATAAGTTAATCGAATATTTATCGATAAAAACATCAAATTTTTGATAACTGATCACAAACTTCCATTTCTGCTTCCTTCAAACTACCTATTTATTTTCAAAAATTTTGAGTTCTGAAATGCATGGCCCCATCTGTGGTATGTAAACATATTGCCTTCGCTATGTGCTTGCCAAACTCTGCATTGCTCATTGAAATTTCCACTTGCAAACAGGTAACACTCGCTCAGTAGTTTAATTGAATTGAGTTAATTATAATTAAATTTCATTGAATGAGTAGGCACATAGAAACTGAAAATGTGAAAATGGAAAGCACTAAGGAAAGAATTACCGGTTTAGCTTGGCAGGTTTTATTGGCAGTTCCTACAACTTAATCTTTTTTAAATAGTTTAAAATCCTAAATCTAAAAGTTGATGTCTCACTTGTATTCAAAAGTTTGTTTATAGAACATTAACAGGTTAATGCAGGTAAAACAAAGAACTGGTATTTGAAAATGACAAAGCGCTTCACTGAACTGTCTAAAATTTATAGTTGAAGTCTCAAAAGAAAATGTAATAATATAAGAATAAAGAACAAAGTGAGAAAAAAAATAAAATTTCAAAATATGGAGCTTCACTTCCCAGCCTCTTAAGAGAGCACAAGTTGGGGGCTGCAAGCTCGAATCTTGTCTGAAGGCACGCTAGGCCTTCGGTATAGAAGCAATTCAGTCTTCGTGGTGCGGTTTGCCTCGTGGCCAAACTAAGGCGTGTTTCACAACCACCTTCCATCTCTTTCAATTTTCATGCAACACCTCAACATTTTCAAAACCGTCCTTTGATCCTCGACACCATCAACAGCGACTGTAGCAGCAATGAAAAATACAATTTTTGTCATTTTCTTTCAAATAAAGATTTACTTTTTTTATTTTCACTGGAGAATTTTTCGATTTTCAAAAAGCAATAGTTTGATATTCTAGTTTCGAATGAAATTCTAATCCATCTCACAAAATGCAAAGCGCCTGGAAAGCTTTCTATTACAACCTATTCCTATTTTAACTTCATATCTTCTTTCATCACTCCTCTTTTCTTTCATCACCTATCTTGTTTACTTTAATAATAATTTGAAATTTTTTTTTAATATTGTTCAACTCATGCACCAATTCATTAATTTTTATTTTCCACCAATCCCCATGATTTTTCCGATTTTGTTCCACTACGTCAAACATTTCTTCCAATCTCTGAACCTTCTAACGCTCAGTCCTTACACCACCATACATCACACTTTACCACACTACACTACACTATACCACACTACACCACACCACACCACACCACACCACACCACACCACACCACACCACACCACACTACACCGCATTACACCACGCCACAGCACATCACACCACACTACACCGCATTACACCACGCCACAGCACACCACAGCACACCACAGCACACCACACCACACCACACCACACTACACCGCATTACACCACGCCACAGCACATCACACCACACTACACCGCATTACACCACGCCACAGCACACCACAGCACACCACAGCACACCACAGCACACCACACCACACTACACCGCATTACACCACGCCACAGCACACCACAGCACACCAAAGCACACCACACCACACCACACCACACTACACCGCATTACACCATGCCACAGCACATCACACACCTTTTTTAACGGAACCCACTTAATAAAGAAATTCTTCAAATGTCATCACGCCCAAATGAGAAGGAGGAAAAAGAGAACAACGCTGAAGACTCAAGATTTCGTTAGTGGCACTTTGTGATGTGCGTTTCATGAGAATACTTTGACACGTTCTTGAAATACCAAGTTATAAAAGCAAGAAACACCTTGCAAAAACAGCATCTTTCAATAGATGTTCATTATTTTGGCGATGTAAAGAACTCAAACCTTTTTTTATTCAATGCAACGAAATGGTAATCAGAAGTTAGTATTTTGTTGTGGTTAATGTATTGATACTTGTACCACCCAAAACAACCAAAAATAACTTGCGTAAGTTCTCAGGTCCCTCCTGGTAGGTCGCGGTTTTAATGGAGGTGATTTTCTTGCTTCTTATGAGAGATCAATGAGACAACAAAACAACAACGAGCCAACATAAAAAATGCCTGTAGCAACAATGCAACAACATTGAAACAACAATGCACCAACATTGAAACAACAATGCACCAACATTGAAACAACAATGCACCAACGTTGAAACAACAATGCACCAACATTGAAACAACAATGCACCAACGTTGAAACAACAATGTATCAACATTGAAACAACAATGCACCAACGTTGAAACAACAATGCACCAACATTGAAACAACAATGCACCAATATTGAAACAACAATGCACCAACATTGAAACAACAATGCACCAACATTGAAACAACAATGCACCAACATTGAAACAACAATGCACCAACATTGAAACAACAATGCACCAACATTGAAACAACAATGCACCAACATTGAAACAACAATGCACCAACATTGAAACAACAATGCAACAACATTGAAACAACAATGCACCAACATTGAAACAACAATTAAACAACAATAGAACGTAATTGAACTATTTCTTGTGATCAAAAGACGCATGAACCGATTATCTTCTGATTCTCCAGTGACCTCACCCAATCTTTCGAACCATTCACGTCCTCCCTCTTCGACCTACAAAAACCTTTGAAATGGGTTTTCCATGGAAGACTTATAGCTGTAAGGTGGAAGAGAAAGGAGTGAAGACGGATGAGCTGTTTTCGAACAATTTAGTTGAAAATTTAAAAAAATTTTTTTAATTTAAATAGAATTTTTGATGAGTTTGCAAATGTTAGGAACAACGAGTCTGTCGCTCGTTGCTTCATGATTAGCAACCTCAGCTGTGAAACGTAAAGCTCAGGGTTCGATTCCCGGCTAAGCTGAGGTTTGAGTTTTGAAAAAAGGCAGTTTAAGTAATGAACAGACGCTGTTCTAGATTGGATAAGTAACCTCGTATAACCCAGGAACGATTGAAACCGCTTCCTAGAAGCACCTTTGACTTATAACTAAAAGGCGCAATTGGAAGCTGTGGGGTAGAAGAGATTGGATCAGAACAGATTTGATAAAATCAGAAAAGATCAGATTAGATTGGTTTAGATCAGACTACATCAGATTGAGACAGAGTGGACCAAATCAGCTTAGATTAGATTAGAGAAGATCAGATTAGGTTGAGTAGCTATAACAAAGTGTACGACATTTACCATGAAAAAATCAACTTTAAGTAACAGTGTTCTGTGAGTTATGTTTGAATTTTCAATAAGAACTCCAGGAAAGACTTCGATAATTTGATCCTTGAACATCCAGGCAAGTCTCAACTTGATGGTGTCATTACCAAGGATGTGCGTGACTTCAATCATGGCATGTCAGAGCAATCAACTAGAGGCCACTTACGTCACGCCTCAGCGCCCTCTGAGACGTCGCATTGTGCCGCGATATCGCCGACTGAGGTCCAATAATAATAAATTTATTTATTTATTTAAAAAATATTTTAAGCGAAAATAGTTATTTGCTTTTATTTGAATAACAAGAAAAATGTTTAATAATATTATTATTAATTTATTTGAAATAATGACCTTGAGTTTGTGTGCAGTTTCATATATGTGAAGATCGTATATGTTGGTTCAAGATCTTTAGACTATATTATGTCAGACCGGCCAGTTAATTCCGATCTTTGGCAGATATATAAAACTCAATAAAAAGAAATGAATAAACAAAAGAGTAATAAGAGAACAAAGTGTATAAAAGGAACACCAGTCTTGTGAACATCCAAGCACGTTTCAGTTACCCTCAAGAAGATGATCAAGTTATTCCTTTTCGTTGTTCTCCTCTTCTGCCTCTCTGGAGCAGGTCGTTTAAATTTTATATCTACAAATTTTCATTTTCCAAATAAATATTCTCGAAACATTATTATTTGAATTGTTTCACGTTTCCGAACCTTTTGAATGCTTTTTGAATCCATTCTTCGTTAAGAAAATTGTTCTATTAACAAAACGATCCACCACAGTCGACCCCGGAGTGAAAGTGGCTCTTTCAACAAGCGGTCTGAACTTTGCAGGCCAGAAAGCGGTTGAAATATTGGCTAAGAAAATTCCTCACATTTCGTTTCCGAACTTTTCTGGAAAGAAGTTTTTGAGATATGAGCTTAAAGATATTCGGGTGAGTTGAACATAATTTTTGTTAGAAAAGGTTGTCGATAAATATATAATCAAAAACAAATTCTGAATCTAGGCTTAGTCGATAATATTCAAGGCAGTCAATGTTCAACTCATATAGTCCATTTCAGATACTCCTTCAGACTTGGAACAACATCCCCTACTATATTTAGCTCATGATTTATATTCGATGAATCCAATGAAGGGAAAAAGGTTAAACTTTCGTCTACCTTTTCAGATCACCTCTTTCACAGCACCTCAAGCTATTGTAGACCCAAATCAGGGGTCGGGTTTGTTGATAAAGCTGAGAAACGGCGAATTGAGAATCGACGGCAGATGGGGCATCAAATTCTTCTTCTTCTGGAGGAGGGGTGGAATCAGCGCCTCAACCAATGACATCGATCTTGACCTCGATGCAGGCATCACAGAGGCTGGTGGCTACCCTGTCATCCAAGCCAAAAAATGCAGCGCCCACTTCGGAGGCTTCAAGCTCAAAACCTCAGGATCCATCTTCAGCTGGCTCATCAACATCATCATCTCGTTAGTGCTATCTCCGATTTGAATACCCATCTGAATGTTCACTTAAAACATTGGTGAAAATTTTCGCTGAAATAATTTACAGCTTTCACCACACAGTCTCTTCAACAGCATCATTCGAAACAAAGTGCAAAGCTTGGTTTGCGATCAACTCATCAAAGTGGTCAACAACAACGTCAACGACGAACTCAAGACTCTCAATCTTATTGCCAAGGTGCCACCACATAAAACATCAAACATCGAAAGCATAAGTAATTGAACCACTTGACTTCCATGATTTCCAGATCACGGACGACGTGAGGTTAGACTACAGCCTCACCTCAAACCCTGTCTTCACCAACACCTACATGATTACTTCCCACAAAGGACAGTTCCTCTACGACCCCGTAGCAAATCTATCGGTATTCGTTCCTTAAATTTTTATATTTTCATAATTTGTAAAGTTTTGAACTTGACACATGTGCAATGTCCGCCCACTTCAGCCAAGTCCCATGGGCTTCCAGCATGGAAGAATGGTGGCCATTTCCATCTCAGATGAAACCCTCAACAGCCTGGGCAGGGTCCTTCATGCCAAGAAGCTCCTGGATTATAAATTCACAATCACCGACAAGGTGAGTCTGAAGTTTGCGCAAATTTACAGTTTTTTCGTGAAAAAGCGTTAATCTCGTCAATGATTCAGGATCCTTTTTAGCAATGTTGCTTGCCGTTCCACACAGTTGTTTGAGAAGTTACTGGGCGGAGGAGATGTGAAGGACTTTGTGCTGAACATGCACGTGTACACTGCAAGTGCTCCAGTGGTGTCCTTGGTCCCTGGCAAAGTGACTTTGAACGCATCAATGATAGCAGAGTTTGGAATACCACAAAAGGTTTTGAAACTTGAAGCTCAAGTTTCGGGAGACTGCGTCCTCAAGCTGGAAAGTGGTCGAGTCAAGGGAACACTCAGTGATATAGTGCTGGATGTGAAAGTGCTAGAAAACTACGTGGGTGTTCCGTTGAGTGGTGACGAAATCAATGAGCTTGCAAACGGCGTGATTCCTTCTCTTCTGCCCACCATCAACTCCAAACTTGCCGAGGGTATTCCTCTGCCCAAGCTGCAGCACGTCGCCTTCTCTGGCTACCTGCTCACCATCGCTGAGCGACACGTCCAAGTCGCTGCCAATGTAGCTTGAAGCAGTCTCAGGTGGATGAGTAATTAGTTGGATGGATTTCATCACAACATTTCCTTGATTGTTCTTCTAATCCTTGAACACCTCTTATGATCACTTTTTGTCATCATTCTTACATTAATTCTTTCAAGAAATGTTATCGATATCTTTCATACATCCTGGATCACCTCGATATTAACTAAACCTCTTTCCTCTGGACAAGCAATTGATTACGGCTTCACTCTCATTGATTCAATATATTTGCAGGTTTCATGCCAAAAATCAAATCTTTCAACATTCCATTTCAAAAAATTCTTTGTGTATTCAGGCGTCTAAGCAACCCTGACCTACTCTAATGGTTGATTCCATTTACCTTACTAACTTGCCTTTGTTTTTTTGATTGCGACAATTCCAGCATTTGTCTGAATTTGATTTTTTGAATAAAACAAAAAAGGTTCAAAATGTTACTTGTTTTTTCGCTTTTTTCGACCGCCGAATTATACTTTATATAAAAAATCCCAAATTTCAAATTTCTAGTTGAAAACATTGAAGCTGACAGCGCACTTACAACGACATCAACAATTCACCCGTCAGCTCCTCCACTTTCAACCTTTACAAATCCTGAAGGCACCCAACACTACATATACACTCCATTCAGTGTAACTAACCTAATCAAATAAATTTATTTGTAACGCACCTTTTAGCATTATGTTCAAAAACGGTTTCACTCGCTTTTGGCCACTAGAGGACTGAACACTCTAGGACGGCATCTGTACTTTAATTGAACCTTCACTTTCAGAACTCAAAATTGGGTCTAACTGATCACACTTTACAGCGGAAGAGGCCAATCATTATGCCGAAGACGCAGATGTGTTAAACAAAAAACCATGAAGTTACGCATAGTCCGTGTAAAATAAGGATAAAGTTGAACATAGTCTATGTAAACAAACTGATGAAAGCTTCTATGTTCAAAGTAAGAATAAGTCTGAGTTAAACCAAGTTAATACTGAGATATATAAAAAAGTTTGAAAAAGTATCAAATAACTTTTGAAAAATGTTTCAGGCTACCAAAAATGCCACAAATCTCATCTCTGTTCACTTTTCTCAAAGTTCTCTCATTCATCTTTCCACTTCATCAACCTCATTTCGTCTTCTACAATTATATTTTACCCCCCAAAAAATTTTTCACAAAAATCCAGTCTCTCTGAAGCTTATAACTTAATACAGCTGCCCGCTTAGTTTCTGGCACTCATGGATTCTTTCGTCTAACTCCTACTCTTATCTCTTTAGACTGGTTGCTTCTTAAAAAAGAATCGGTTTTTAAAATTTGCACTCCCATGTTCGAAAGAAAAAATCATCTACCTAACTACTTAACTGACCTTTTTAAGTTGCCTGTTCGTAAAGGTCTGAGAGCTTCTACTTATTCTCGTTTTTCAAGGATACTTTCGAATAATACTTATGCTGATAAGTGTTTTTGTTTCTGTTCATCTAATCAACGTTCAATGAGTCCATCTCTTTTACAGAAGTTTTTCTATGTAATATAGAACCATTATTCTACCGCAGAACTTCTTGTAAAGGTACGGCTAGCTGAGCAACCACAACAACAACAACACTGGTCCTGCGGCTTCCACGGACATCAGCAAACCACTAAAACTGATGCAGAGACACGCCGGCATCGCAGCAACAGGCAGAGTAGACGAAGCCACAAGGAGAGCCATGAGAGCTTCTCGGTGTGGCGTGAAAGATGAGACTGAAAGTCTTGCTGGGCGATATAGGACAGTTCATGGTGGTTACGAAGATTTAAAAAGAAAAACAAAAAGCTCTATTTCGCTGTTTGAAATACACACATGGCAATGAAATCACTAATCGACAGCTGCATAAATACCTTCTGTCAGCTTATTAGGAAAATGTCAAAAACCACAAAACGGTATCATTTCGAAGTTTTCAATCAATTTTTAAATCAATTTGCACTTAGAGGTTTTTTATCCAAGGTTTTGGTAACTTCGATATTATTCTATGGTGATTTTTTGAAGTGATTAACCATGATGCAAGCTCAAGTTCATTGATTTGATTGTAAAGTGTAACTTTATTTCAATTTACACTTTAGATTTCTTGCAACATAAAAGTTTGTGTCAATTTAGCTTTTTTCTTTCACTTCGATTGTTCGCAGTGCTTTTTCGACATTTTCAGCAGTTTTGTGGATTTTATTGAATAAAGTCTACAAAACGAATTTACCTTTTTCTGATAAATGTTACAATATTTCAACTTCGATTTCGAGTTGAAATAAGTCTCATAGGTTGTTATTTCATTCTTCTCCATCCCAACTAGGTTCTCCACAATTTCGTATCCTTTTCAGCATTTAACTGGACTTACTTCAATGAAGCGCAGGAAAAACATTAGAAAAACGTTGTCGGGTTAAATATATTTGTAGAAGACGAGATGAGCTTGATGAGGTTGAGAAGATGGAAAAGAAGACTTTTAGAAGAGCCATCATAGTGGGAAAGACAGGAGTTTATTGAATGGAGCGTTTATGTAGTGTTGGGTGCCTTCAGGATTTGTGAAAGTTGAAAGTGGAGGAGCTGACGAGTGGATTTTTAATGTCGTTGTAAGCGCGCTGTCTGCTTCAATGTTTTCAACTAGAAATTTGAAATTTGAGATTTTTCTGAAAGGTATATTCAAGCGGTCAAAAATAACAAAAAAACTAAAATCGTAATCAATTGTCTGGAAGAAAAAGGTCTAGTTAGTCTCAAGGTGATCCAGGATATATGAAATATATCGAAAAGGATTTTTGGGAAGATTAATGTAAAAATGACAAAAAACGTGATCAGAAGGAGGAGTTCGAAGATTAAGCGAACAATTAAGAAAATGATGTGATGAAATCCATCTCACTAGTTACTCATCCACCTGAGACTGCTTCAAGCTACATTGGCAGCGACTTGGACGTGTCGCTCAGCGATGGTGAGCAGGTAGCCAGAGAAGGCGACGTGCTGCAGCTTGGGCAGAGGAATACCCTCGGCAAGTTTGGAGTTGATGGTGGGCAGAAGAGAAGGAATCACGCCGTTTGCAAGCTCATTGATTTCGTCACCACTCAACGGAACACCCACGTAGTTTTCTAGCACTTTCACATCCAGCACTATATCACTGAGTGTTCCCTTGACGCGACCACTTTCCGGCTCGAGGACGCAGTCTCCCGAAACTTGAGCATCAAGTTTCAAAATCTTTTGTGGTATTCCAAACTCTGCTATCATTGATGCGTTCAAAGTCACTTTGCCAGGGACCAAGGACACCACTGGAGCACTTGCAGTGTACACGTGCATGTTCAGCACAAAGTCCTTCACATCTCCTCCGCCCAGTAACTTCTCAAACAACTGTGTGGAACGGCAAGCAGCATGGCTAAAACGGATCCTGAATCATTGACGAGATTAACGCTTTTTCACGATAAAACTGTCAATTTGCGCAAACTTCAGACTCACCTTGTCGGTGATTGTGAATTTATAATCCAGGAGCTTCTTGGCATGAAGGACCCTGCCCAGGCTGTTGAGGGTTTCATCTGAGATGGAAATGGCCACCATTCTTCCATGCTGGAAGCCCATAGGACTTGGCTGAAGTGGGCGGACATTGCACATGTGTCAAGTTCAAAACTTTACAAATTATGAAAATATAAAAATTCAAGGAACGAATACCGATAGATTTGCTACGGGGTCGTAGAAGAACTGTCCTTTGTGGGAAGTAATCATGTAGGTGTTTATGAAGACAGGGTTTGAGGTGAGGCTGTAGTCTAACCTCACGTCGTCCGTGATCTGGAAATCATGGAAGTCAAGTGGTTCAATTAATTATGCTTTCGATGTTTGATGTTTTATGTGGTGGCACCTTGGCAATAAGATTGAGAGTTTTGAGTTCGTCGTTGACGTTGTTGTTGACCACTTTGATGAGTTGATCGCAAACCAAGATTTGCACTTTGTTTCGAATGATTCCGTTGAAAAGACTGTGTGGTGAAAGCTGTAAATTATTTCAGCGAACACTTTCACCAATGTTTTAACTGAACATTCAGATGAGTATTAAAATCGGAAATAGCACTAACGAGTTGATGATCTTGATGAGCCAGCTGAAGATGGATCCTGACGTCCTAATCTTGAAGCCACCGAAGTGGGCGTTGCATTTTTTGGCTTGGATGACAGGGTAGCCACCAGTCTCTGTGATGCCTGCATCGAGGTCAAGATCGATGTCATTGGTGGAAGCGCTGATTTCACCCCTCCTCCAAGAGAAGAAATTAATGCCCCAGCTACCGGCAATTCTCAATTCGCCGTTTTTCAGCTTCATCAACAAACCCGACCCCTGATTTAGGTCTACAATAGCTTGAGGTGCTGTGAAAGAGGTGATCTGAAAAGGTAGTCGAAAGTTTAACCTTTTTCCCTTCAATGGATTCATTGAATATAAATCATGAGCTAAATATAGTAGGCGATGTTGTTCCAAGTCTAAAGGAGTATCTGAAATGGACTATATGAGTTGAACATTGACTGCTTTGAATATTATTGACTAAGCCTAGATTCATAATTTGTTTTTGATTATATATTTATCGACAACCTTTTATAACAAAAATTATGTTCAACTCACCCGAATATCTTTAAGCTCATAATTCAAAAACTTAGTTCCAGAAAAGTTTGGAAATGAAATGTGAGGAATTATCTTAGCCAATAGTTCAACCGCTTTCTGGCCTGCAAAGTTCAGACCGCTTGTTGAAAGAGCCACTTTCACTCCGGGGTCGACTGTGGTGGATCGTTTTGTTAATAGAACAATTTTCTTAACGAAGAATGGATTCAAAAAGCATTCAAAAGGTCCGGAAACGTGAAACAATTCAAATAATAATGTTTCATGAATATTTATTTGGAAAATGGAAATGTGTAGAGATAAAATTTAAACGACCTGCTTCAGAGAGGCAGAAGAGGAGAACAACGAAAAGGAATAACTTGATCATCTTCTTGAGGGTAACTGAAAAGTGCTTGGATGTCCACAAGACTGGTGTTCCTTTTATACACTTTGTTCTCTTATTACTCTTTTGTTTATTCATTTCTTTTTTTGAGTTTTATATATCTGCAAAAGATCGGAATTAACTGGCCGGTCTGATAAATTATAGTCTAAAGATCTTGAACCAACACATACGAGCTTCACATACATGAAATTGCACTCACAAATAATTATGCCATATACCAGTTTTATTAACTTGTGACATAGAAATTAAATGATCGTTCTCATGAAAATTCATTTACTGTTACAGAACAACAACTATAACCACCTGTATACAACGAAATCAACTTAATAATAACTGAATCCATTAAATAATCCAACAATAAAGTTATCAATTATAATTAACTTTTTTTATTATTCAATTAAACATATTCCTATCCAAACTGGAATTAATTAAATTTTTCATTAATTTTCTTGACCTAATTTGGTTCTGTCGCGGCACAAGGCGTGAAGTAGGCCGCTTGGACTTGATTGTCCAGACGTGTCTTCATCAAAGTCATGCTGAACTTTGGTAATGGGACCAACAAATTAGGAGATGCATGGATGTTCAAGGAATAATTTTTCAAATTTTTTTTGAAATTATTACTGAACAATCAATGATACTCTGAATCCAGCCAACTTAAAGTTAAAAGGGTTACTCAAGTTACTCGGTAAAGGAAAACCGGTTACTCAAGGTAAATGTCGTACCATGTCTTAACGGCCAGAATTAATCTAATCCACTTCGATCTAATCTGCTTTGATCTGATTCGATTTTGTCTAATCTCATCTTATCTCATCTATTCAGCTTCTTTTAATTGCGCTTTTTAGTCATGATCACAGGTGTTTCCAGAAAAACAGTTTCCCTCACTGCCGGGTTTTACAAGGTGACTCAGGCAATCTAACACAGCTTTTGATCTTAACTTGGGGTATCCTTTTTAAAACTCAGCTTAGCCGGGAATCGAACCCTGAGCTTTACGTTTTTCAGCTGAGATTGCTAAGCATTAAGGAACGAGCGACAGACAAATGTTTATAAACCTTGCAAAAGTTTAATAAGGTACATGAAAATGGTTGCATGGTTGCGAAGAGATGACCAGAAACGTTTCGCTCAACCAAATGACCATAGATCAGCATCCGAATATGTAGAGTTGGTGATGACTAAAAAGTTAAAAATCCATGTATTCATTAGTCTCATTTCGACGCTTGAAAGGCTGTCATTAAATAAATAGTTTTTTTATTCGTAATAATAATTAAGGCAGCAGTCTCCTGAGTCTAACTTGCCTCCATTTATTTAATTGCGACAATTCCAGCATTTGGCTGAATTTGATTTTTTGAATAAAACAAAAAATGTTCAAAATGCGACTTGTTTTTTCGCTCCTTTTGACCGTCGAATATACTTTATAGGAAAAATCTCAAATTTTGAATTTGTAGTTGGAAACATTGAAGCAGACAGTGCGCTTACAACGACATCAGCAATCCACCCGTCAGCTCCTCTACTTTCAACGTTCACAAATCCTGAAGGCACCCAACACTACATATACGCTCCATTCAAAAAACTCCACACAACTGCCGAAAGTGTTAAAAAGCACGGCGAACAATCAAAGTGAAAGAAAAAAGCTAAATTGACAAAAACTTTTATGTTGCAAGAAATCTAAAGTGTAAATTGAAATAAAGTTACACTTTACAATCAAATCAATGAACTTGAGCTTGCATCATGGTTAATCACTTCAAAAAATCACCATAGAATAATATCGAAGTTACCAAAACCTTGGATAAAAAACCTCTGTCGTTATAAGCGAGCTGTCAGCTTCAATGTTTTCAACTAGGAATTAGAAATTTGGGATTTTTCTGAAACGTAAATTTAAGCGGTCAAAAACAACAAAAAAACTAAAATCGTAAATAATTGCTTGTCCAGAATAAAATGTCTAGTTGATATCAAGGTGATCCAGGATATATGAAATATATCGATAAATTTTTTGGGGAGATTAATGTAAAAATGACAAAAAACGTGATCAGAAGGAGGAGTTCGAAGATTAAGCGAACAATTAAGAAAATGATGTGATGGAATCCATCTCACTAATTACTCATCCACCTGAGACTGCTTCAAGCTACATTGGCAGCGACTTGGATGTGTCGCTCAGCGATTGTCAGCAGGTAGCTTGAGAAGACGACGTGCTGCAGCTTGGGCAGAGGAAAACCCTCGGCAAGTTTGGAGTTGATGGTGGGCAGAAGAGAAGGAATCACGCCGTTTGCAAGCTCATTGATTTCGTCACCAGTCAACGGAACACCCACGTAGTTTTCTAGCACTTTCACATCCAGCACTATATCACTGAGTGTTCCCTTGACTCGACCACTTTCCAGCTTGAGGACGCAGTTTCCCAAAACTTGAGCTTCAATTTTCAAAATCTTTTGTGGTATTCCAAACTCTGCTATCATTGATGCGTTCACAGTCACTTTGCCAGGGACCAAGGACACCACTGGAGCACTTGCAGTGTACACGTGCATGTTCAGCACAAAGTCTTTCACATCTCCTCCGCCCAATAACTTCTCAAACAACTGTGTGGAACAGTAAGCAACATTGCTAAAAAGGATCCTGAATCATTGACGAGATTAACGCTTTTTCACGAAAAAACTGTCAATTTGCGCAAACTTCAGACTCACCTTGTCGGTGATTGTGAATTTATAATCCAGGAGCTTCTTGGCATGAAGGACCCTGCCCAGGCTGTTGAGGGTTTCATCTGAGATGGAAATGGCCACCATTCTTCCATGCTGGAAGCCCATAGGACTTGGCTGAAGTGGGCGGACATTGCACATGTGTCAAGTTCAAAACTTTACAAATTATGAAAGTGTAAAGATTTAACGAACGAATACCGATAGGTTTCCTATGGCGTCGTAGAGGAACTCTCCTTTGTGGGAAGTAATCATGTAGGTGTTGGTGAAGACAGGGTTTGAGGTGAGGCTGTAGTCTAACCTCACGTCGTCCGTGATCTGGAAATCATGGAAGTCAAGTGGTTCAATTACTTATGCTTTCGATGTTTGATGTTTTATGTGGTAGCACCTTGGCAATAAGATTGAGAGTTTTGAGTTCGTCGTTGACGTTGTTGTTGACCACTTTGATGAGTTGATCGCAAACCAAGCTTTGCACTTTGTTTCGAATGATGCCGTTGAAGAGACTGTGTGGTGAAAGCTGTAAATTATTTCAGCGAAAATTTTCACCAATGTTTTAAGTGAACATTCAGATGAGTATTCAAATCGGAGATAACACTAACGAGATGATGATGTTGATGAGCCAGCTGAAGATGGATCCTGAGGTCCTAATCTTGAAGCCTCCGAAGTGGGCGCTGCATTTGTTGGCTTGAATGACAGGGTAGCCACCAGCCTCTGTGATGCCTGCATCGAGGTCAAGATCGATGTCATTGGTTGAGGCGCTGATTCCACCCCTTCTCCAGAAGAAGAAGAATTTGATGCCCCATCTGCCGTCGATTCTCAATTCGCCGTTTCTCAGCTTTATCAACAAACCCGACCCCTGATTTGGGTCTACAATAGCTTGAGGTGCTGTGAAAGAGGTGATCTGAAAAGGTAGACGAAAGTTTAACCTTTTTCCCTTCAATGGATTCATCGAATAAAAATCATGAGCTAAATATAGTAGGCGATGTTGTTCCAAGTTTAAAGGAGTATCTGAAATGGACTATATGAGTTGAACATTGACTGCTTTGAATATTATCGACTAAGCCTAGATTCAGAATTTGTTTTTGATTATGCATTTATCAACAACCTTTTCTAACAAAAATTATGTTCAACTCACCCGAATATCTTTAAGCTCATATCTCAAAAACTTCTTTCCAGAAAAGTTCGGAAACGAAATGTGAGGAATTTTCTTAGCCAATATTTCAACCGCTTTCTGGCCTGCAAAGTTCAGACCGCTTGTTGAAAGAGCCACTTTCACTCCGGGGTCGACTGTGGTGGATCGTTTTGTTAATAGAACAATTTTCTTAACGAAGAATGGATTCAAAAAGCATTCAAAAGGTCCGGAAACGTGAAACAATTCAAATAATAATGTTTCGTGAATATTTATTTGGAAAATAAAAATGTGTAGATATAAAATTTAAACGACCTGCTCCAGAGAGGCAGAAGAGGAGAACAACGAAAAGGAATAACTTGATCATCTTCTTGAGGGTAGCTGAAACGTGCTTGGATGTCCACAAGACTGGTGTTCCTTTTATACTTCTTGTTCTCTTGTTATTTTATTTTAATTCTTCTCTTTTTATTGAGTTCTATTTATCTGCCAAAGATCGGAATTAACTGGCCGGTCTGACATAATATAGTCTAAAGATCGTGAACCAACACATACGATATTCACATGTATGAAACTGCACTCACAAATAATTATGCCATATACCAGTTTCATTAACTTGTGACATAGAAATTAAATGATCGTTCTCATGAAAATTCATTTACTGTGACAGAACAACAACTATAACGCCTATATAAAACGAAATTGACTTAATAATAACTGAATCCATTAAATAATCCAACAATAATGTTATCAATTATAATTAACTTTTTTTATTATTTAATTAAACATATTACCATCCAAACTGGAACTAATGAATTTTTTCTTTAATTTTTTTGACTTAAATTAATTCTGTCGCGGCACAAGGCGTGAAGTAGGCCGCTTGGACTTGATTGTCCAGACGTGTCTTCATCAAAGTCATGCTGAACTTTGGTAATGGAACCAACAAATTAGGAGATGCCTGGTTGTTCAAGGAATAATTTTTCAAATTTTTTTTTGAAATTATTACTGAACAATCAATGATACTCTGAATCCAGCCAACTTAAAGTTAAAAGGGTTACTCAAGTTACTCGGTAAAGGAAAACCGGTTACTCAAGGTAATTGTAGTACCATGTGTTAACATGGCCAGAATTAATCTAATCCACTTCGGTCTGATCTGCTCTGATCTGATTCGATTTTGTCTAACCTCATCTTATCTCATCTATTCAGCTTCTTTTAATTGCGCTTTTTAGTCATGATCAGAGGTGCTTCCAGAAAAACAGTTTCCCTCACTGCCGGGTTTTACAAGGTGACTCAGCCAATCTAACACAGCTTTTGATCTTAACTTGGGGTATCTTTTTTAAAACTCAACTTAGCCGGGAATCGAACCCTGAGCTTTACGTTTTACAGCTGAGGTTGCTAAGCATTAAGGAACGAGCGACAGACAAATGTTTATAAACCTTGCAAAGGTTTAATAAGGTACATGCAAATGGTTGCATGGTTGCGAAGAGATGACCAGAAACGTTTCGCTCAACCAAATGACCATTGATCAGCATCCGAATATGTAGAGTTGGTGATGACTAAAAAGTTAAAAATCCATGTATTCATTAGTCTCATTTCGACGCTTGGAAGGCAGTCATTGAATAAATAGTTTTTTTAATCCGTAATGATTATTAACTCAGAAGTCTCCTAGTTCCCATGATTTGCTATGAATTATTCGAAAATAGATCAAACTTGTTGAGTTTTATTAAGGTTGCGTCAGTGCATTTGGAAAAAAGTAAGAAGAAAGATTGATGGCGTTGATGCTAGGTGTGACAAGGAAAATTGGAAAAAAATCATGGAAAGAATCGAATGGATGTTGAAAAAGTAAGGAGAGGAGGTTAGAAAAATGATTATAAGCAAAATTAGTGGAAATTTAGAAAGATGTTTGAAATTTTATTTTCATAACATTATTTCAATCAAATCTAAAAGTCAAATCAAAAAGCAACCCATTCTGAAGAGGTTATTGCAAATTTGAATGCAATTAAAACGTTAAAAAACAACCGAAGAACGACAACTTTGATGCTGGACGTTCGAATAGGCAGCAGAGGGTTTCAAGAGAGGGGTTTTGGAGGCTTGGCGAGGAAGAGGGGGTTTGTGAGCTTGAGGAGGCGACTGAGCGTGAGCGCGAAAGAGCCGTGTGCCTCGGTCGTGAGATTTTTCTCGTCGAAAGGACTCATTTTGTATACCAGGTTGTAGAGGTTCGAATGAAACTGTCGGCGGTGGTTATAAGCACACGTGCAATAGATGAACGTTGCATGTGAGCTGCACGGACACTACACACCATCATCATTTCTTATTCTCACATTTCACGATGAGATATTTCACATAAACATATACGCCTGCACATATTGACGAGCACAAAAACGCACACAAATGCATAAAAACGTACACACACACACATACACACACACACACACACACACACACACACACACACACACACACACACACACACACACACACACACACACACACACACACACACACACACACACACACACACACACACACACACACACACACACACACACACACACACACACACACACACACACACACACACACACACACACACACACACACACACACACACACACACACACACACACACACACACACACACACACACACACACACACACACACACACACACACACACACACACACACACACACACACACACACACACACACACACACACACACACACATACACACACACACAAACACACACACATACACAAACACACTGACATGGTCGTCAACGACGTTGAAGCTGTAATCCTCGTCGGCCTCCTGCATCTTCAAGTGCGCCACATGCTTTTTGGTCGCTTCCACCACCACCCACCCATTCTGTGGCGGTGGTCGTGGTGGTGACGATGATGCCACTACTAATGTGATAGCAGAAGTAATAATATCGACGATGATGACAACAGTATAGACAATAACAATGAAAGTGATACTGATAATAATACTATTAGTTATACTGATACTAATGATATTATCATTACTGATTATAATTAGTTCAGTAAAAATGATTTCAAAATTATTGAGAAAAATAATATATATACATATTAATAATAGAAAAAAACAATTTTTATAATTATTTACATATATATTGCTTTGAAAAATAGACAGAACCTGTTGATGGAGAGGCTGGGTAGGACTGACGCAAGGCAGCATCTGCATCAGCAGCTTGTTATTGCTGTTGTTGAGACTGTGGTTCCAACGGGAACTCTTGAAGGCTGTCTGGAAAGCTACCAGGCCCATTTGGTTGTAGATACGGTCCAAAAGGAGCCGGTTCTAGAGTCGAAGAGAGGGAAATGAAAAGAAAAAGAGGAAAAGAAGGAAGGAAGGAAAAAAAAGAAGAAATGAAGAAGAAAAAGAAAAAAAAAGAAAAAAAAGAACAAAAAGAAGAGTGGAAGAAGAAGGTGCAAATAAATGGTTTGGGTGGTGTTGTAAGGTTTATTTCGAACAATTATTTCAAATTACATCATTTGATTCATAACCACCTTTGATTCTAGCGTCAAAAAAAATTCCACCACTCCGTTGTCGAAGAAGTTTAAACCAGCATACTCCATTTTCTGTGACGAAAAGGCAGTATCATCCTCATCTTCATCCTCATCTTCATCCTCATCATCCTCATCATCATCATCATCTTCATTCTCATCATCATCATCATCATCATCATCATCATCATCATCATCATCATCATCATCATCAGCATCATCATCATCATCATCATCATCATCAGCATCATCATCATCATCATCATCATCATCATCATCATCATCATCATCATCATCATCATCATCATCATCAGCATCATATCATTTTTACTTGTTTTTCATTTTCTCCAAAACAAAAAATCTTAACAACACCCGAACAACACTTGAACAACACCCGAACCACACCCGAACAACACCCGAACAACACCCGAACCACACCCGAACCACACCCGAACCACATCCAAACAACACCCGAACACCCGAACAACACCCGAACCACACCCGAACAACACTTGAACAACACTTGAACAACACTTGAAAAACACTTGAACAACACTTGAACCACACCCGAACAACACTTGAACAACACTTGAACCACACCCGAACAACAACCGAACAACAACCGAACAACCCCCAAAACAACACTTGAACAACACCCGAACAACACCCGAACAACACCCGAACAACACCCGAACAACACCCGAACAACACCCGAACAACACCCGAACAACACCCGAACAACACCCGAACAACACGCGAACAACACCTTGAGCTACAAAATCAACACCACAGACGTTGTGGAGACTGCTAAGACTCATAAACTTGTTTAGCAAATGGTCAAATTCGCCTTCCAAGGACACGTGAGACAAACACACTTCATTTTTCTGTGATGGTGTGAAGGTGTTGCAAGTGGAGTTGGCAGTGGTGGTGGTAGTGGTGCTGATGGAGATGGGGGAGTTGGTGGTAGAAAGAGGGTGAGGATGGTGGTAATGGTGATGTCGATGTTGATGAAGGTGATGCTGGTGCCAAAAAGTCACATGGCGTGGAAGCCCTTGTCGCAAAAACTAATCGATAATTATTGATGAAAGTTTTTGACTTGTGTTTTTTTTTAAGTTTGTATTTTTTGTTGTTTTTTGCTGGTAGTGTTGCTATTGGCTTTTTTCGTTGTTGTTGTTTGTTAGTGTTGGTGTTAGTGATTATGCTGTTGCATCACATTGAGTAACCTTGACAGTGAACTCCACGTCGACAAAGACTCCCTTGATTTTCAACGTAGCCTTCATGGGTTCAATGCGCTTGTACTTAGCCAATCTTATCTGATTTGATATGACCTAATCTAATCTAATCTAAGCTTATTTAAACTAATTAACCTAGTTTAAGCTACCAAACCTGACTAATCTAACCTAATCAGGCTACTCCCACTAATCCAATCTACTCCAGTCCAATGAAAACTAACTCAATCTAATATAAATATTTATGTAGCGCTGAAGGCATTCAAACTGTGTGGGGTTCACTGGAAGGAGCGAGAAGGAAGTGACTGTAGGGCATGTTGACAGTGCAGTCTTGGAACAAGGCGAACGTTCCGAACTCATACAGCTTGAAAGAGATCTGTTTGGCTCCTGGTAGGCACGGTGGTGGTTTTAGTGATAGCAAGGGTGGTCGTAATGTTGATTCTTGAATGGCAGGTGGTGGTGGTGGTCAAATAAGGATTATTGAAGCAGGAAGATGAAAAGAGTTTGAGATAAGTTTGAGAGGAGTTCGAGAGGAGCGCAAACATGGGAAACCTTCGTTGTAGAGGACGTCAGTCACTTGGTCCTGCTGCCACGTGTCAGAGATCATTTCGTACTTGCCCACCACTGGAGGATCGAAAAAAACGACGCCATTGGGAAGTCTGGAGGTTGCGACAGCTGCTGAGGCAAGTTGCTTGTTGGTGATGGTTGTTAGAAACAAAACGGCGTGAGGTAACATCGAGTGAACACAGACTGCAGAGTGAATGAGACCTGAATGAGAACATGATGGGGGTGGCCTGAACCACATCAGCACCACCATCGACACTTTCCGCCTCTTGGTCAAAGAAGGTTGTCTCGGTGGTGGTGATGCTGGGGTCGAACTTGATTTGGTAGTTGCTCTTCTTGATGAAAGTGCTTTTTTCAAAGCGCCTGTTCCTCGTCTCAGCACCGTACGGAATTGGAAAGAGTTGAGGCGGTTCAATCACTGCGTGAAAAAAAAAGAAAAAAAGAAAAAGAAAGAAATAGAAAAGAAAAAAAGAAGAAGAAAAAAATAGAAAAGAAAAAAAGAGAAAAGAAAAAAAGAAGAAAAGAAATGATGAAAGGATGAATGAAATGGAAAATATAATCATTAATAAATAAGAAAAAGGGGAGGAAAGAATGAGAGAAAGAAAAGAAGGAAAAAAATGAAGAGAAAAAAGGAAATTAATGGAGAAGCACCTGTCTGAATGGTCCAGTTCTTGAGGATCTTGGGCTGGTCAGGCAGTTGGAAGAGTTCTGCTATGAAGATACCCCCTACCACGTACATCTGATCCCTGTTGAGGAAGCCTTCCTCCTTCTGAGAGTTGCGCAACCTTTTCGTTTCGAAATCAACGGCTGCAGGGTATGGAATGTTTGTGGGAAATATGAAGGTGTCATGGAAACCTTTTTGGACGGTGTCACAGAGAAATTGTGAAAAATTCAAGAGGTTCTAAAAAGACTGGAATAGTAGGAAGTTTTTGGAAAGTTAAAGAAAATGTGAAGAAGTGTGAATGAATGTGGAGGGTTGTGGAAAGGTTTGTAAGGCGCAAGGGGGTTATCAATGGTGGAGAGGGGGTTGGGAATACTGTGGAGAGTGTGGAAAACGGTTAAATGTTTGTGTGAGTGTGGATGAGGTGGATGGGTGTGGAGAAAGGCTTGGCTGGCAGCATCCACCACTCAACGAAACAGCCACTCACAGCCAGGTGGCGTCTGCAGTCCAAACTTTATGAACAACATATCTTCGTTTTCCGAATCCTCCTCCACGTTCACCGTCTGATCAACCATCTGCAAACATGCTTTATTATGATTCGTCAGCTTTATACACATGTTTCTAGCATAAATATCTGTGTAGTTGTATGTTTTCTTATAAATATTTTTGTATTTGTATGTCTTTTCATAAGTCTTAGTATGTTTGTATTTCCGTGTTTTTTGTGTTATCGTATGTTCAAACTTTTGTTTGTTTTTTTATAAGTTCACAATCTTTCACAAGCTCTTGAAACTTCATGACTTATTAAAATCCTTTCCAGGCGTTTTTTTATACTTTTGATGTCATTCAAACGCCTGTTTTTGTCAACACACGTGTGTTCGTTAAAAACTGTGGTTTTGTAGACGTGTGGCTTCGTTGAAAGAAATTGTTGAAGAAAGAGATAAGGAACTTGCTTCGGTATTGGCTTCTTCGTCGGTCGTCTCATGCACCATGATCTTGGGAAAAAGCTTTTTCTGAGACGTCTCAACCACAGTGCTCTTAAGCGTCCGTAGGTCAAAAAATGATTTTATCATCGACGACGTTGAAACTGGTTTGAGAAAAAATCGATTGGATGGATGGATGAGATAGGTGGATGGGATAAAAGGGTTAAATGGATAAAGTGAATGAGAGAAGGATGGACGAAGTGAATGATGTGGAGCAGCCTGATATAAAATGTGGCAACTTTATGAGAAGTTATGCTTTCGCAGCTGACACTCTCAATTCAAGATAATAAATGCAAGTCACTTCCACTCCATGATAGAGAGTCACTATAATAATTCATTCACTAAACCACCAAGCTGAAAAGTTGCAGACATGAAAGCAAAAATCTTTTTTAACATCAGCCACAAGAATGCTTAGCACCGAAACCATTAGACGAACGAAAAGCACAAGAGGCTAGCGTGGAAGCTATAGACACTCACCTGCTTCTGACTTGTGAGAGGTTATGCTCAGGGTAGTGCTAGTGCTTTTGGAGTATTTGTGA
>OX387246.1:11439552-11459552 GCA_947562095.1 Branchellion lobata
TATCCCACTCTCACTCCAAGTTCCAGCTCTTTCACCACACTTGCAGCTCAAATAGATGGTCAGGAGGTGACAGCAGCCAGCATCCTGGTGCCCAAGGCGAGACCTCCAATGAGGCGCCCTTCACCCCCGCGCAGAGGATCTCCAGTGAGGAGGGCACCCCGGTGGAGACAATCTCCTCCCCCGAGGAGCAAACGAAGGTGCCTCCATCGATTTTTTTCTTCATTCTTTCAACTATTTGTCACGGAACTTTGTTTCAATTTTTCCAAATAAATGCTCTCATAATTAAATATTTTAAATATATATTAATAAATAATCCTTTTCATTATAATGTCAATTTCTTTACAAACCTCCACCGACAGTCCTCCCCCAAGACGATCTCCATCTCCTCGCAGGAGGAGGCGATCGACTTCGAGTTCATCCTCCTCCTCCTCCTCTTCCAACTGACTCTGATGACTCACCTACCTTTGTGACTCCATAATTGACTCATCTTGGCGAGAGACCCTTCATTTAACACTAGTAAATTTTATATGTCTTATTCAAAATACAACTTCAAATCTTGCGGCACTCAGAGTTGTCATAATAAAGATTATATATTTGTATGAACCTCACTTCAAACACTTAATTAATCTTAATTAACTTCAAAATAATAATCATCTCGTACTATTTTACGGATTACCACCCAAAAGATGTTGCAAGGTAAATCTGTTAAGTTGCGCACTCTTGATGCTTGGAAGCAGCGTTGCGTGTTAATAACAAAGATTTATAATGAATGTACTTTTTTAAGTGCCGAGGTAAGCAACTAAGACACCTGAAGAACACTAAAAAAAGGTAGCGGTGGAAGGATACAGGATTGACAGGTGCTTGTCAGGCTATGTTGTGAAAGTTTGGATGAGAATAAGTTTGTGGGTGTTTATGATATTAGCATGGAACTGGATGTAGTGTTTATTGTTTGGAAATGGACACAGACCTCTCAAGGTGCTTAAAAACAAATAAAAATATGCTTCCAACGTGAAATATCGCAAGGATTTGTGGCGCATTGGGCGGCACGCAATAAACGCTATTTAAATGTGCAAATTAAATCGGATTTAATTAAATCATAAATATATAAACCAGTTGATAAAGATGAAGTGGGTTAAATTGATGAGGTTGGACAGCTCAAAGTTCGGAGCGGGGGGTGGTTTCGTGGTGGGGAGATCGACTGCAGGCTGCAGGGGTGCTGAGCACAAAGTGGTACTCACATCGACTGGGCTCCTCCGCCGACAACAAGGCGTTCTCTGGACCACACTCCAGACTCACCTGTCATAATCACGTTTGTTTTTCTCAGTTGTAGCTAGTTTATCGTTGGATAAAATGCTTAGATGAAGAGCTTCAGAACTCTGTACGTGAATATGAGATTGGGGTAATGGCGAGAGCAATTGATTGATGGAGGGAGAGGAATGATCGAGAAAAAAGAAAGAATGGTCGGAGGAAGTCCTTGAACCTTGGTGGAGCGGTCGGGTCCGTTCCAGCAGTTCTGGCCTCGTTCAAAGAGCATGGTGCTGTACGAAGAATCTTCCCAACGACCCCAGTGCCTGAGGTGGCGTGTGTCGGAAGCGTTGTCGGCAATGAATATCAATGAATATGACAATGTAACAATGAACGTTGGTCAAAAGTGAATTTAATTTATTCCTTCACTTGTTTAACAAGGTTAAATTCTGATTGAAATTGCAAATGAGTCGTTTTGAGGACCAAGTATTATAATAGATATCTAAAGGAAGCTGAAACACGCTGGCTGCATTAACTCCAATAAACAAAAATACTGCATACATAATACTACCAAAGATCTTGCATAATTGCATCATCAGCAGCACCAACCATGGAATAATGGCACCATCATCGTAATCGTCAACACCACCGTCATCATCACCGTTAGCAACATCAACACCACGAACCCAAGACTGGTTTCAGAGCCCCCTTGTTTGTTGCGCTGAGAAGATCGGTCGAAGGGACACAACTTGTAAGTGTACTCGCGGTCGCTCAGCTCCACGCACACACTCGCCAATGAGTAGAACTCATTGTTCACTCCGTAGTCGCTTTCCAACACCTTGTTAGCGTGTCTGTGTGTGTGTGTGTGTGTGTGTGTGTGTGTGTGTGTGTGTGTGTGTGTGCGTGTGTGATTTCATTAAAAAAGAATCGACATTTTTTTATTCATGGAAACCAAATTTAAATCCAAAAAATAATTAATTGTTGAACGCACGAGATGTCGTTGTTGACGTTGTTGAGTTTCTGATCCAAGTGGCGATACACCTCCCTTGCCGCCTCAGCCACTGTCGGAGTGGTTATGAATAGATGATTGATGTATTAATAACATATTTATGAATACATAAACAAGCTAATAAAAACACGACTATAAATACACAGATGAGCTATTTATAACACAGCTATAAATACACACTTGAACTAATAATAATTTAGTCAGGTTCGAAGGTGCGAGGAAAAGTGGAGAGGGTGTTACAAACCATCGATGTACTTTTGGGTGTCCTGGTCATACGGGGGCATGTGTTCCTCCTCTTCCTCTTCCTCCTTGTTCCCCTTCTGGTCACCTTCCTCCTCTTCCTCCTCCTCCTCATCCTAGTGTGGTGGAGTACTTATAAAGCTTTCGGCGCCTTGTTTGCTCGCCTTGGCGCTTTAAAAAAAAGATTTGATGTTAATACTCTCATAATGACGAGTAGTAATCACTACTGGAATGTTTCCATAACACGTGTCTTCACAATTTAGAGAAAAAAAACATTGACGTCATTGCGTTTCATCAACGCACATTGTCGGCATCAACATCTTCTTCTTCATCCTCCTCCTCCCCTCCCTTCTTGTCGTCCTCGTCATCCTCCTCGTAAGGAGCACTGGGAGTCGTCTGTAAATAATAATAATGATAATGATAATAATAATAATAATAATAATAATAATAATAATAATAATAATAATAATAATAATAATAATAATAATAATAATAATAATAAAAATAATAATAATAATAATGATAATAATAATATAAATAATAGTAATAATAATAATAATAATAATAAAAACAATAATAATAATAAATTTATATGTATTATTGTTAAAACAATAAAAAATAAATTAAAAAATGTTAATAATGGTAACAACAACAACAGTCATAGCAGGGTCTCTTGCACACACCTCTTCCTGCTTGGCTTTTTGCTTCAAGAGAGGCTCAATTCTCTTCCACACCCTGTCGAAGAAGACGTCAAACTGCACACTTTCTTCCTCCCCTCCCATGTGCTCCTGTGTCAACATGTGTGTGTGTGTGTGTGTGTGTGTGTGTGTGTGTGTGTGTGTGTGTGTGTGTGTGTGTGTGTGTGTGTGTGTGTATGTGTATGTTTGTGTGATAAAGTGTGTCATTTTACATGATGGCATGTGGTTTGTTATCTTAAATGAGGGTCAATGTGAGTTGCACAACATCTGAAAAAGCTTCCAATACTGCAACAACCAGAAGAACAGCAGCAACAACAATGACATACGAGAAAAAAAACAAAATAACATAGAAAACATCGAACTATCTCAAAAAACAACAACATCAACTCTACCTTGGTCTCTTCCTCACTGACTTCTCCATCGGCATTCGTGTCCAGCTCTGGCTCCTTCTTCAGTTCTTCCAAGGACACCCTTTGAAAGGTTCCTCACATGTTCTCAACGCCACCACACAACCACCCCATCTACCGCCACTACTGCCTTCACACAACCATCAGCAGTCTTAACTACCATCACCACGCCTATAAGACCAGTATACAACCACAAAAACTATTTAAAAAAACGAGCCAACCACACAACAAAACCCAACACTACCACAATAACCAGGTCAAACCTCGACACTACCACAATAACCAGGTCAAACCTCAACACTACCACAATAACCAGGTCAAACCTCAACACTACCACAATAACCAGGTCAAACCTCGACACTACCACAATAACCAGGTCAAACCTCAACAATACCACAATAACCAGGTCAAACCTCAACACTACCACAATAACCAGGTCAAACCTCGACACTACCACAATAACCAGGTCAAACCTCGACACTACCACAATAACCAGGTCAAACCTCGACACTACCACAATAACCAGGTCAAACCTCAACACTACCACAATAACCAGGTCAAACCTCAACACTACCACAATAACCAGGTCAAACCTCAACACTACCACAATAACCAGGTCAAACCTCAACACTACTACAATAACCAGGTCAAACCTCAACACTACCACAATAACCAGGTCAAACCTCAACACTACCACAATAACCAGGTCAAACCTCAACACTACCACAATAACCAGGTCAAACCTCAACACTACCACAATAACCAGGTCAAACCTCAACACTACCACAATAACCAGGTCAAACCTCAACACTACCACAATAACCAGGTCAAACCTCGACACTACCACAATAACCAGGTCAAACCTCGACACTACCACAATAACCAGGTCAAACCTCGACACTGCCATAAAAGCACTCTACCAACCTGCCATCGGAGTCGATGTCAAGTTGGTGGAACACTTCCAATGCCTTGTTCTTGTCCCTCTCCTCCTTCCTGCGCCTCCGACCCTCTGCGCCAGTGTGCAAGTGGTGTTGTAACAACCACACAATGTAATATTTCAACAACTACACAATGTGGCGTGCTCTTAAACACACAAAGTCACAAATATTTACAGAGAGCCACAACCACACACAACCCCACAACCATACAAGCCACACACAACCACACAATCCACACCCTCAAGAGCACCTTCCCAAGCTTGCTTGAACTTTTCCTTGGCCTCGTTCTCAGGACCCTCAAGGTTCTTGACGATGGAGTCCTGATCTGCCTTCTCTGCCTCCAGCTTCTCCTTCTCACTCCCCAGAGTCACCAGCTTTGCCTGTGTCATGCAACGAAAAGCATGAATTCATCCATCCATTCATTGGCTGAGCACCCATCCCCTTATTTGCTCATTCATCCTTCCAGTACTCATCCCTTCATCCATCCATCCATCTGCCCACCACCTTTTGTTCTTCTTTAGCAGCTGTCCCTTCTTGGCAGTATTGCTTGTACACTTCGTTTCCCGCCAAAAATGTGGCATATTTCTTTTCTTCATCAGCCCTCAACTGTCGACCCAACTCACTGGAGGGGTGAGATTGAAAGTACAAAAAAACTTTGTATTCAATCTCTATAATCATGAGCTTCATAAAAAAGAAAATGGTTTTATTAGTTGCACCCTCAATGCAAAACTCACTTGCATGTGTTTTCACACTGGATTTCACCATTGTATTCATCTGAACCATCACAGCAATCTGAATGTTGAGTGATGATATGAAACACACTCCATCACCATTATTATAACCACCGCCACAACAACCATTACTATCATGACAACCATCACCACAACTATGATTACTACTACCCCATCACTACCACGCCATCACTACCACAACTCCTACCACACCATCATTACTGCTTACCACAGACGCCATCAAGCACCCTGTTAGAAGGCAGTATTGTGGGTCGGTAGCCTTCATTGAGACAGTAGAACACACCATTGGGACAGGCAGCTGTGCCTGGTGAGTCATTGTATGTGAAGACTAAGGTGAAAGTGGGTGTTGTGGGTGTGAATCAGCTATTAAATTTAGAGTTAATGGTGTGAACAAATAAATGGAGATGGGAGTTGTGAAAACAGTAATAAATGTGGATGTTGTGAATGTAGAAACATTGACAAAGGTAGGTTTTGAAGTCACCCTATGCTCCAGCACTCAAAGCAACATGGCAACCAACCAGGCTCATCTGACCCATCAGGACAATCGCAGTAGTCGTCATTGATCTGGTTTATTGGAATGCTCTTGCTGCCATCAAGGCACTTGAAATCACTCTGCAAGAGGTAGTGGTCCTTGTCTATAGGGTGGAAGTGGTTCATATCAATATATGAAGTAAAGTTCTCTTTATAGATAAAAAAATTATTTTTATTGAAGTTGCGTTGAGTTGTGGCAGCTTTAGATCATGTATCTTTATAACTTGAGCTTTGTGTTATTTTTTCCATGCATTATACTTGTAAAAAAAATCAAAGTTGACCATTAAATCCACATTAATCAGTTTATTTGACCTCAATAGAAAGCTTCTTTAAATTCTATATTTTCCCTTTGACAAAGATTTTAAACGATTAAACATTTTCCTCTGCTAATCTTTTTTTAAATATGAAACTCTAAAAAGTTATAAAGTATTGAAAAAACTTTTCTAAGTGGTTGTATGAAAGTAAAGATAATTCACTAGAGAAGATAAAAAATAAGAAATAATTACTGTTTGGATCGATTCCTCTCAAAGAACCATAAGAACATTTTACAATGAAAAATGTAAATAAATAAATTATTTTAGAATTTGTTGGATACTTCATTATTTATGTTGCATTAAACAGATTAGCAACCAAAAGCCACAAGCGAACGCCACGACAAAATAGAGATAAAACTAAAAGGGAACATGATACTAATTTGATAAGAAGAACTTACTTTAACTTCAAACTGACAATGCTTGTAAAATTGTAACTTTTTTTTCGAATTGTATTATATGATAATTTTTCCAAACTGTTCGTTTAGCTTATGAAAGTGAAAATAAACTTTTAACTTTGATGCAAATGTTATTAATTTTTTAAAAAATAATTATTATTTAATTTGTTTACGGAATAACTTATTAAACTTTTTTCACAAGTAAAATAAGTCTTTACCATAATACATCAGCGCCTGCCTTTTACTTTTAAAAACACTTGCCTCTAAATTTGAACGTCTCGGATAAGCAGTTCTTTGGAAAATTAACTCTGATGTTTTTATAGCTCATCATAAACTTTGAAATTATGTACAATATTTTTTTAAAAAATATTCAGACTAATCAGTCACTTAAAAATGGCAATAGAAGTCATGAAATGAATCAAGCAGAAGCTCTCAGAAACTGCGTGTTTCTTGCTGCAAAACTCAACATTTGGTACGACCTTAAACGCGTTCAAAAATTTTTCAGAAATTATTTGTTTTGTTTTATCAACAACAATTGCGAGGTGGTTCATACGTATTTCATGCTGCAAATAAATTCAACTACAATGAATTTTATTTGTTTTAGAAATTATTCGTTCAAGTTATTTGATAATTAAACCTGTTCAATTTGACAGTGGTGAAGATCGTTTACCAGAGGAAAGCAGACGATATTCAGCCCTGGTTGATTCAATGGAAGGTCAGTGTAACCTGAAGATCTCACAACAACTTAATTTCAAACTGAAACAAGTAACCCCAAATGAGCGAGGCCTTTTGCAAAATGGGATTTTGTGTATTATATTATTTAAATTAATTTCCAATACACTATAGGAAAAAAATTCCAGAAAAAAAAGTTCACAATAAAAGAGTTTATTCAAATAGATTTATAACAAAAAGTATGTGGGAGTTTGAAAGTTGATGTTGAGTTTGTAGACAAACACCTCTACATCAGGACTTAACAACTACTCTGACACGCTGCTCTCTGACCTTGCCAATGTTGACAACAGTCAGTAGCAACCTTTTTTTTTTCAATAACTAAGAATTGGCCATGCAGAAGTGGTTTCCAAGTTTTTGGAAATGATACTTTTATAATCTCATTTTTATTTTCTATAGTATCTTATATTTATTTCAAAACTGGATTCACTCCAGCACCACCTATTGTCTCAGAGACTCGGCAGTGGACAACAAGTTTGAAAGGAGACCCACACAAGATGGCCTTCGTTGCAGACGCCATCAAGCAAGCCAAGGTCTTCTTCACACTGATGCCCTGTCTCAAATAATACCATGCTTAATGAGGGAACTTTGCACTTCTTTGTTGAATTTTCAATTATCAGATAGTTTCTGTGGTCAAGCAGATATAATAAAGGTTTTATTGTAGCTTGCATAGGATCTCTGTTCTTTCCTAACCCAAGCAGACGACCACTGACACAAGGGTGCCAGTTCCCAATGTGGTTGATCAGTCTTTGTTGAAGAAGAAGCAGCATCAACTAGAAAGGCTGCTTAATCAACAGTTCAAGCCACGAGGTGTCTGCAACTCATTTGAGCTCCTTCTATCATTTTCTTGTCTCAGTTCCTCGTATCACTTCCTTGTATCAATTCCTTGTATCAATTCTTTGTATCAATTCTTTGTATCAATTCTTTGTATCAATTCTTTGTATCAATTCCTTGTATTAATTCTTTGTATCATTTCCTTCTATCACTTCTTCATATCAACCTCATTGTATAGTCTTTCCAATGTCATATAATGCCTTGACGTTTTGCTTCCAAGGTACTTCTGTTTCACTTGGTGAAGCTTTTTGTTTGCTGCCACTTTAGTCATATTTCATTCTTTCCAGGCTCCAAGACGACCACAAAAGTCAACAAAGGTATTTTTGTTTCAACATCTTCAACTCATCAATTTCCTCCACTTAATCTCCATCACCTTCTCCACTAAATCTTTATCACCTTTCCTACCATGTCTTTATCACCTTCTATACCAAATCTTTATCACCCCTTTCATCATTTCAATCGTTATTAACTTTCATCATCATCTTGTCTAGTTAATCGTTATCAACTTTCATCATCATCTTATCTAGTAGTTTATCATCACTTCTCGTTCATCTTCTCATCAACCTTCCACCACTCCAGTTGTGCCTGAACCACCGTCCTCCCACAAGCGACCTCGCATTGACAACATCACTCCCTCCTCTCTGTACTCCAATGCCTCATCAAACAATCTCAACCACTCCAATAACCACAACCAACCCAACAACAACACCTTCAACCACTCCAACAGAAACAACTCCCATTACTTAAACAACAAAAACTCTATCTACTTCAACAGCTCTAACGACAACAATAACTTTACTAGCCACTCCATAAAATCCAACAACAGCCACCTCAACAACAACAATCACCCCAACAACAACAGCTACTCTAACAACAACAATCACCGCGACAACAACAGCTATTCCAACAACAACAACAAATCTAACAATAACGACTTCAACTTCCACTCTAGCAACAACGCCAACAATTTCAACAATGGAGGTTTCGACAGATCCAGCTACAGAGGGTCTCACAAGTTTTCCTTCCAACAAAACCATAGCCACCGGCAACAAGCTGCTACTGCACATAACAACTTTGGTAACAACGAAGAAGACCTTAGTGATGATGCAAGCGATATCAGGGTGAGGGATCTTCAAACATGCTATCATTACTATGCAAGTGTTTGTAACATTCTTCTTCCTCCTCTTCATTCACCTTCCACCTTCCTTCTCTTCATTCATTCCTCTATCTCTCTTTCTTTAATCTTTCATAATTCTCTCATAATTCTCACTTCATCCCTTTATCACTCATAATTTTTTTTTACACCACTCATTTATCCCTCTTTTCACCACCCTCCATCCTTCCTCCCACTACCTTCCATCCTCTCTTCCATCCTTCCTCCCACTACCTTCCATCCTCTCTTCCTTCCTTCCTCCCACTACCTTCCATCCTCTCTTCCTTCCTTCCTCCCACTACCTTCCATCCTCTCTTCCATCCTTCCCTCCACCACAGCAGAAGAGGCATGGAGTTTTCAAGACTGCCAGAGAAAAGCTGGTATGAACTTATTTATTAAAACAATGTGATGTTGTTCGTGGTGTGGTGCTGGTGGTGTGGTAGTGGTATTGGGGGTGGTGTTGGTGGTGGTGTCGGGGGTGGTGTTGGTGGTGATGTTGGTGGTGGTATTGGGGGTGGTGTTGGGGGTGGTATTGGGGGTGGTATTGGGGGTGGTATTGGAGGTGGTGTTGGTGCTGGTGGTATGGTGTTGGTGGTGTTGCAAGCACTCAAAGAAGAATATGTTTTTTTTCATTTTCCTTTTTTTATTTCTTTTTGTTTTTGGTTTTTTTTAATTTAAATTTTTTCTTTTTTTTTCATCTTTTCAATTTTCGTTTTCCTATCATCTTTTTTTTCTCATCCTTCATTTCTCTCCTTCATTTTTTCTTTCATTCATTTATTTTTTTCTCTTCACATTTTCTCCCTTCGAATCACATCATCCCAAATCCCAGTCGATTGATGCCATGAACAAGAACAAAAAATATTCCCACACATCCAATCACACATCCAACCACGCATCCACTTATGCCTCCAACTCTGCTTTCAACCATACATCCAACTACGGCTCCAATCAAGCTTTGTATGACAATGAGGCCAATGGGGCCGCGTTGTATGGAAGGAGTAAGAAGAGTTTGGGATCCAGGTGAGATGATCAACTAAAATATTGAACTATCGAATAATTAAAATATATATCCATTAAATTATTGAATAATAAAAATATATATTTATTAAATTTTTAATAAATAAAAATATATATTCGTTTAATTATTAAATAATCAAAATATCAAATGAGTAGACAAATGAACCACCAAGACACTTCTACCACCTCCCCTCACCGCCTTCTTCCACAGGAGGGGCGTTTCTTCAAAGTTTGTGCCTCCCGTCATGAAGAGGCAAGATGACGCTTATGGGTGGGTTTCCATGGAGATGACGGCATGGAAAGGATTATATTAACCTTCTATTAACCGTTTATCAATCAACTGATTCTATTAAAAATATTTATTTTTTAATAAATTGGTTTTATTAGTTTTGTTCTAAGGCTAGATTGATTTTATTTATAACTCATTTGACGTGTTTAGAGGCAGTACCAAAGGATCGTCATCAGAGACTCCTTCTGAGTGTGGAGATCCAAGGCTACAAAACATTGATGCCAAAATGGTCGAATTAATATCCAACGAGGTGATGACGGTGATGATGACGACGATGAGGATGATGACGACGACGATGATGATGATGATGATGATGATGATGATGATGATGATGATGATGACGATGATGATGCACCTCTAATGCTCTGCAGATTATTGACCATGGTCCTCCGGTGGACTGGGACGACATAGCGGGCCTGCACTTCGCCAAGAAGACCATCAAGGAGATCGTGGTGTGGCCCATGCTCAGGCCGTGAGTCACAACCCACCATGCGCTATATAAAGGCATCAAGCATCACCTTGCGAGTTGAAACTCGTCTGTAGATGGAATTGAGCACGCAGTTGAAACCTCCTTGTGGGTGTGTGATTGTATATATAGAGCTTGCTTGTGGATGTGTTTGCCTCAGAGTTATCGCCTTGCAGGGACATCTTTGTGGGACTAAGAGGGCCTCCCAAGGGACTCTTGCTTTTCGGACCTCCAGGAACTGGCAAAACCCTCATAGGTCGCTTGAACTCTTCTTCCAAGTCGCCCCAGTTGCTTGCATTCTGCGCTTCAAAAATAAAGTTTTTTATAATTATTATCTTTGATTGTCATGACATTCTATTCATTTTCTTTTCCACCATCACACCCACACAGGCAAGTGCATAGCTAGTCAGTCAAAGTCCACCTTCTTCAGCATCAGCGCCTCTTCCCTCACATCCAAATGGGTATTTGTCCCTTCTCTTTTTCTTTTTTTCTCATTTCTTCTCCTCCTTCTTCTGTTTTTCTTCTTCCTTCATTCCCTTCCATCTCATTTTTATTCACCCCTTTTTTCATTCCATTGCTCCTTTCCTTCCTTCATTCTTGTTTTCTTCTCTCTTTCGCTCTCTTTTTATATCTCTCCTCTTTCAGCTTTGAAGCCTCTGACTCACTCATAAATATCATCATCATCATCATCATCATCATCTTCATCATCCATCTTTCTTGCTTTTTTGTTATAACAAAAATAATATTAGTTTATTAAAATTATTATGACACAACTAGCAAAAATCAAAACAACTTATTGCAATGGTTAAATGCACTGGAAGTGTGTCAACTTTTGCAATGACATGTGGTGGCGGTGTATTGCTGATTGCAACGGAAACACGTGGTGACGACCACAGGTGGGGGAGGGCGAGAAGATGGTAAGGGCGTTATTCGCAGTGGCTAGGGTGCATGAGCCTGCAGTCATCTTTATTGACGAGATTGACTCCTTGCTGGCCCAGCGCTCCGAACACGAACATGAGTCTTCTCGACGCATCAAGACCGAGTTCCTCGTGCAACTGGTTTGTCTGTATCTGTTTTTCTCGCTTTTTCCATTTTTCTCTGTTTTTGTTTGTCTGTTTGTTTCGGTTTTTTTGTCTCTGTTTACCTATTTTTCTATCATATCTGTCTCTTTCTCTGTCTTTCGGTCTGTTTTTCTGTTTTTTTTGTTGGTCTTTTGCTTTGTTCTTCGTTTTTTTTCATAAGATCCTCTTAGGTTTTTTTTCCTCTTCTTTCCCTACTACCCTTCGCCCCCTCCACAGGACGGCGCCAACACGAGCGAGCAGGATCGACTGTTGGTGGTTGGAGCGACTAACAGGTTCTTTGAGCAGCATACCTTGCGTTCGTATAACGCCAATCGATTCATGCATTGTAGAGGTCTACTTACCCCCTGTTTGTGATGTTCTTCACGCGATGTTGAGTTTGTGTGTGAAAGCGTGAACACCACCCACCCACCACGCAACCCTCACTACAAAACACCCACCCACACCTCTAACACTTCACAACTTCCACCACAAACCACCCACACAGACCCCAGGAGATCGATGAGGCAGCTCGCAGGAGGTTCATGAAGAGGCTCTACATCCCCCTGCCTGACTCGTCTGCCAGGAGACACATCGTCAAGCACCTGCTCCTCAAGCAGACCCACTGCCTCTCCGACGCCGATGTCGATGTCGTCTGCTCCCTCACTGAAGGTGCTTGTTGTTTTTTGTTTTTGTTCGTGCTTTGTTATTTGTTTGTGGTGTTTGTTTTGTTATTTTTGGTTTTCGTTTTTTGTTCATAGTTTAAATTATCTCTACTTGTTTGGTAGTATCTCTTTTTTGAGTTTATGAGGAACAAATCTTAGCATAACTTCAAACTCACACTCCCAGTGTATAAATCGACTTAATCCAAGCTAGAGGCTCCTTTTAAGACCTTTTAAACAAACACTTGAACCACGAACATTCGATGCCAGGCTACTCGGGCTCTGACATGGCGAACCTGTGTAGGGAGGCTGCACTGGGTCCCATCAGAAGACTTGACGTGGCTGACATCAAGGTCGTATCACTCGAGCAGGTCAGTGTGCTTCTGTGTGGCTTTGGAATTTTTCATGTATCATTTATGTGTGACTTTCGAGTTTTTGTGTTCTTTATGTGTGGTTTCGAATCTTTTATGTGTTTTTTGTGTGTGACTTCGACCACAGCACCTCCACCTCACCTCCACCTCACCACCAGTTGCAGCCCATCAACAGCACCGATTTCATGGACGCCATCAAGCAGGTAAAGGCCAGTGTTTCCAGCACTGACCTTGACCTCTACATCAACTGGAACAGCAAGTTCGGAAGCTGGAGCATCTGAACTATTTCTTCCTGATTCTAACTTTTTCTCATTTCAACTTAAATAACTATTAATTAATTAATTTTTGAATTTAGTTAAATTAGTTTCAAATGTTGATATTTAAGTAGTTCGGTTTCTTTTAAATGTTTTTTTCTAGCATTTCACATGGGCTTGAATAGAATTCAGTCTGTGATCACTTTTCTGTGTACATTTAACAGCGATGGCCTGTAGTTTCAACCACCGTAGCTTCAAGACCGGTCTTTGAGAGTGGTAATCCCTGATATCAATGAAAGTGTATTGTTCTCAAAATCTATCTCTATTAATGATCACGGAGTTGTTTTTGAACGAGAGTGAAGTTGGTGTGGATGTTGCAGGTGCACTAACTGATGCTTGTGACTGCTGCACAAACGGGCTGATTCCAAAGGACATTTTTGAAAGGATTCCATTCTTTTTATGAATGTTTCCCATTAAAGGTATGCCCGTCTAGAAAATTTGATCTTTAATTCGATAGAGAAAAAAGAGATGTTGATGAAGTGAGGGGGAGAGGACATTGAATCAAAGCAGCCTCGCTTCGGAGTCACTCGCTACAACTATTTCACATCTAAATTACTGGATACATGTCATATTTGTCTGGACAAATATTCTTTCGTTGGTTAATCAGTTAATTAATTGAACAATTAGTTAAAATGTGGTTTCATAAAAAGTTATAAAACTTGGTAACTATGGATTCAATATTTGTTCGCAGCTAAAACCTGCCAAAGCAGATTTTTTCATGAAATCTATAATAAAAATTCAACTTACTAGTTTAAAATATACCATTTATTGTAAATAAAAAATATAAAAATTTTAATGGAATTTACAAAATATATTTTGCTGAAGAAATTATTTTTATGTGAAAACGCTCTGGAAGATTATTTCGTGAAGGGATATGAAGATGGCATAGAACCTTGAGGTGAGTTGTGGTCAGTTGGTCAGCTCATAATATACGACTTGCTTATAATGAATAAGGTGGAAAGTGCTGATGGAATTTACAATTTGGATTTAAATAGCATCCTATTTGAGGCTGTGCTAACTTGAATATAAAAATTTATGCTGCATTATTTTTATCCTTTTATGGAGGTAGAGGCTTTTATGTCTCACTGGTCTTCATTCAAAATATTCATCGTTCATTCTTTTTACTACCACTTTTGATCTCTAAAGTTACTTTTCAAAATCATTTTTATTGTTATACAGTGGATAAAAGGAGTTTTTTTATTTTGCTGCTGCAGATGAAAGCTTTTGATATTTCGGTTTTTTTCTTTCAATTGTTTATAATTATCAATCTTTCTTCATAAGCAATGTTTGATTGATCCCATAAGCATTCAAAGGCCTTTGTCCAGCGCCCTCCATTCACAAACCCTTTCTGCTTCCACCTACAAACACACGTAGGTGTACAAAAGGCTTGTACGCCCACGTGTGTGTGTTAGCAGTCGTTTTGAACCTCTTCGTGCCGCTTGATCCAACTTATAATCTTCTTTCAAACTTACATAAAGTTTTTCACTGAAATCTCTCTGTAACACTTGATAAGGAAGACTGCAACCACCAAGGTCTGAGAGGAGAGCAGCGGGGGTGGTATTGGAAAAAGAACAAAGTTTGGAGCATAGAGCAGACTGGAAGCTCGAAGGATGGAGGCATTCATGAAAACAATGAGAGAAAATATCATCAAAGCATTATTAGAAAAGTTTGCCGGTCTCAGACATTGAAGACAAAATTTTCGTTTATTTAGGTATTTCAAGAAGCCTACAGTGATTGAAACACAAGCTATACAAAAAAAAATAGGGACCAAATCTTTAAAGTCTCGCATACTTTTTCTGATACTCTTCGCTAAGTGCTCATCTATTTGGATTATATCGATGTTTCAAAAAACAGAAAAATTTAGAAAAATTTCGATTATCGGCTTAAAACATCGGCTCGAAGCATCGATATAATGGCTCCCTTGTTTGTCCTCTCAGGCAAACAAAACCTCCATTCCATTGACTCTAACTATGGCTGCTATTTCTTTGTGTTTTTATGCGTTTGTGTGCTTTTGTATGTTTTTATGTGCTTTTGTTTGTCTTTGTATGTTTTATTTACACTATAATTCATCAATTCCTCCTCAGAAACAGACAGACGACACTAAAAACTTCAGTCAAGCAATAAAAACTCTCATTGAAGAAATGAGCGAGTGAAAAAAACAACAACAGCAACTCAAACAACTTAAGCGCCTCTACAAAGACCACCAAATGACAGCACACCTCCACACAAATACCTTCGCCAGTGCCTCTGCATGCAGCGTGTGAGTGCTTGAGACATGAATGCCATTGTCAACATCGCCACTGCCTCGCAGCCCGAGGAGGATGACGTGGCGAAAGAGATTCACAACGCAGGAGGCGCTCTGGGCAGACTCAACGGAGGCATGAACTCCAAGGGGGAAGAACTGACTGTGCAGAATGTCACCAGACGCCTCAATAGGTGTGTGCGTGTGTGTTTGTGTGTGTATGTGTGCGTGCGTGTGTGTGTGTTTTTTTTAGTCAGACGCCTCCAGTACCATAAAGAAAAAGAAGTTTCACTAGTCGGTATAGAAGAACTCAACTTATTTTATGAGCTTGAGGTCTGGTGGGTTGTACATCTACCTACAGAACAACCTCACGTACGAACCTCTCAGTCGTTCCGTCACTCTTCCAGCCCCTCACTGGCTTCTCAAACACACCCGCCCCAAAAAATAAGTGTCACCTCATTAGGTTGACCTCATTAAAAGTAGGTCGACTTTGCAGACGAGTGTTTCCATGAAAACCAACTGAGAGGTGGTTTGCAAGTGGCAGTGTCATCTCTGCAACAAAGCCTTATCGACGTGCTGAAGTTTCTTGCACTCGTGAACGAATCAGGACTTTTGTGGCTTTGTTGCAAGTGTGCACAACTTCACGCAAGAGCGCACCGAGCTGCACGCTTTAAAAAGTTTATTTGAACGCAGGTTCAAACGTATATTTGAACGTAAAATCCTTCGTGAATTCAACGCTGTATTTAGACGCATATTTAAGTGAATATTTGGAAGTATGTTAAAGCATACATTCAAGCGTGAACTGACATCAAAAAAGAAAGACATGAAACAACCATATAAAGCATTAATGCAGACACGTATATCAATATACACTTTGATAGCAGTACAAACAAGCGTAGAGCTAGCGCGCACAAAATATGACAAAACAAAAAGAAGAATAAGGATGAATGAAAATACATCAGATGCATAGGACGCATTTGGATGAATGGATGTGCAAAGTGGTGCATGGGGGTGCATGGAAAACATGGGGTTTCAGCAATGCATGGCAATGCACGACGATGCATTCATTTCCAGAATGGACCCTGGCATTATGGCGAAGAAAAAGAAGGAAGACAGGTCACTTTTTCTGTTTGGAGATGACAACGTCATCAGGAAATGGGCTCAAACCATCATCGAATGGGGATATCCTTTGCATGGCTGGTGCATGGATTTGCACGGTTGGTGCAATTCTGGTGCATGGGTGGTGCATGGGTGGTGCATGGGTGGTGCATGGGTGGTGCATGGGTGGTGCATGGGTGGTGTATGGGTGGTGCATGGGTGGTGCATGGGTGGTGCATGGGTGGTGAAATTCTGGTGCATGGGTGGTGCATGGGTGGTGAAATTCTGGTGCATGGGTGGTGAAATTCTGGTGCATGGGTGGTGAAATTCTGGTGCATGGGTGGTGAAATTCTGGTGCATGGGTGGTGAAATTCTGGTGCATGGGTGGTTCATGTTGGTTTATAAGAGCGCATCGTGGTTGATTGTTTCGCATTTTATTCAAAAAGTAGTATAAGTGAATGTGTGTATGATAGAATGATGGTGTAACAGCCTGTTTAAAGGGTTGTCGCTATTCTTTCGAATATTTCAGTTTCAGTTTCAAACCATTTTTTTCATCTTCAAATGAGAAATTCATATTTTTTTCGTTTTTGCATAAATATTTTTCAAATTAATGTTTGTTTATTTGATGAATTAACTTCATTTGATGATCCTTACTACAAACGACCACTCTTACCAACCCACCTTCCAAACTGATTTTTCAAACCTTTTCTGCAATCTCTTGCAATCTTCCTCCAACTTTTACCAACCCTTTCTGCCTTCCACCCATCTTCTCTTTTTCGTTTTCTTCCTTCAACCCCATCCAACTCCTTCTTCCACACTTCACCAATTTCCATCCACCAATTTCCAACAAACCCTCCTTTTCTCCCTCCCCAATATATGCTACGATCCTTAATCATCCTCTTCCTTCAATACCCTTCCTTTCAAACCGTCTTTCCCTGCCACCAACACACCCTTCGAGTACATGGTTCTTCTTACCATCATCGCCAACTGCATCGTCTTGGCACTCGAAGAACACCTGCCCGAGAACGACAAGACCCCTCTCAGCGTCGAACTGGTAAGTCTTCTAACTACTAAAGATCAATTGAATCTAATCTGATCTGATCTATTTCGAATAGATTAGGTTGGTTCGATCTATTATAATATTATTTAATGTATCTGAGCCTATTTTGTCTGGTCTAATCTATTCTATTATAATCTATTCTATTCTTATAATATCTTTTCTCTTCCATTCCATCCCATTCTATTGTTATCTTATCCAATCTCATCCAATCCAATTCACTCTAACCTGAATCAAAACATTTGCTTAGTGCCAATTGCATACTACTCAAGAGTGCTCCGCTTCGCATACTTGACCTTATAAAAACATTCATACAGTGTTTCTCACTTGTTATTATCAAGGATTTCAACAAAACACGTTTATACTTTTATATAAAAAACAAAAAAAAAGTTTCAAATCTTTTCTATTGTTATTTCTATAAGGTCACTCTCTTTATTCTCTCAAGAAAGAACTCTCACGTGTTAATCTGATGTGAATATTTATATGGCGCTAATGGACAGTCCCTGAAAAAACTACTGCTGCTTACACATACTGGCATCTTTATGTGCCATTTGTTTTCTTAAGTAGCCTATAAACTTTCGGAAGTCTTCGATTCTCCAGCGCCTTCAACGCCACTTGACCGCTTGGCTGCTTAGATGTTTGGTTTCTTTGTTGCTTAGGTGTTTGGTTGCTTGGATATTTGTATGTTCAGTTGTTTGCTTGTTTGCTTGTTTGCTTGTTTGACATGTCTCACACCATTAGGCCACACGGCGTCTGTTCTTTATTCGAGTTTTTTTCCTAACTCAAAACTTAACCAGGAATCAAACTCCGAAGTAGCCACTCCACAACAACTTGCCGACTATTGAGTGGCCTCGAAACTCTACAGGGTTAAGGCCACTTTAATAATATTCGTGTTTGTATTGTATTGTATTGTATTGTATTGGCTACCGATGACATGCCTGGATGCTTAGAACATTCAACTCTGGCAGTTTCTCTTCTTTTGGAAACTTCTTTTCTTCTTTTTACCACTTTCAGGGTTCGACTTTTGTGCGTGTGTTTGTATGTGTGCGTGTGTGCGTATGCACGCTTGAGTGTACGTTGCATTGCGTCACGCAGTGAGCAGAGCAGCTGAAGCCTTCATTGGCCATGGAAGCTGAGTACAAGTTGTGTGTGTTGTGTGTGTGTGTGTGTTTGTGTGTTTGTGTGTTTGTGTGTATATATATTTACGTGTTTTCTGTGCGAGTTTTTGGGTTTTTGTATATATGTTTATGTCTGATTGTTGTTGATGTTTTTTTTATTTTTGTTTTTGTATATTTATTGTATGTCGTCATTGTCTTTGACGTTGTATTCATTTTTTCAGTGTCGTCACACGCATTGCAACAATAAGCCATTTGCGACAAAATCTCTTTGAAAACTGCTGTGACTCCAATTTTTTTCTGAAATTCACAAAATCCTATTCCATGATTCATGCTTCTTCTCCTAGTTCTTCCATCAGTTTTCTCTTCCTACATAATTTTTAGGATAAAATAAAAGGGGTTGGTGTGTGTAAATAAGCAGATGGAAGCGGTATTGGACGCTTGACGAGAATGGACCTAGGTGAAATGTTTAATCGGTTGGTAGATGTAGTTAGGGTTGAGAGAAAAAAAAGGAGGGAAAAAAGTGGTATAAAAATGAGAAAAAAACACTGAGAAGTGATGGATTCAAAACGAAGTACAAAAGCTTGAGGAAGAAAAGGGGCACGTGGTAGAAGTAAAAGGGGTTGAGCTTGTGGATACTGAAGGCAGGCAATGGTTCCTCCACTACCAGGAGGCTGTGGTTGATCAATGGAAAAGCTCCAAGCTTAAAATTTTTTTTAATTTTCAGAGTCTTAGTATTATGGTGGTTATCTTTGGCGCAATTCGGTCGACGCTTTTTTGCCAAAATGTGTCAAGCTTCGTTGTTTTCCTAGATACGCCAGCTGCTTGGAAAAGGGAGGTTTGCTACATGGCCAACCACAACAACAACAACCCCCAACAACAACAGCATTCCTACCAACCACAACAACATCATTTACCCCCAACAACACCACCAACAAAAACCACGTGTTCCTTTACGCAGGAGAGGACCGAGATCTATTTCTTGGGCATCTTCTGCATAGAAGCCATGTTCAAGGTGGTGGCCTTGGGCTTCGTGTTACACAGGGGAGCCTACCTCAGAAACGCC
>OX387246.1:11464552-11477052 GCA_947562095.1 Branchellion lobata
ATCATCATCATCATCATCATCATCATCATCATCATCATCATCATCATCATCATCATCATCATCATCATCATCATCCTCATCATCATCATCATCATCATCATCATCATCATCATCATCATCATCATCATCATCATCATCATCATCATCATCATCATCATCTTCAATCAATATCTCGTTTTGTTATGCTTGACCGTCTTTTCTTCCCCCTTTTCCCCCCTTCCTTTCACCCTTTTGAACTTCCTAGATAGACTTACCACCCACCTTAGAACACCCGCCTTTGTTATCCCCTTCCCCACCTCCACTAAGTTTGCAGTATCGCTTATGATGCCATGTTATGGCAGGAGCCTTCAACCACAACCACACTAAGCTTTGTACCTTTAACACAATGCAACTACACCAATATAACAGTTTAGTAACAGTATTTCGAGTCCCTAGGATCAACCATAACTGCATGTTCATCAGAGGCATGTTACCACAATCCACCTTCGTATCCCCGCATGATCACATTTTCCCACTTATCATTCACTTATCAACATACGATAACCTGATCATCCTTCATTAATCATTTTCACAGAATCATAATATCCATTTTTTCATCTTTTTAATAAAATGTTATTTCCTATTTGACAATTCAATTGTCTTTTAATTATTAGAACATAAAATAAAAATCTAATGAAGTCAATTCTTTTCAAATCAATGAATAAATTCAAACATGTACATACCACCCTTTGATATACCACGGCCATCACCACCGCTACCCTGTCTATAACACTACCACCAACACCACTGCTACTACTACCTTCGCCACCAACATCACTACCACTACTCATATAAAACCATTCCTTCTATCAGTTCACTCCCATCCCACCATCACTCCCACCAACCTCCAACACCTCCAGTTCTTCCCACCAATTCTCCCCTCCTACCAAGCTTCCACCCTTCTTTAATTCTCTCCTTCACCATTCAGCCCCCCACCCTCCACATTCCACTAACCCCTTTTTCCACCACTTAAGCCCCATCCCCCACACCACTCAACCCTCCATCACACCCTCTATCACCCACTTTTCCACCATCACAAGGCCTCCAGGTGGTATTGAAATCCATCATCAAAGCCATGGCTCCCCTCCTTCAAATCGCCTTGTTGGTCCTCTTCGCCATTGTTATCTTCGCCATCATCGGACTCGAGTTCATGGCGGGAGTCTTTCACAACGCCTGCCAAGACGTCACCACGGGTGGGCGGTTGTTGTGCCTTGGTGGTTGATGTGTAGAGGTTTTGTGGTGGTTGTTATAGTATTATAATGGTTTCTGTAATGGTTGCTAGGTGAAGGTTTCTGCGATGGTTGTTATATAAAAAGTTTTTTGTGGGTGGTTGCTATGCAATGGTTTCGGTGATGGTTGCTACGCAACAATAAACGTTTATGTGTGGTAGTTGTTTTGTGGGAGTTTTCATATGGTTCTTGTTGTTGTCGTTGTGTAGTGATTGTTGAAATAGTTTCTCTGACATTGGTTGCTAAGTGGCGGTTGTCATACACTGGTTGATAAATTTTCGTTGCTATGATACAATGAAATACAATAATATTCAAATATAAGTATTATTAAAGTGAGTTTCGAAGTCACAGTGGTTGTGTTGATTACTGTATTGATTGTACTATTGAGGCATTTTCGTTTGATGGTTGTTATATAGCGGCTCTTGAACGCTAGTTGCTATAGAATAATTGGTAATACATCAAAAGAAGGAGAACAGTTATGAACAGAGCATATCTGAGTTGGCTTTTGATCTCCTTGTGGAGTCTTGGTGAAGTGGATAGGAAATAAAAATGAAGCAAACACCAGGAAAAATGTTCCAACAGTAGAAATCGCAATTCATAATCTTTTTCCAAAAGCCTGACTTCAAATTCAGCCCTTGCAAAATTCTGCTTCTTCAACCACTACGCAATTCTTTCTTGGCGCTTCGGTTAATGGGATTATTCAAGTCATTTTTATATATTTTTTACTACTAGATTTTCAGACTTTTTGTTATTGATGTTAATATTATCAGCATTATTATCACTACTACTACTACTACTAGCACCACGCAAGCAAAAACTGACACACACACACACACACACACACACACACACACACACACACACACACACACACACACACACACACACACACACACACACACACACACACACACACAGGAGAGATAGAGATGGCGGGAGAGGAGGAAATGACTCCTTGTTCAGAGCCTGGGAAGACGTACGGAGTGGGCTTCGAATGCCCCAACAACAGTCTTTGCAACGCCTACTGGGAAGGTCCCAAACACGGCATCATCAGCTTCGACAACATCGGTTGGAGGGAAGAGGAGAAAAAGGGGAGGGGGATGAAAAAGGGGGGAAAGAAAGGGAGGCAGGATATAAAGAAGGGAGAAGATGGAAAGAAAAAAAAAACGAAAGTGATGAAAGAAGAAGGGAACAAGAAGAAATGGAGAAAAAGAGGAAAAAAGAAAGAGAGAGGTTTCATGGGAAGGACAGAATTTTTATGAAATGGAAGAGGGAGGGAGATGGGAAACAAAATGGAAAAAAAACATTGTTGTTGCATTGACTAGTAGGAACAACTTTTTGAGAGATTGAAGAAAAAGGTGGAGGAAGGAGAGAGAGAGAGAGAGAGAGAGAGAGAGAGAGAGAGAGAGAGAGAGAGAGAGAGAGAGAGAGAGAGAGAGAGAGAGAGAGAGAGAGAGAGAGAGAGAGAGAGAGAGAGAGAGAGAGAGAGAGAGAGAGAGAGAGAGAGAGAGAGAGAGAGAGAGAGAGAGAGAGAGAGAGATGGGAGGAAGATGAAATTTGAAGAAGTGAAAAGATTTTATGAAATTCTCTCTTTCAATATTTCCAATAAATGAATACTTGCACCAAGCTGAAACAAACTTCTTATTCATTTATTTTCCACTTTTCAATCAAATTTTCAAATAATTTAGTTTCACTCGCCAGGGTACGCCATGTTGACAGTCTTCCAGTGCATCACCATGGAAGGGTGGACGCAAGTGATGTACTACGTGAGTTATCACCTCATTCTCTTTTTTTTTTCTTCTTTCATTATTTTATTTCCATCAACATCATCATCTTCTTTTTTTTCTTTACTTTTTTCACCATTGCATTTTTTTCTTTTATCGTCTGTTTCTTCATCAGCTTCTCGCCATTTTATCTTCAAAATCACGTTTTTTATTTTTTTTAATCACAATCGGTATTTTCAAATTTCTCCATCCAAAAAAGCCTTCAAAAACTCTCTTCCACTTCACCACTCTTCCACCACTTCTCCCCAACTCTTCCACCACATCTCTCCAACTCTTCCACAGTGCAATGACGCCATGGGGGGCTTCTTTCCTTGGTTGTACTTCGTGCCACTCATCATCATCGGCTCCTTCTTCATGCTCAACCTCGTGCTCGGAGTCCTCAGCGGGTACCTTCATCCCTATCAACCTTAAACTTTTTCAACCACCCACTCTAAACCTTCTCAACCACCCACCCTAAACCTTCTCAACCACCCACCCTAAACCTTCTCAACCACCTAGCTTAAACTTTTTCAACCACCTAGCTCAAACCTCTTCAACAAAGCGTAGCTTCAGCTCTCTCAACCAAGCATACCTCCACTTCCATCCCTTCCAAGCATATCTTCAACATTAATTCCATGAACCACATCCCTGTAGGGATTTCTTACTCCATTTTTATCAACACAATCTTTATCGATAACAGTTCTACCGATTAAAACATCTGCATTGATAATGGTATCTACAAAGTACATCAATTGAATCTTTTGTGTCTAACACATAGAAATACACATACATAATGCATATAACCAGATACTAACATAAATAATACACATAAAAGTTTTACACACACACACACACACACACACACACACACACACACACACACACACACACACACACACACACACACACACACACACACACACACACACACACACACACACACACACACACACACACACACACACACACACACACACACACACACACACACACACACACACACACACACACACACACACACACACACACACACACACACACACACACACACACACACACACACACACACACACACACACACACACACACACACACACACACACACACACACACACACACACACACACACACACACACACACACACACACACACACACACACACACACACACACACACACACACACACACACACACACACACACACACACACACACACACACACACACACACACACACACACACACACACACACACACACACACACACACACACACACACACACACACACACACACACACACACACACACATACACACACACACACACACACACACACACACACACACACACACACACACACACACAAACACACACACACGCACACACACACAGGGAGTTTGCAAAGGAGAGAGAGCGGGTGGAGAACAGGAGGACCTTCCTCAAGCTCAGAAAGCAGCAGGCTCAGGACCGACAAGCTGAAGCTTACCTGGATTGGATCTGCAAAGCAGGTTTTTCTTGTTATTGTTATTTTTTGTTGTTGTTTTTTTAATTGTTTTTGTTGTTTTTATTGTTTTTGTTGTTTATTGTTTTCTTTGTCATATGCACAGTGTAGTTGTTCTCGTGTTGGTTGTTGTTGTTGCTTCAATTTTGTTGTTGTTGTTGCTGTAAATACATTATTTCCTGGATTTTTCTATGTTTCTTGGATGTAGATCCGAGCTGTTCTGTACCATTTCCAGCGTCTGTCTAAATTTGTTTCATTAAAGAGTACAAAGAGAAAATAACAAAAGAATCTCATATTGAGATCACAAATATTCCATACTACATTTCACCGAGTTATTACGCTTTATAAGAAGCTACTTCAAAATTAGTTGATTGGCCTCGAAACTCTGCGGGGGTAATGCCACTATAATAATATTCGTGTTTGTATTGTATTGTATTGTATTGTATTGTATTGTATTGTATTGTATTGTATTCACCACATGGAATAGAAAGCTCTTTACACTCGATGTCAAAGTTGTGTCCACAAAGTAAGCAAGGCTCTTCAATTTCACAGAGGAGGTCATACTGAACGAGGAACGAACCACAGACGAAGAGAAGAGGAAGATTATTGAAGGTAGGTCTAAACGTGTTTAATGCCTTGCTTTGGTGCTTCACAAATTATATGTAATATTATTTGTTTTTATTTTCTTATAAGTTTTGTTGTTTTTGTTGTTGTTTTCATTATTATTTTCATATTATCATTTTCTTTATCTTCCTTCTCCTCTTCGTTATCTTCCTCATTATCCTTTTCTTCTTTTCTCTTTTCCTCCTCATTCTTCTCTTTTTTTCATTTTTCTCCTCTTTCTTTTTTTTTATTCTTTTTTCTCCTTATTTTTCTCTTTCTTTCCCTCCTTTTCCTCCTCTTTTTCTTCTTCCTCCACAGCGCGCAGAAGATTGGCGAGGACGCGGAAGCTGAAGCACTCTAAGGTGAAGACGGCCACCAAAGAGGCGCCTGATGAAGTGGACAACTACGATGAAAGTGAAGAACTTTTTACCGACCTGGGTAGGTGGGGTTGGGTGGGGTTGGGTGGGTTGGGTGGAGTTGGGTGGAGTTGGGTGGAATTTGGTGGGGTTTGGTGGGGTTGGGTGGGGATGTGTGGGAATGGGTGGGGATGTGTGGGAATGGGTGGGGATGGGTGGGGTTGGGTGGGTTGGGTGGAGTTGGGTGGAGTTGGGTGGAGTTGGGTGGGGTTGGGTGGGGTTGGGTGGGGTTGTGTGGGGTTGGGTGGGATAGCTGAGGATGAATGATGTATGAAGCTTCTGTTAGGAGAATGTTGAAATACTTAAAATATTTCCTTTATTTTGAATTTTGTATTTTAATAACAAAAATAGAGTATTTCATTACTTGAAACAGTTTCAATTTGATATAAGTGATACAAATGTATCAAAATCATAGTATTTCTATATCTTATTTTCACTGTGGACTCGAAACCTGTGCAGGAGATTCGTTCAGTCCCCATAAGAAGCGCAAGCGGAGGCGGTGTGTGAACCTGTTCAGGACCCAGAAGAGACTCAAGTGAGTGACATTTCAAGAATTGATTCATGAAAGATATCCAAAAAGTTTGATTAAATTTGTTTTATTTTTCAAAATGAATTCATCGGTGAAGAAGGAAGACTCCAGTGTTGTAGAATATGATGAAATGGACTGGTAAAACCAAAAAAAAGGCTTTTTTGAATGTTTTGGTAACTGGGAACTATGCACTGAAGAACCTAGGTGCTTCATCCCAACAACTTGCATCTTAACCACTGCCGTCACCATGATCATCATCACAATCATCCCTGAAACTATCATAACAGACACCATGGCAGCCGCATTCATAGCCAAACATTACAACCACGTCAACACAACAACCAGTACAACAACCAAACAACCACTTCTACGATCACCCCCACAATTGCTAAGATCACTACAACAAGAACTAACATAACCACCAAGACTTCAACCATTACCGCCATTGTAACATTCATTACCATCAAACAGCTAACAATTACAACAACGGGGTTAATGCCACTATAATAATATCCGTAATTGTATTGTATTGTGAGTACTCCTACCACCACAACCAACCTACCACCACCATGTCCACCACCAAACAATCAAAACAATTCAACTTCTTCCCACAATCACTACTACAACCATCAAACAACCACCTTTCGCCAGGTTCAAAGTGCGTCGTATAGTGAAGAGTCAGACCTTCTATTGGCTCATCATCATCCTCGTCTTCCTCAACACCGTCTTTGTGGCGGCAGAGCACTACCACCAGCCCCGCTTCCTCACGGAGTTTCTCTGTGAGCCACCCTTCAATCGTCTTTAACGCCTGCAAAAGGGAGGAATCAATTGAAATCAACATAACTTTAATATTTTTTTCCTTCTTTTTTTATTAAAAAAAAATTTTTTTTTAACTTTTTTTTTCTTTTCTCTTTTTTCTTTTCCAATTTATTTCTTTTTTTTGCCTTTTCCTTTTCTCAACTATTTCTACTGATTTTCTTCCTGATTTTTTTCATATTTATTTTTCATCCTCTTTACTCATTCTAACTTATTCTTCTCCTTTTCAATCTAATCAAGAATTTTGTAATGCGTCCTTTAGCATTATATTCAAAGGCGTTCCCGTAAAAACTATTTTACTCGACGTGGGCTACTAGAGGACTAGGTATAAGTTAAGGTTTGGCTTGAGTTGAGCTGCTGTTTCTGCAGTTCAAACCTGGGTTCGCACGAACAAATTTTACAGCGGGTAGCCCAATCATTATGTTGCAAGCGCAAACATACTTTCTTCTCCTTTTCTTCTTTTTTTCTTCTACTCTGTTTTTTCTTGTTTCTCTTCCTTCTTCGGTTTTTCCTCTTTTTCTCTTCCTCCTCCTTCTCTTCCTCCTCTTTCTCTTCCTCCTCCTTCTCTTCTTCCTCTTTCTCTTCCTCCTCCTTCTCTTCCTTCTCCTTCTCTTCCTCCTTCTTCTTTTCCTCCTCTTCTCCCTCCTCCTTCAGCGCATGCAGAGTATGTCTTCTTGGGCTTGTTCGTCTTTGAGATGCTTTTCAAGATGTTCGGCCTGGGACTCCTCCTCTACTTTCAGTCCTCCTTCAACATCTTCGACTGCGTCGTACGTGTTTGTGTGTATGTGTATATGTTTTTGTTTGTGTGTGTGTTTGTTTGTGTGTGCTGTGTGTTTCTGTGTTTCTGTATGTGTGCGTGTGCATTTGCAATCATGAATTCACTCATGAAAATATGTATAATCTTCATCACACAAATATACCTAGTCAACAGATGACACGTACAAAGCCACTGATGCACGCACACACAGGTGATAGCGGGAAGCCTGTTCGAGGTGATCTGCACCGCTTACTTTCCTGACATGTCCTTCGGCATCAGCATCCTCAGAGCCATGCGCCTCTTGCGCATCTTCAAAGTCACCAGGTGCTCTTATCCAACTATTGACTCGTCCATCATTTTATCCACTCTTTCATCCGCTCATTCATCCATTCATTCATTTATCAACCACCTCCTATTTTTGCCCAGTATATAAATTCTTTTATCCACCAATTCATCCACTCATCCATCCATACATCCACCAATTCATCCATCCATGCATCCATCTGTTTACCTATCTATACATCCACCCATCCATCCACCCATCCACTCTTCCCTCCAAGGTACTGGGCTTCTCTCAGGAACTTAGTCATCTCTCTTCTCAGCAGTATGAGGAGCATCGTCTCCTTGCTTTTCCTTCTTTTCCTCTTCATCCTCATCTTCGCCCTCCTCGGCATGCAGCTCTTCGGCGGAGAGTGAGTGTTGAGTAGAACATGAAAGCTTCTTATTCATGTCACACTCTAATGAAAATGTAACCACGACTCTAACCTGACCTGTTCTAATCTTACTTTTTCTGGTTCAAACCTATCTAATCTAACACAGCCTAACTTGAAATAGTCTAATCTAATCAAATTTTGCTCAAGCTAATCTAATCAATGCGTCTTCATAGTGCTATTAGATCAAGCATTTGAGGAAACGATTTCACTCACTGTAAACATCACAGTCACTAATAAATAAAGTTATTTATAAGGTGAAAGATCATGACAAGGAATGAAATCAAAGATTTTCAAACACAATGACGGTTCAAGTACATAGAAGCCTTTTCCATATTTTCATCATCATCAACTCTTCCTTCTTCTTCCTCTCACTCATCTTCTTTCTCCTCTTCATCATTACCACCGTTCTCATCAGATGGAACTTTGAAACTGGCAGGCCCACCAACCACTTTGACACTTTCGTTGTAGCTCTTCTCACTGTCTTCCAGGTCTGTCTTCCACTTTCAGTTTCAACTGAATAAACTTCCTGCTACACACACCACATTACGCTCTCCAACACACCTTACACACCACGTGTTTCACCCTGAACACACGTAACACACTTCACCGCGTAATCCAATTTAACCAAGTGTTCCAACACTTCACCACGCGACACACCAAGCGACACACCACGCGACACACCACACGACACACCACGCGACACACCACGCGACACACCACGCGACACACCACGCGACACACCACGCGACACACCACACGACACACCACGCGACACACCACGTGGAACATCAGACCAAGTGGCACAAACCACACCACGTGCTGCAGATCTTAACAGGCGAGGACTGGAATGAAGTGATGTTCAACGCCATAGAGTCGCAGGGAGTGGAAGAGTATGGGATGTTCTATTCCATCTTCTATTCCATCTACTTCATCATCCTTATGCTCTTCGGAAACTGTCAGTTTTTTCACTTCTTCACATCATTATTTTTTTTGCAACATTCACTTTGCAAGATTGTCGTTTGTATTATCTATTTTTTGAAAAAAATTTCTTTTATATTATTATACAACGCATGGTTTGCATTATATTTAGAGATAATGGTTTTTTTTTTACTACTTGGATGGAACTATTAATGGGAAGTGTGGCGGAAGTCATGAAAATGAAGAAACAACTGACAAAAATATTTTCAAGAATCTTCTTGCTTGCACTCTTTCCACAAAAAAAAATTTGCAAAAACATTTATACAAACATCTACACAAAAACGCATACAAACATCCATGCATATATCCACACAAACATCCACGCATACATTCGCAAATACATCCACGCATACATCCACACAGACACCCTTCTGAACGTCTTCTTGGCTATTGCTGTAGACAACTTGGCTAATGCGCAGGAGTTGACAGCTGCTGAAGAGGAACAGGAGCAGAAGGCTGAGCAGGTTTACAAATGGCTCTGCTGATTGATCTCAACTAACCTGAATGAATTTGAATCAACTTTCAATAATCTCATTTAATTTCAATTAGACATAATTGAGCTCAATTAATTTTTATCAACTTTTACCTTCTCACAACTAACCTCAATTGTTCTTAAGTAAGTTTTTTTTTTTTTTTTTTTTTTTTTTTTTTTTTTTTTTTTTTTTTTTTTTTTTTTTTATAGTCTTTATTGAAGCAAATTCAGAAAAACGCTGAAAATGGTACAAAACATGGTGAACAATAAAAAAAAAATCAACAATAACTGAATGCCATGAAAACTAATCTAAATTTTCAACTTTAATTTAATTTAATTTGATTAACACTTAATATACAATACAATACAATACAAAAACGAATATTATTATAGTGGCATTAACCCCGTAGAGCTTAGAAGCCACGAATATATTCAATTAATCTCAATTAACCCACTCAGCGACGGTTCGATGACCTGTTGTTGGAAGGAACTTTTGCATCGGCACCCCTAGTGAGTCTGTGCCCTCAGTCCTTCCCTGACGGAAGCAAGGGCGCCAACCCCCAGCTGTTAGTTCATTTTTAATAATTAATTGAAAAGATCATATGATTTTCTTTCCTAAACATAATAATTTAATCAAGTATACTTCTTTAAATTTGAATAATCTGATTTTTTACTTTAAAAAATATTTGTAAAACTATTTAAATTTTTTAATTCAGTTTTGAAACGATAACAAAATGTGTATAAACAACTGAATTATTTTTTAGAAAAGTGAATTAATTGAAAGCTTTCTTGAAAAATTTTACGTAAAAATGATTTATATTATTTGTAGGTATTTTTTCATAAGAGAAATTATATACTCGAAGTTTGAGAAACGTATCACCGACACAACAGTGATCTGCAGAACAGCGTTCGCTTCGCCGACCCTAAAGCTAAAGAAGCTGAAGAAGATGACGATAATGGTTCTTGTTGCGGCTATTGCTGATGCTCACCACACCACACCACACCACACCGCGCCACGCTACACCACACCACACCACACCACATTACAACACATCACACCACACCATACCACACCCCACCAAACCGCACTACACAACACCACACCACACCAAACCACACGACGCAACACACTACATCACATCACACCATACTATACTACACTACAGCACATCACACCAAACAACACCACAGCGTCTTTTATCACAAAACACAACACAAAAAAGCGTTTCATATATGCTTTGATAATTCCAGCTTAGAACACACCACACAACACACTCCAACAGACGATGACGACCAGGACGAAGCGGGTCCTAAGCCGATCCTGCCATACAGCTCCATGTACTTCTTTGGAACCACCAACCCGTTAGTGACCCTCTCTCACTACTGCTCGGAGATCTAAAAACTGTTTGAACTATTGTTGCGTTAATTTAAAACCTGTTTTCATAGAGCTGGACTTTGTATTTTATTGACTGGGATATTTCTGTATGGAACTTAACACAACAGTTAAATCTGGAACTTTTTCCTACCCTTTAACCCAAACCCCAATCCTTAACATAAACTCAACTTCAAATTTAACCCTTACTTTTACAACAACCATAATCTTAACCTTACTTTTCATCCTAACCATAGCTTTCTTCAACCACTCCATCAACCATTCTCTACCCATTTCACCAAACACTTCTGATTCTAAAATACCCCAATCAACACCAACCTTTCCCTACCACTCCTAACCACCTCCAACTAAAACCCCAACTATTTATTCAACTATTTCTCAACTATCTCCCAAAAACAACCTTTCACAATCTCCTTAACCAAATCCCCAGAGTGCGCAGGTTTTGCAACTTCGTAGTCAACTTGCGCTACTTCGACCTCTTCATCATGATCGTCATCAGCGCTTCCAGCGTAGCACTGGCGGCAGAAGACCCGGTGTTGGAGTTCTCTGAGAGGAACAAGATCCTCAACACCTTCGACTACGTCTTCACTGGCGTCTTCACTGTCGAAATGACCCTTAAGGTGTCTTTTAGTGGTATTTTTTTAATTTTTATAATATTTTCAAAATATTGAATTTGTTAATTGGTTATTTTTTTATTTTTTTATTTGCATTTCTTCCAATTCTTTGCTGCTTCGAAATTTTATTTCATTTTATTTATTTACTTTTTTTTTAATTTCTCATTTCTTCATAAACTCTACAACCTCAACACTTCTTTCAACAGCAACACTCCCATTAGCTCCTCCACCAATGGACCACCATCCAACCAACAACCTCATCCACCAACGTTTCCATCACCATCAAACAGTTTTCCACCAGAACCTGACCACTATTACCCTAACACTGCCACCCAAGCACCATTATACAACCACCACTCTGCAGATCATCAACTTCGGAGTGATTTTCCACCCGGGTGCCTACTGCAGAGACCTATGGAACATCTTGGATGCACTTGTGGTCATCTGTGCACTGGTCGCCTTCACCTTCAGGTCTGCTCACGGCTTCCAAGCACCCGTCTGTCCTGCCTTTCCTTGTCCTCCTATCCAGCGAATGTGCAAATTATTTTTTAACTACTTTGCTATCGTTGCTCTCATTGATAAGATGGTCGTTTAACTTGTTAGAGAAAGATCAATTTTCCTTTATTTCAAATGTTTTAGTTAAGTTAGTCCATGTTTAAGGTTCAAACAGACAAAA
>OX387246.1:11482052-11492052 GCA_947562095.1 Branchellion lobata
GGAAATATTCAGCTCCAGCCGGGCTCAGAGATAAACAGACACAACAACTTCCGAACCTTCTTCGATGGAGTTATACTGCTTTTCAGGTGGTTGTCATGGTGATTATGGAAGTTTTTGTTTTAGATGCACATTTATTTTATTTTTTACACCACCACTACAACCAAAGCCATCACAACAGTCAGAAATAACCAAATTAATCAGACTAAATTGACCACTACTAACCTCCCACCACTGCCAGATGCGCCACAGGAGAGAGTTGGCAGTTGATAATGCTGTCGTGCATGAGTGGCAAGGACTGCGACCCCCTGACCAACCTCAAGAACACCAACAGATGCGGTCTTGACATTGCCATTCCTTACTTCGTCTCCTTCATCTTCCTCTGCTCCTTCCTCGTTAGTGACCTCAACCATGCATCCATTATTCTTCCATTTTACATTAAAGTTTTTTTAAATTCTGCTTCATTTCACCACAAATTCATCGCCATTTTGCCACTACTTTTTTTCATTTTACGCCATCCCACCACCACCACTTCACTACTTTCTATTGTTTTCTTTCACTATTAACACATTATCATCACCGGTTGCCACCATCTTATCATTTCACAGCCATTCTTTTACGTTGAGTGGCCTCGAAACTCTACGGGGTTAATGCCACTATAATAATATTCGTGTTTGTATTATATTGTATTGTATTATTTTCATCTTTTCACCACCATCTTCCCACCACACCAACCCCACCACAGAGCCAACCACAATCACTCCACCACCTTCACCCACAGATGTTGAACCTTTTCGTGGCGGTCATCATGGACAATTTCGACTACCTCACCAGGGACCCTTCCATTCTGGGACCTCACCACCTGGACGAGTACATCAGGGTGTGGTCCAACTACGATCCTTCTGCCAAGTCAGTCTCTCTACCTTTCGCTATCATGACACAACGTTGTGTCAACGGGTGGTTGAGATCGCTTTGATAAAAGAGTTGTGGTGCTCTATGTGTTGAAACATCTTTAAGATCGAAGTAAAGTCACTGTTGAATATCATTTGGATTTTTCTATAAAACAACAGACACACACACACACACACACACACACACACACACACACACACACACACACACACACACACACACACACACACACAAACATAAAAATACATACACACATAGACGAAAAAAACGAATGAACACACAGAGGCAGGATTCACTACACAGACATGTATGACATGTTACGCAACATGGAGCCTCCGGTCGGCTTCGGTAACAAGTGCCCCTACAGACTGGCATACCGGGTCCTCAACCACTTTTATCTTCTAATTATGATATAATTATTATTAATATTCATTATAATTATTATTACTTATTATTTGGTCATTATTTATTATTTAACCAAAAGTTTCATCTTTGCGTATTTAGCTGTGCATCAATTGATCTTTATTTTGGTTTTATTTATTTAATAACTGAGTTTTTATTTAATAATTCAACATTTGATTATTAATGAGTTGAGTATTTGTCATTTATTCAACTAGTTTCAATGTTCTCATTCCACTGCAACCCACAGAAGCTCATCCGCATGAACATGCCCGTTGCCGATGACGGCACGGTCCACTTCACCACCACCATCTTCGCTCTCATCAGGGAGTCCTTGGGCATCAGGATGGGACCAGGTTTGAAACAGTATTTTTTACATTTTTTTTTGTCCTTCCTGCATCACCTTTGGCTAATAATGCATCACTTGTTATATAAGCTGTTGACAATTCTATGAAAAAAGCAAGCAAACAACTACAATAACAGCCACTACGGCCATCACTACTGTCACCACAACTAATGACAAGCACCACCATCATCATCAACAACACTACCACTATCAACACTACCATCATAACAATTACCAACAACAAAATCATCACAATCACCACAGCCCAAGAGATGGACAAGAACGACCAGGGACTCTCAGAGACCATCAGAACCCTGTGGCCTATCCAGTCGAAGAAGATGTGTACTCTCATGGTTCCTCCCAACGATGGTACTCTCCCTCCTTTCACCTCTTTCATCCTTCTTTAATTCTTCTCTCATCCTTCTTTCATTCTTCTTTCATCCTTCTTTCATTCTTTTCCTATTCCATTTTCATCTTCTCTCTGCTTCTCTCAACCCTCTCTCACTCTTTGTTTATTGTGCGTTTATTTGCAGACCTGACCTTCAAGAAGTTAAGCGTAGGCAAGATCTACGCAGGGTTGTTGATAGCGGAGAACTGGAGAGCCCAGAAGACCAACAAGGCAATCCGCATGGTCGGTCATCCGTCGCATCCGTCGTAGAATTTACACCTTTCTATTTTTTCATTTATTTATTTTTTTTTTTTTCTTTTTTCATAATTTTTTTTAAATTTTTATTAGTTTTTTTTTATTAATTGTATTCCTTTTATTAATTTTTTCATTTGATAGTTTCATCAATTCCTTTTAGCCATGGCTAAAAGGCTTTTTGCAACTTCATTGATTCGATTAGAATAGTTTCAATTTTTCAAGAACGTACCACAGCACACAACAACCCACAGAAACCAGCGCTGTTTCGGAGGTTGATAGGGTCGATTAAAACACCTATGGGTGATGAGTTGTTTGGGGGTTTCGGGCCAGGTAAGCCAGGAGTGAGGCCTGTGCATCAATGCATCCCTGGTCCCCTCCCTGCCTTACCTGAATCGTGAGTGGGTGTGGTGATGTTGGATGTTGATTGGCGGTAGAAGGTGGTCTATGATAATGGCAATGGTTAGTGGTTATAGATGGTGATAGGTAATGGTGATCGATGATGAATAGAAAGGGCTGAAATGGTTCTGGGTGATGCTGGGGTTGTTGATGGTGACAGTAGGGAATAAAAGGTGTAGTGGAAATAAGGGTCAACGATGAGAGATGGTGTATGGTGAGAGTACTGATGGATTTTCATCCACTCAGCAGCATATTATATGACGTTTAAGCCAAACAGTCAACTAAAATTTTAATTGTTAATAACTCAACCACTTCTCCAAACCCTCCAACCCTTCAACTCATTCTCAACTCTTCAACCCCTTCTCCAAACGCTCCAAACACTTTCAACCCCCTTCAAAGGATGGGGGTAGACGAAGCTCTGAAGACCCTCAACATAGAAGAGGACCTCTTTGACTTCGAGGAAAAGCCACTCACTCCTCCCACAGAACCTGAGAAGTCCTCCAACGGAGGCCTCGTCACCCTTAAACCGGTGACTCACCGCCAATACATGATTTAGAGATATATTTTAATACGAAATAATTATATTTTTCAAGAATAGTTTTATATATTGTTTGATAATAATTACTAGATAAGATATGGTTGTATTATGATATTACACATAGTATTTCTATGTACTTCAATTCTTATAGAACTTTCTATATTATTTTCTATACGATACTTCATGAATGAAAATGATCAGATTGGTGTTTCAGTACTGATAAGCTACCTATCACCACTGTCGTACTCTTCGAAACTGTTTCATGTGATGTTTGAAGAGGGGGGTGTCGGAGATTAATTGTTCTCAATCTTTGCAGCTCAAAACTAATACGATCAAACTCATCAGCCTGTTCAAACATCTCAGTCGCATATGATTCGAAAATATAATTTAATTATAATCAGTTTTAATTGATAAAAATGTATCTCCAAAGTTTATGTGGCGCTTAATCGATCGCAAACAACAACACCATTGAGACTTCCTTCTGCAGAAGAAAGACTTGGCGAACCTCTTCAAGATCTCCGACAGCAGCTGGATGCCTGCCCTCAAGAACAAGCTGCTTGACCCAATTCTCAAAAACCACCGCAAGGAGTCTCTTGCCTCGGTGCTCTAATACTTTCCCTACTTACTTAGCACTCTGTTCTTTGTTAATTAGGTCAAACAAGAAAACTTCAAAAAATAATAGTATAAATGATAATAATAAAACTGATATTAATTGTATAACGCCGAGACAATTGAGGGTTGATTTCATTTATTCCATTTTTTTCGAATCAGCTAAATGAATTCATCAAACCAATTCAATTGAATTGAAGCAACCGTGCATTATTTAATTCATGCCTGGAACTTCTGACTGAAAGTGTAGGCTTGTACAATCAATTGCTTCATTTTAGTTAGACACTAAACAACAACTAATGTTCCACAGACACAACAGCAACAGCAACAGCAACAAGTACAACAACAGCAACTACTACAACAACAAATACAGCAACAGCAACAATTGCATGGCCATCATCAACAACCCATCAATCAGGAAGATTTCAGCACCTCTCAAGAACAGAGAAACTTCTTTTACTCACCCGACTCTCAGGCACCTTCTCAAGACATCCAAACAATAAAGGCAAGTCATGTTCAATATAACAGTCATGGTAAAAACCATGCACCCACCTCGATATAACATTCAATAACTCACCACCAACCCACTAACCACCATGATAGTAATCAATAGCATGACAACCACTAGCATAGCAACCAATACCATAGCAACCCTCAGCTTAATAATTTGCACACAACTACCTCAGGTGACTGAGTTGACGAGTCCATCCGCCCTCACCAAATCGATCACAAACATCTTTTCAAACATCAACAAGTCAGTCAACAGTGCCTTCGCCAACCTCATCACAGGCGCCTCCACACACCCAAGCGAGGAACCCGTGCGTCCTCAACACTCTTATAACCAGGGTCCTCCCCAGCAGTCCTTCGATCACAGCCACTTGCAACACTGCCCCACCTTTCGACCCTCCTTTAGCGTCGGCTGCCTCGAAGACTCTGCCCTCAACACCTCTGCCTTCTGCGTCCATAAGACCGACTTCGAGCAAGGTTCGGTCTTTCATTTGTTTTTTGTGATTTTCCAGTTCCTTGCATGAATTACTCAGTTTTTTTCATTGGAGTTAGCCGAATGTTATTGAATTTTTTAAATCAAAGTTATCCGCATGTGGCGGGGTGTGTAGGGGGTTGTTTTTTAATGGTTTTATAAGGTGGTAGCTCTGTTTGTAGTGCTTGTTTTGTATAGAGTCTTGCTTAAAGGTTGTGGTCATGTTTGGAACCACTCAATTTCTAATAACTTATGAATTTAATGAAATTTAAGTTTTTAATTGGAAATATTTTTTTTGAATGACTACCTTGTACTTCCAGTTACTTTCCAACAACCGCAAGACAAAGCGTTCCAGCAGCCTTGTTACACGGGATACCAAGACCAAGGTCAAGACATGCAGCAAAAGGAGTATCCCATCTTTGACTCGTTTGCTCAAGGCGCAGAGTATCTTTCACAACAGCCAGGCCAGCAACCTCAACAGCAACAACCTCAACAGCAACAACCTCAACAGCAACAACCTCAACAGCAACAACCTCAACATCAACAACATCAACAGCATCAACTCCCTCCGGATCAATTTACCAAACCTCCGACACCGATTTTCAGACAGAAATCCCCACAACATCTGGTTCAGACACTCTCCAATGATTCCTCCTACCAGCAAGATCTCCAATTCCAACAAACATCTCACAACATGGCGCTCTTCTCACCAGTTCGGAAGTTGCCCACACTTCCTTCCAACCCTCTCAAGAAACCATCTTCCATCTTCATGCCACCCAGGAAAAATATTCTTTCTAGTCTGCCTGCAGACAACTCTCGTATGCCCAAGCTCATGTCATCTCCCAGCGAAACGACCGATCAGCACCCTTTCCACACTACCCACTACCCAACCTGGAACGTCCAGCCAAAGAGGCGTTCTTCGAAGGACAAATCCTTGCTCCACAAACGACTGCCGCCTTCTTTCTACCACTTCAACAACACCAACTTTTGTCGTACGCAATCGGTCGTGTGCGAGAAGTTCAGCGAGCAAGAAGAGCAGGACTTTCGACTGCGGCAGAGCTGGTTGTCTGCCGTGGCGCCTCTCAACAAGTACCACGACGATTCGCCCTGCCACAAGCCTCTTAGGAAGGAACCTCATCTCTTTACCGCCACTTCCAGCAGTGAGCTGTTGCAGCAGCGCAAGACGCGGCGACAACTGCCCATCATCCGATGCTCTAGCGCTCAACAATTGCCAGTTCAAAATCTCCAGCTGATGACATCACGGAATTTTTTCAATGCTTCTTCAAATCTTTCACAACGAGGCCAGCGAGATTTTGCTTCACTCAAGCGACAGCCAATGTTCAGACCTTTTGCTTCTCATCCTTCTCGATCCCCTCATCCTCGCTCCTCTCATCCTCATCCTTTTCGTCCTCACTCCTCCCATCCTCATCCTTATCCCTATCTCCATCGTCATCCTCATCATCTCTACCACACACATCACCACCACTACCGACCACCAATGCGCTTTTGTAGACAAGGCGCTACGCTACACTACAGACCTTCCTCCCATCCTAGTCATCCTCATAACTCCACTCCAGCCCTTGTCAGACCCAGGACCGCCCAGGTTCGCAGGTCCATCTTTCCTCAGTGGTCGTCCTTAGAGGATCCCACTTACACAGACAAGCAGGCCTCATGCAAGTCGTCACCCCTGCCTAACAAAAAGTCAAGAGCCGTTTGGAAGGCCAGAGAAGAAAGACGCTGGAAGAGAGTTAATAAAAATAATAACCATAATAACAATAATAATAATAATAACGGTAATATTAATAATTATGGCAACAAAAGTAAAGATGACCAGTTTTGTCTGAAAAGTGTGGTGAATGATGAAATGTATGAATGGAAGGAGGTTGCGAGAAAAGATACGAGTCTTGAGGAGGAAGGTGGTGACAAGGTGGTTTTTAGTGGCAGCAGCAGTGACAGCGAAGAGTCGAAAGAGGAAACAATGAATGTAAACGTTAGAACAATCTTCAAAAACTCACAAAGAAGCACCGACAACGAAGAAAAAAGAGTCGAGAAGTGCAGTAGTTCGATTGTGGAAGAAGGGAGGAAAGATGAGGATGGAGAATACGATGATGATGGTGCCAAAAAAAGTGTTCAAGGGAAAATGAATTATAATAAAACTGAAGATAAAGATGAAGAAGAAGAAGAAGAGGATGAAGAGGATGAAGATGACGAGATTGATTACGACGATGAAGAAGATGACGATGAAGACGAAGAAAACGAATATGACGAAGATGAAGATGATGATGTGGACGATATTGGAGCTAAAAAAAATGAAATAAAAGATGATGATGAAGACGACGAAGGAAATGGGGAATGGTTTTGAGCTTATTCAAAACCTAAAAATCAAAACCCTTCGTAAGCCCGCTAGAGTTCGCCGTTTCTGAAGAGTACCACGCCATCATCAAAGAAGCATCTTTGGTGAAGCATTCAAGAATTGAACTAGTTGCATCCTAATAATTGGGTCAAATCGAAAAGGTTTTGTTGAATTTATTTTGGAAGCATTTAGGAAAACGTTTTCGTTGAAAACCTAAAATATTTTTTCAAGTTGCCCGCAAGCGAGTGGATCAGTAGGAAGAGGCACCCCTGTGTCACAAAGGGGTGGTCCCTTTGGTACTGCCAGTCAACCTCCATTCTTGAAATCAACCTTTTCTTTTCTATTCAATCTTTTGAACCAAGCTCAATCAAATCTTGGAATATTTTTTACTTTTTCTTTATAATCTTCCGATCATCTTTCAATATAAGTTCTTTTTTTTCAAATAATCCCTTTCTAAGATTTTGAGTCTTTAATTATTCAATAATATTTTAAATCTCAACTCAAATAGCTGTTTCCCACCTCCTCCGACCGCCTGCATGTACCAGTGGCAAGAGGAGGTGTGGTGATACAGTATCAGACACGCAGATGCCTTATTCAAACAAAATCACAGGCACACATACACACACCTACACAAACACACACACACACACACACACACACACACACACACACACACACACACACAAACACACACATGCACGCACATACATTACCTCAAACACTCTTCTTCTTCCTTAGAATTTGATATGGAGGGAGAGTTCCAGCGATTTTAGTGAAGAAGGTTGTAAGGGAGAAGTGTAGTGAAGCAGGGGTGACGTGGAAGAAGAGTGGAGGTGTGGCATCTTCTCTATGAGGTCTTTGTGACAAGTCAGAAGCAGGTGCTCGTGGTTTTGAATGTGTTTTTGAGTTTCAGCAAAGGGCTCCTGCCAGTGTTTACAGGCTACCGTTGGTTCAGTTGTTGTCTAGTAATGTAGATACCAATGCGCTATGTTTTAGCGCTCTTTGTTCAACGTTATCAATGAAGTTGGAGGTCTTTCATGTTAATATCATCCACCTCAACCTCGCTACGTCACATTATCACGTGTAACCACTTGTTATACGTTAATATAACAACTCAAGGCTGAAACGCTTCTCTAGTCATCTTATTCGTCATCTTATTTTGTACCCGAATGGTAGTTTTTAACTAGCGTTTTATATTTTTAAACCTACCTAATCTCATTTTGCTTTAAACTTGGCTAAATTGAAAGCTACGAGGACGATCACACCCCACGCTAACCACGCGTCCACTTGTTCACGTGGTGTTTGCTGCTCATTCACCAGCACGTCACAAAGATACGTGGCTGAGATCAATTGCCATTTCGACACGTAACTTTTTCAACAAACACTGATGCTCTATGAATTTTTATAAATCTTTTTGAAATTTTCCAGGTCACTCTCAATCTTTCTGAATCGTTTTAGATATTTCTGGATCCTTCTAGATTTTTCTAGCTTTTTTTTATTCTTCCATGTTCTTCTAGGTCTTTCAAATTAATTCTAGAAGCAATTGTTGGCATCATTTCTTCATACAAACTTGTAATTGTCTGTCATATTTCGCAGTATGTATCAGCTTTTTTGAGCAAAAGTTTGAATTTTAAAAGCGATTTAAAACGATCGTCGTTTTGAAACTTGAAACGACATCCGAATGGTTGGAGCGGTCGAAAGTTGATAATTAATTTTCTTCTTTTCCGTCTTCAATCCGTCTTGACGTGTGTTTCTTTGTGGGTTCCTCATTCGATCCAAAAATTTAGAAGATGCCGTGTGGGAGGTTTGGGTGGGTTTTTGGGAGGTTTGGGTGGATTTTTGGGAGGTTTGGGTGGATTTTTGAGAGGTTTAGGAGAGGTTTGAACAAATCTTGATTAGTAAATAAAATTTTATTTTCTTACTGGAATTTTTTCACTTTGTTTTTCCATGGTTCATTTTTTCAAATTCATTTTTACATCATTTGATTGCAATGCCATAAAATTATTACAATGAGGCATCACCATCCAACAACAACCACAACAGCACTCCACCATCCAACAACAACAACCACAACAACACTCTACTATCCAACAACAAAACCACAACAACACTCCACCATCCAACAATAACACTACATCATTCCCCCCAACTTCAACAACACTCCACTACGGGTCATGTGTGCAACCTGGAGAAGGGTTACGTTTAGTTGAGGCATGCAACAACAGAGCGTTGTTCACTTTCAGTGCTTTGAAACTCGAGGGATCTTGTTGCTTTGGTTTTGTGCTTCGTGATTCAAGTGTTTGAGCTCTGAGTTGTAATTAAAGAATCACTTACAAATCCACCAATTATTTACTCCTCTTAAAGGCACTTAAATTGGCTATAAATTTAATCTGATCAATTGAAGCTTAGTTAATTGTTTTATTAATTTAATTAATTAAAAGTTAGATCATGATTTGATTCATTATAGTTCTATCAGCCTGATTAATAGGATATTGAAAAACTTTAACTTGCACGTCTGAAAGCCATTCCTTGAGACATCCATTCATTGCGATACCTCCTTAGTATTACCTCCGAACGTTCACTCAGCAGCTGAGCATTCAACAAGTCTTAAACAGGACCTTTGTCGGAAACTGATTTGAAATTTAAGTTGGACTTTTTGAAAGGTCATTGAGTTAATTTGGTATTGAAAGGTTTAGAGTTAATCTTTGTATTGCAATTATTTTGAAAGTTCTTGTGCGTAAAAATATTCGAAATATTCTCTTATTTCGGGAACATTTAAAAACTTTCGGGAACTCATGGAAACGTTGTGAGAGAGCAATACGTAAAAT
>OX387246.1:11497052-11585828 GCA_947562095.1 Branchellion lobata
CATTGAAATTTTCCAAAAGGTATTTTTTCATAAGCTTGTATTCAATAAAAGTATATTTCAAAAAAGAATCCTCAATATCATGGGCCGACGTATCGAACTTATAAAAATAGATGAAGCAATTGAGAGATTGAAAATTGAGTTTGATTATTTTTATAATAATGATAAACCTCAGGTTCAAAGCGCCACGGCAAGCAACTGAGGCGTTTGACGTTTGGTCGTTTTATGGATTTAAAGATTTGGTTTGAAGATTTATTGATAACAGTTCAATGTGCAATTATAGAGGAAAGGGTTAACTAATAAGATGAGGTCGAAAAAACAAAATTTATTTTGATATCAAATCCAATGTTTTCACTTCTAAGAAGAACTATAAGTGGTCTTCATGATTTATTTTCTTTTTTGTTGATCAACCAAAACAAATTTCTGAGCTGATGAGGCTGTTGCGATTTGAAGCCGCATCATTTCAGACTGTGTTCAGAATGACCGACAAGATTCAAAAGTATTTTTGGTTTTCATTAGTAGTATTAATTAGTATTACTCAGAATTTAGTGTGACAAATGGAATTTTGAGTGATCTCGCTGGTTCTTTGCAATTATACCACTTCAGGAGATACTGTGAAAAAAGTGTTTTTTAATTTATAATTTAATTTATTCAAGCTTCACGAATTTTTTTCGTTATTAATATTTCCACTTTATCAATATTACAAATTCAGTTTTGAATCAAAAAAAAATGTTCACTCACTGTTACAACTCTGAATACTATCGTCCCATATAGTGTAATCCATGCAAAAAAGTTCAAAGCAATATCCATAAGCTGAGCAACGCACGTAGGTTTCGGAGTCAACGTCGGCCTTGTAGTGATACTGGTATTTAACTAGCAACGGATTGCAAGGGTTATTGTCCACACAATTGTACGCCTCTGTGTGGTGACCCAACATCAGCAACACTACTGCCACAGTGAGTGAGAAGTGCATGCTGAGATTTAAACTTTTCAAAAAGTTCCATAACAATCTATTTTCTGCTTTTTTATACTGATTTCCCCGTAAACATTGGTCTCGTCTTTCATATGAAAGTCTCTTTGGCTGAGCTCAACAATGGAACAGTGAACTTTTGACATAAATTAGGGCGAAGGTTGAAAGATCTCGTTTTTTTATTTTCAACATTACCTCTTCATTCATATGGCTGACAGTTTTTCAAAATTAAATTTTGAGTTGGTCATTCATGCTTGGAGATCAATAAAGTTATGGATTTCAAGGGTTGCAGAGATTTACGTGTCATTTTCTGTAGACAAAAGAGAATTGTTTAAAGCAATATTGGAAGATATTTTTTAATGAAAGTTTAAAAAATAATATAATTTTGAAAATATCAACATTTGAAACGCACTCGCTGCTCTGAAACTACAAAATTAAAAACAAAATGATTACAAAAAAATAAAAACAATACCGACAAGAATATTTTAAGTCTAAAAACTAAAAAATAAAAAAACAATCGCATCAGATGCCTTTAAAAAATACTTTGTGACACCATTTTTTAAGACCAGGGTCCATGAACATTGATGAAGAATAAGGTGACAAAGAGCAGTGAAGGACTTGAAAAAAAAGTGACAGGCAAATTGTGATTTAAACGTTTTGGAACGAATGCAACGACGTAAATTTTTTTTTCGTCATTTTTTCTTTTTTTGACAAAATTTTCGTGTTTTATAATTTTTTTATTTGTTTTCAAAAATTTTCACTTGAATGAATTAATTAATGTACAGTTTTTTAGCGCACATTTGATTTATTTTGAATTTTTAAATGAATGCTGCTGTCATCTTAGCGGCTGCTAAATGGACGGCAGCCAACCTTCCCCAATCCACTGCCCAGGTTCCATAATTTTAAATTTGGAAAAGAAAGATGAAACGCAAGTGGAAAATGATAATAAATCAAAAGTGGACAAACGTATTTTATGATGTTTTCAACTTGAAATAAACGTAATTGAATCGAACGATTCGAATAATTCACAGTGATAGTGATGGATGAGGATTCTTCGTGGCCAACAAGGTCTATGGCTCTCGAAGAAACAAAAATTTCACAACAAATTTTTATTATTTATAACTATTTTAATATTTAAACTTTTGATGTGTTAATGGAAACAGTTTGAATGGAGTAATTGGAGGGTGCAGACAAAAACGGCCAAACCGTTTTTTTTATTTAAATTTTATTTATTTATTTTATTCTGATTGTTCACCATGTTTTGTGCCATTTTCAGCATTTATCTGAATTTGCTTCAACAAAGACTATGAAAAAAAACCGTAACTAAAGGTAACTATTTAAACTGGGATTGTCTCTAAGGTGTCAGTGTATCAGTGGTGTCAGTGTTTTCAATCTTCATTCATTGTTTTTCTAAAATTAATGTTAATTAATTCAATTTAGTTATTCAATTTAATAAACTTAATTAAAAATTATATTTGAAATATCAAGCGCTGAGCAAACAAGTAGATTTGATTAAAAACTAGCTTTTCCATGGATCAAACTTATTGCAATTTCGTCCGCTTTCGCGAACCTTAAGTTTTTGGCACTTCTAAGGTTAATAATTCAGACAGGTTTTTTTTGTTGAGTATTGAATTTCCATTGAATTGTAAGCTTGTCAAAAAATTTTTCAATTCAAAATAGCTACATTCAACCGTTTGTTTATTTGAGGTGTTCAATTTGAATATAATTTCAGTTTACGTCCATGAATCATTTTAATTAGTAAATAGAATAATACTATATAAGTTTGTGTAATATGGAATTTTTAATTTTATGACGCTTCAAACCTACACCCAGAATGGAAGAACACCATGAAGACAGAGAGTTGGATTGTCGAGATGCAGGCAAAGGAATCTGGCTCGTCAAAGTATTCGTGTTTATTGTTAAGGTTTTCGTTTTAAGGCGTATTTTGAGAACATGATCATCGATTTTAACCTCTTCAAATAAAAAAAAACATCTCGTTTCATTACATCATTAGTGATTTTTCATGGACTGTTTTTCGTTTTTGTAAATCATTGCAAACCACGATATTATGACAGGTTCCCAAGTATCTCTCAGATGCCTGGAAGAACAGCGAGCCAGGTGTTCAGATTGGCAGTCTCAGTATGAACAAAAACAAGTGCATTAAACTTCTATATAGGCCTCTTATTTGATCATTTCTACTTTGGTGTCTCTGACATCCCTATGACATGTCTCCCATGCAACAATGACTTTACTCTTGGCAGGATGAGTGAGGTGATGCTAAGTGTGTCTGAGAAGTTGCTGCAGCAGAAGAGTGAGTCCATTCCTCAGCACTTCAACTTCAACATCAAAAAGGTGTGCTGTATGCATTGGTACATCAGGTATTCAATGTTGATGGTAAGAGTTCGCTGGTGGACACTGTTGCAGTGGTACAAACATTAGTGAGACTTCAAAGCACAGGTTGTAAATGTTTGAGCTCTCAAGAGTTTGTATAGAGAAAGTGTATTCAATCATTTTTTATGCCTCAAGGGCACACAAAACACTTCTAACAACACCACCCATTCATCTACCATTTCATCCATCCGTTCATTCATATACCATTTTATTAATCCATCCATAATTTCATCCATTCATCTGCCACTTCACTTATCCATCCATAACCTCAGTCCATCATCACTTCAGGTCATTGGCATGAACAGGGCTGTTCTCTCAACCATCTACAAACCAAACAGTTAGTCACTACAATTATCATTTTCATTTTCGATTTCTTCTTTCAAAGAATCAACTTCTAGAACTCACCAACCCTCTGCTGCATTATCAAAATTGATTTTCAAAAGTTGAAACTAGTTGGCAAAATGCTAACAAGTGCACTTCAAATGCTCTGGTTGGATTAGATTCCTTGTACTTTCAAGCATGATCAACCAATCACACAGGACGGCCTGATCAACCCGAAATAACTCGTAAGAACCTAGCCCCATCCATCTCATTTTTTTCATTAATTTCATTCTTTCCCTTCCATCCTTTTCATACTTCATCCTTTGAACTTGAGTTAAGTTTAAGTTCACATGCACAGCAATGCAGAGGGCGCGAATCCGAGGCAAGATCATGCACAAGTGTGAGTGCAAGCCCAACATCAACTCCGAATACATTAACCTTCAAAAGTAGCTGCAACTTCTTGTTTCTGGATGCTTATTTTGGCTAGTCATCACAGCCACACACAATCCATCAAAACCACACACCACCACACATGACCATGTACAACCGCTACAGAGCTCGTACAAAGATGGTGAACCAGCCTCAGAAGCAGGTGATTACTCTTGACAAAGCCCTCCTCAACTCCAAACCCGTCAGAAACCACGAATACAACGTTTGTTTTTCCTCCATCACTCACTCATTCATCTTTTCTTTATTTCATCCTCCTTCTTTCACTCACCTCATTTCTTTCTCCTGTTATACTATTCATAGCCATGGATAAAAGGCGCTTTACAAGCGCACTTATGAGCTTAGATTTTTTTAGGCTTTAACGCATTCACCATCATCTTCTCACTCATCCACTGCAGATTGAGTACGAGCGCAAGAAGAAGGAGGATGGCAAGAGGATCCGTCTGGACAAGGAGTTGGTGTTGGACGTGCTCTTCAAGGCCTTCGAGAAGCACCAGTACTACTCCATCAAGGACCTTGTCGCCATCACCAGCCAGCCCGTCGTGAGTGATCGTCCTGGCTGTGGTGGTTGTGTGGTTGTGGTTTTGTCGGTTGTGTCTTCAACCCTCAAAGCATTCAAATCAAATTCCAAAATCCTTGTTACATACAACCACTTCCAGTCCCACCACCTTTCTATTCGCTCTTAATCCTTTTTTCACCATTACACCTTTTACCTTTTCACCCCTACCCCCTCATTCCATATTTTTAACTCTTCCACGCTTCCACCTTCTTGTCATTCTACTCCTTTCATCATCCCTTTCATCTTCTTCCATTGCACCTTCTTATCACCCCTTTCCATCCCACTCTCCTTCATGCCTCCACGTCAGACCTACCTGAAGGAAATTCTGAATGACATCTGCACCTACCGAGTGAGCGCCCCCAACAGGAACACGTGGGAATTGAAGCCAGAGTACCGTTGTTACAAGAAGGAGCCGGAAGAGAAGGGGGAGGGGGAGGGGGAGGAGGATGGCCAAGCTGAAGACGTTGAAGACGATGACGACTTTGAAGAGTGATGATACTTCAATTATGTTTATTATTATTATTATTATTATCGATACCATTATTATTATTATTATTATTATCGATACCATTATTATTATTATTATTATTATCGATATTATTATTATTATTGTTATTATTATTATTGTTATTATTATTATTATTGTTATTATTATTATTATTATTATTATTATTATTATTATTATTATTATTATTATTATTATGAGTGGCCTCGAAACTCTACGGGGTTAATGCCACTATAATAATATTCGTTTTTGTATTGTATTGTATTGTATTATCATTATTATTTCAGTTTTTATTTTTATTTAATTTATTTTAATCGTTTTTTGAACAGAAATAAACCCACTTACACAACTTACCTTGCCTTTAACGTTTTAACTCATCATTCGTTTATATTATTTGCACCACCTTCCACGCCACCTTTATATCATCCCGAAGGCCAATCAAAAATATTTTTCTGACATGGAATAGCTCTGTTGGCTTTTTATTCGAAGCCACAGCAACTTTGGAATTTCCACGCAATCTTCTGCACATCTCTCAGGCCACTCCACACATTTTGACACTTGCATGCGTTACCATGGTTGCCACTGAGTTCGTGTGACTTTAATCATCTTATTCCATTTTTCATTAAACAAAATTTTATTTTTTCCATCAGTATTTAAATTTTGTGAGTTTCAAGGTTTCTGATAGTTTTGAACGTTTAAAAAGATTGCCTAGTAAATAGCCACTAAAACTCTTCAACTCAGCATCGGGTCCGTCACTCGACGAACAAGAAAGATATCATGATAGCTTATCACAGGATGCAAACTTGATATTTTTTATAAATACACCAAAAAATTACTCCTACATTCTTCCGTCTCTTAAAATTCTGCTAAAAGTTATCTATCTTCAGCCTCTTCCTTTCTTTGAAGTTCACAATCTGTTCCTTCTACTCATTTCATAGTTCGCTCTGTTCACAGTACTGAAACCTCTTTTTACATATATAATAATGATTTACTCTCTTGTGACCGGGGTAATATCCCTCTTCTTCTTTGCTTGGATTTTTACTGCTTTTGACGCTGGTGACCACTCCTTACTAATTCAGCAACTTGACACTTCTTTTGGTATCTGGTTTTCGTTTTGAATGTATTTTTTCTTATCTTTCCAACAGAAGTTCTGTAGTTTCTATGGAAAAAATTTCTACTCCTTTCTCATTTGGTGCCTTTCAGGCTTTTGTTTTTGGTCCTCTTTTTTTTCTCTGCATACTTCTGAACTTCCAAAAATTATTTCGTCATTTTCTCTTCAGTGTCAACTTTATGCCGATGACTCTTACATCTTTACTACTTTTCTTAACTATGATTTATCTTTCACTAGCTCTGATATTTTTGCTAGATTGGAAAAAATAATCTCTTGGAGTGATTCTGTTTTTCAAATACCATCTAATAGTACTTATACTAAATCTGCATTTTCCTACTGTGGTCCTCTTATGGAACTTTCATCCTCTGATCTTACCTCTACTATTCTTCACTTGGTCCTCGTAAAGCTCTTAAAGCTATTGTTCAAAAATTTTGTAGCAGAGGGCTTTTAAACAGTGTTAATCAGCGCTACAAAAATTGTTTGATAAGATCAGATTAGATCAGATAAAGAAAAATTACCATATAACTCCAGTGGGTCTAACGGATTTGGGAGGTAGATTTTTGAAGGTCAGCTGTTGCCCATGCAACCTGTAACGGTTCTACATAGAGTATGTTCGGAGTTGCTTCAAAGAGAACTATTAAAACCTGGGTGTGAGAATAACACTTGAAGTAAGAAGATTTTTTATCAGCTCATCTATTATAATCGTCTGCCATTTATGAAAGAGCTGTTCCATTAAAAAATCAATACAATTTTAATTTACAGAATCGATAAATATGCATATCAAAAAATATTTCCTAAAATGGCTAAAAAAACGTATGCTTTAAATATATATAAAAATGGAAATAACAATGATGATAATGATAATGATAATGATAATAATAATAATAATAATAATAATAATAATAATAATAATAATAATAATAATAATAATAATAATAATAATAATAATAATAATAATAATAATAATAATGATAATAATAAAATAATAATAATAAAATAATAATAATAATACTAACAATAATAATAATAATAGTAATAATACCGGAATGATGCAAACACCTTGTGCTGCAAAGTACTTTTATGATATTAAGACTTGCATTGATTTTTAACACCTTTCATATTACACAAGACATTACAACGATCTGTTCATTTGCACCCGATCAATGCATTGGAATTTTTAGCTGACTTGTTCAAGTTTGGTAAAACTTGAAAAACAAAAAAAGGAAAATCAGGTTAAACACTGTTGAATTTTGTCAAAGACGATATTCTTGAGTTTGCATATGAAGTGGTTGAAGGTATGCAGGAGAGGAACAATAACGAAGAAGATGAATGCAGAAGCGATGAGAGTACGTTGTGGGTGATTCCAGTCAAGAAGTCCTCGGTACAAGAAGTTGTTGGGAGGGTCTTGAAGCCAGTGCAGCACTGAAAACACCAAAAACACGAAACCCACAACGAGTACGTGCGGGAGGTGTGTGAAGAAGATGGGCAGAGAGCATAAAAAAAGGTCGATTTGCATGATGACGCTGTTGAAGAGGTGCGTGATGAGGTCTCCGGGAGGGATGAAGTCGATCTTCTTTTGGGGGAACAAGGCCACGAAGAAGACCAGTGTCACCAGCAATGACAGCGTGCACGAGATTGTGAAACACAACCAGTCTAGTCTCCACCACACAGGCAGGCCTTCCTCAGAAGACTCTTTTTCGTTTTTGGAGCTCTTTCTTTCCAGTGGCTGTTTTTTGTTCTGCGACTTGGCATTCTTATTTGACAATCGGCTGTCCTCTCCAGGCTGGTTTGAGTTAAGATCGTTAGTGGAGCTGAAAAGAATGCCGAAGGAAAGAACAAAGTGCAGAGTGCTGAAAAGGTAGCTCCAGTTGGTGAACCAAACAAACCAGGGTCGTCTGGGCGGCAGTGCGTGCTCGAAGCCTCGAAAGGTGAGGCCTAGCGTGACGAGTACGTACGTCATCATGATGAAGCGATAGACGAGAAAAAACCTACGGGTGAGTATGCGAGACGTGTTGAAATGGTGGGAAGGGAGGGAAGAGAGAGAGAGGTCAAAGAACTTTTTCGTGCTCTTCTTTTCGTCTTTCATGTTGCGGTTTGCTCTCCAGCGAAGAGTTTCTCCAATGCACAGATTCTCATCAACTCTCCCACAAACTTCCTGATACAACCAACACGAGTGTGAAGTTATCGCTTTCTATCGTGGAATTGAAAGCAAAACTTATGTGGTTTCGAAATTTTCTGGGATCAATATAATAACATTTGTATTTGTATTTTTTATTGTATTAAATATTTCAATCAATATAAAATAACCACAACAAGAGAACAATAATCTAACCCCAACTCTTATCAAGGCTCTCTATGCTTAAAGTATATCCCGGTTTCACAGCTGTAACCTCCTAACCACAACCTCCTTTAAATAGGCTGGTACTTAAGTAGAGCTGTATGAAAGCTTGACAATGTGATTCGCTCACATGAAGAACAGCTGTGTAATTATTAAAACAGAGGTCTGAGTAAATAAACAATTTTAGAAATAATTTCATCAGTTCGGATTTATTTTTATTAGCTATTATTTTTTTTTTGCGATTAAAAGGTCGAAATTTGGGTCACTTGCAAGTAAGACCAAACAATTTGGACTTTGTATGCACGAGGATGCTAGCCATGGTTTGAATCTGTTTATATGAGAAAAGTTACCATCCAAAATAAGCGAGCCAAATTGACTTTCAAACTGCAGATCGAAACAATAATCTAGTTTAGCGAAGAGAATATTAATTTTTCACTGAGACTTTATTCTTTTTAAGTATTTTAGTAGCTAAAATCTTCGCAAATTAATGATCAAAAAGCTTCCTATAAAAATCACTTATTCAGAAGAGTGATATTAAAGCACCGCCGCCTGGAGATCCTTTAAAGTCAAATACTCATTCAGTAAGACACACAGCCCTGGAGCCTCTCATTCAACATCATTAGTTAGGCCTCATGGCTATTCCATAGGCACACAAACGCCACAATAATTACGGTATTTGCATAACTAAATGATATCGCTATATTCCAATGAGGCTAATTGGTAAAAATGAAAGTGAATATTAAAAATATTAAAAATATTGGGTTTCAAAAGGATTTCTAAGAATAATTTTCTTTGAGAATTTAGTATTTATTTTTGATAATTATTTAAGTGTTATTTATTTTTCAACTATCAAAAGCTTATTTCTATAATACAAAATATTCTCAAGTTGTGTACATTAATATAATATACCTTGTTGAAAAATACTATAAAATATTTCTTTGATACGGTTATTTAGAAACATTCATCTGAAAGAATACATAGAGAATAAATATATGGACTGTGGTCGGTCTTTACCATCCGACCATTCAGCGAAAGTGGTCTTTCAATCGTGCCTTGTGCAACCAGGGTCTCACGGTGTGTCCATATGTTGTGTGTTGAAGTTGCACTTTGAAGTTATGTTGAGCGCACTTGAGAAGTGTGTAATCAGCGCTATACAAATGATTTGATCAGATGTCGATGTTGTGCGTTGAAGTTGCATGCTGAGATTGTGTTGAAGTTTCGTGTTGAAGTTGAGGTTGTGTGTTGAAGTTGAGGTTGAGGTTGTGTGTTGAGGTTGTGTGCTGAGGTTGTGTGTTGAGGTGGAAAATAATACTGTACTCAAGAGTGTTTCCTAGTGGTACTGGCATATGCCATTATAAATATCGTTTGGATGTATGCCAAAGATCAGAAAGTCCTTCACTATCATTAATTATTATTTAATTTGGTTTGAGTTAATTTTAATAAATTTATTTTGTTTTTAGTTTTTTTCCTTTCTTGATAAAATATCAAAACTCGCCGTCTTTACGATTACTTGGCTGTTTCTTCTAATTTTTGACGATTAGAAAATTGAGCTATTTAAACATAGTGACCGAATGTCTGAGAAGAAGACTGGATAAGTGAAAAAATGGCACTTCAATGCTGTTGACATAGGAATAATTTCAAACCAGCAGAAAATAGATGAGATCACGTTACCCTAAACCGAGTGTTTGAGTGATGAGATAGAGTTACGACCTATCATTTTTCTTCATCTACGTACAAACCAACTCTCTCACCACTTCACCATCTCACCACTCCACCCTCTCCACTTCACCATCTCACCACTCCACTCTCTCCACTTCACTATCTCACCACTCCACCCTCTCCACTTCACTATCTCACCACTCCACCCTCTCCACTTCACCATCTCACCCCTCCACCCTCTCCACTTCACCATCTCACCACTCCACCCTCTCCACTTCACCATCTCACCACTCCACACTCTCCACTTCACCATCTCACCACTCCACCCTCTCCACTTCACTATCTCGCCACTCCACCTTCTCCACTTCACCATCTCACCACTCCATCCTCTCCACTTCACCATCTCACCACTCCACCCTCTCCACTTCACCATCTCACCACTCCACCCTCTCCACTTCACTATCTCATCACTCCACCCTCTCCACTTCACCATCTCACCACTCCACCCTCTCCACTTCACCATCTCGCCACTCCACCCTCTCCACTTCACTATCTCATCACTCCACCCTCTCCACTTCACCATCTCACCACTCCACCCTCTCCACTTCACCATTTCTACTGTTCCTATGGTTGTTCTCTTGGGAATCTCAAATTGATTGATTGATTCTCATCAAATGGCCAAGGGAACTCATTCTGAGATGATTTTGTGCCCAGACGATTTGTGTCAGAACAGTTCTTTCGACTCACAAGTCGTGCAACGATTCACTTTTTGCGCGGATGTGTCCATGTGATCACGTGTGATGTGACCACGTGTAATGTTACCACGTGTGATGTAACCACGTGTGATGCAACCACGTGTGATGTAACCACGTGTGATGCAACCACGTGTGATGTAACCACGTGAGATGTAATCACATGTGATGTAACCACGTGCATAAGACAGCTTTAGATATACTTGTCGCTACGGATGTCAAAATAAATCCGTTATCACGCCCCTCCCCCCACAACTTCCCCACAAACAATGTTCAAGTTTGAAATGAAGTCTGTATATCTCATATCCTCAGCAGATGGCCCATGTGATCAATGAAGTCTCTCACCTTCTTTCTTTTTGGATTTTTTTTCCTTCTTTTTCTCTTCCACTTTCTTTTTTTTTTCTTTTTCACTATTTCTTTTCTTTTATTTTCTTCCTATTTCTAACTATTATCTTCTGAACCTTTTTTATTTTCATTTTTGTTCTCTTACTTATTTTCCTTCTTTTCTTCTTCATTCTCTCCCGCCTTCCCTTCCTCTTCCTCCTTTTCTCCTTCCTTCTCCTCCTCCTCTTCTTCCTCCTCCTCTTCTTCCTCCTCCTCTTCTTCCTCCTCCTCTTCTTCCTCCTCTTTTTCAGTTTTCCACTTTATCTATCATGACTTCCGTGCCACATAGGCCAGTAACATCGATGCGAGGCGTTGGGAATTTTTTGGAATCATTTTTGCTATCTATTTACGACCTTTGGTGACTCGAAGCTCCGAAGGTGGCCACTGCTTCATTCTTCACTGCCAACAGCCGATCAATGCCTATTCGCCCTCCCACCACCGTCCTTGCATCACAACAACCACCAAACCACATCACTTCACCAAACCGCATCACTTTACTAAATCAACATCCCTTCACCAAACCACATTGTTTCCCCACAATCACTTCCATCATTTCACCACAACCACCACCAAACCCCCACCAAACCCCCACCAAACCACCACCAAACCACCACCAAACCACCACCAAACCACCACTAAACCACCACTAAACCACCACCAGTGACTCTTCCACGTTGCTTCCATTACAACCTGCAGTGAAACATCATTTGTGTACAGGGTAAAAACATAACTTCAACATGTTGTTCATGTTGTTTGCGTGGTTCATGATTTTTGTGTTGTTCATATTGTTCATGCTGTTTGTGTGGTTCGTGGTTTTTGTGTTGTTCATATTGTTCGTGTTGTTTGTGTGTTTCATGTTGTTCATGTTGTTCATGTTGTTCATTTAGCTTGTAGTGGATGTTTCCTGACCGACTAACACATCCCAAGACACGATAATCTTCGTGTCAAGAATTTGAAGTCTAGTCATTTTAAAAATGTAACAAACACTTCCTCATGTTTCGCATCTAAATTTCGTTTCAAAATTTCACATAAAAACTTACTTTTGGGCTTGAAAAGTGAAAAGTTCAAAGAATTTGTGCTGTTTAGTGTTTGCGCATGCGCATGTATAATAAAGACCCTATTGATTTAATATCGATTCTCGCCTGCTAAACACGGCGCTACACAAGTAAGTGGTTTCACTGTTCAGCATCAGTTTTCGAATGAATAAATAGGGATGCACCGGTCTGTGTGTTTAAGTAACCGCTCAAGAACAAACATGGCGTCTCTACACATGTATTTGTGTACACACCCACACAAACACACACACACACACACACACACACACACACACACACACACACACACACACACACACACACACACACACACACACACACACACACACACACACACACACACACACACACACACACACACACACACACACACACACACACACACACACACACACACACACACACACACACACACACACACACACACACACACACACACACACACACACACACACACACACACACACACACACACACACACACACACACACACACACACACACACACACACACACACACACACACACACACACACACACACACACACACACACACACACACACACACACACACACACACACACACACACACACACACACACACACACACACACACACACACACACACACACACACACACACACACACACACACACACACACACACACACACGCACAAACACATACCCACGCGCGCGCACACAACTCAAGGCAAGACAACGCACCAAAGATTCCGATGCAGGTGAAGAGGCGTTAGAAAGGATTTTAAAAATGTTCATTTCCTGGCTGGTAGGAAGCTACTGATTTAATGCAGGGTAGAGTTTTAGAGGTGCCTGAGGTAGGAGGGATGGTGCATGCAGTGGTGATGCATGCTGTGATGGGGGGGCATGCAGTTATGGTGGGGAATGCAGTGATGGTGGGACAGTGTTGGTGGGACAGTGGTGGTGCCTGCAGTGGTGGTGCATGCAGTGGTGGTGCATGCAGGGGTGGTGCATGCAGTGTTGGTGCATGCAATGGTGGTGCATGCAGTGATGGTGAGGCATGCAGTAGTGGTGCATGCATTGGTGGTGCATGCAGTGATGGTGGGGCATGCAGTGATGGTGCATGCAATGGGGGTACATGCAATGGTGGTGCATGCAATGGTGGTGCATGTTTGTTTGGGAGTTTATTGTTTGCAGCTTCCTTATTTATAGATGACTTTGTTCACAATACAATGACGATTGCTGGCATAAAATCATTTGAACTCTTTTTAGCGTTTTTGTTTTCGACAGTTTGGTTACTGTTATTAATTCGTGTTAACAATGAATGTTGACAAGTCATGTTAACAACAAATGTCAAAAAGTAATATCAACCAAAAATATCAACAAGAAATATCAACAAGAAATAGCAACAAGAAATAGCAACAAGAAATAGCAACAAGAAATAGCAACAAGAAATAGCAACAAGAAATAGCAACAAGAAATATCAACAAGAAATAGCAACAAGAAATAGCAACAAGAAATATCAACAAGAAATAGCAACAAGAAATAGCAACAAGAAATATCAACAAGAAATAGCAACAAGAAATAGCAACAAGAAATAGCAACAAGAAATAGCAACAAGAAATATCAACAAGAAATAGCAACAAGAAATATCAACAAGAAATAGCAACAAGAAATAGCAACAAGAAATAGCAACAAGAAATATCAACAAGAAATAGCAACAAGAAATATCAACAGGAAATATTAACAAAAAGTTTCAACAAGGAAATTTTCCTTCTATTTTACAGAGCAGGCTGTTTCGAATGAAAACTCTCTGTTGAATTAGCTTAATCAGGGCATGCAAGGGTGACTAGCAATTTACAAGGCATGCACATGCGTCGGCACCTGTACGTGGGGAGGCATGAATGGAAAAGTTAATAAATAAATGAGTAAACAAATCCATAGACAAACATTTGTGTGCAGATAAATCAACCGACAATAAATAAACTCATTAGGAATTGATGAGGTTCCGCTCAAGTGGATGACAACTCACGTGAAGTAGAAGTAAAGGCATCTTATCCTATCTTATTAAATAAACACTAACATTAAAACTAATGAAAAATGATCAGAGTATTATAGCTAAAAAGTATCATCATCGTTATTATTCTGGATAAAAATAATGGTTGCGAGAAATTAACTCATTCAAAATGGATGAGGAATCACACACATTAATGAGTGACTAATGAAGCCCCATATAAAGAAAAGAGTGAATGAATGTATGTATCAATTGACGAAATGAATGAAAAAAAAATGAATAAGTGAAAATTAAAAATATCGGAAAATAATAAAGAAAATGTTTAATATATAGAAATTCGAAAAAAAAAGTCACAACTAATGGAATTTCATCAGACCTCATCAACAAGCACAAAAAATCGAATTTGCTTTTAATCCTGTTTGCACTTCATTCGAAAGCGTTGGAAGAGAAAAAAATATCGTATGTGAATTTGAAACTTCACGCCGCCATTCAATTATGACTCTTTCAAGGCAGTAGCGCCTGTGTAATGTTTCGTCATTGAAAGATGAGCTTATTTCCTTGACTGGACTCACGGCGCATAAATCATATGAGCAAACAAGGTGAAGAACACGCTTGAACAAATTACTCTTCAAAAGCCCTGGCATCAAAAAAAAGTAGTTTTTTGCGAGATTTGTGTGAAACTAAAAAAATAGTTCCAACTTTTGTTTAATTTAAACATTTCATCCGCAGGCCAGCTTTATTACAATGACCATTCTTTCCTCTTTCACATTCATCATCCCTCTGTCGCTCTCTTTCTTTTTTAACCTATTTATTAGGCTTTTTAAATTTTTTCATGCTCTCTACGACTTTCATTTGTTCACTTTTTCATCTTCTACTTCTCATTTTCATTTCCTCTTGTTCCCTCTTTTTCTATACCTTTTCCTTTTTTCTACACTTTCCTCCTTTAAGCATTTTCTTTTTTTATATTTTTTCTCTTTTTTACATTTTTTTCCTTCATCTCACTCCATCTCACCAACCGCCCCTTCCCACACCCATGTTGTAGCAACTCCTTCGAGCCCTACCAGACCCCTTTTCACACCTTGAAAGAGGGACCCATGAACGCCTTGAAACACTCTTCGAATGTCGCTATGAACGTCATCAAAATACCATTTCAAGGCACAGAGGCATTCAAGATTAAATCTCGATGTAACTCTCCAACGAAGATATGTTCTCTCTTGCGTCTACGGCGCTTCTGAACTCTTTGTTTCAATAGGACATATATTATTTCCAACGCAAGAGTTTATAAAGTGGCCGGGGCCGAAAATAAAAAAGAATCTTGATTAATTAAATGCGCTAAAGATTCGGCATGGAATGGAAAGGGGTCCATAAAGCGGAGGCCTGGAATACATTTGAATGCATTAAACTTCCTTTTTAAAGTAATGGCGTCCAGCTTTCAACGAGAAGCTCAAATTTCTCTGCGTTTCCGAGATGAATAATAAAAGGGTGTTTTGAGGTTATATTGTTTTGTATTAAACTCTAGGTAGTCATTTTTTGTTTCTTCTAGCTCTTCTTTGCTTTTCGACAGTGGCAGCTGATTTTGGTTGTGAGTGGAAATGTGAATTAGCTGATTGGGAAAGTATTTTATTTAAGGGTTATTTAAGTTGAGAATGAGGCATTGGAGTAGAATTTGTGAAACATCCTTGCACCGAAGGCATGTCTTGCTTCAAACTCGGCAGTGGCTTGCTGTGATTTTAGTGTTCTGCGGTGGTTTGTGTGGTTTATAAGGGTTTGTAGAAGTTTTCAGTTGCTTTTAGTGTTCCATAGTGGTTTGCGTTGGAGGCTGCTTATGAATTGTTCGCAAAAAATTAAGCTTCGTTTTATGGAATATTCGAAAGTAAGAGAGAAGAATGGAAAAACAAAAATAAAAAAATAAAAAAACAAATAAGAAAATGGAAAAAAATATTGAAAATACAAAAAAGAGAAAAGATGAAGAGGAAGAGGAGGTGGAGGAAGAAAAGTTGATTGTATTCGAAAAGGCCTTAGCAACTGGTCGGAACCGAAAAGTGGTTTTGACAAAAATGAATTTCAGTTTGCAAAAAAAACACTTTGCTACAAAATTTTCATTTATTTCGTAAATTCTACTTTTTCACGCCGTAATGAATTCACATGGTGGTTAAGTTGGATGCGGGGCTGACCCACCTTTTTGCCAATATATTCATGTTGTGTGTGTGTGTGTGTGTGTTTGTGTGTGTGTGTGTGTGTGTGTGTGTGTGTGTGTGTGTGTGTGTGTGTGTGTGTGTGTGTGTGTGTGTGTGTGTGTGTGTGTGTGTGTGTGTGTGTGTGTGTGTGTGTGTGTGTGTGTGTATGTATGTGTTTGTGTTTGTGTATGTGCGTGTTCCTATTCATCCTAAAGAGATGCAAATGTGATCGGAGCAACGGAGGATGTAGGAGAGCTGCCACTGGGTGATGAGGAAGGCCGAGTGTTGGTGCATTGTGGCAGGCAAAGGTGGTTGCTGGAAAGGAGTTAGTGATTGCATGAGTGGGTCTGCAGAATTTATTTGTCTATGTAGTCTTTTCTTTCCTTCTTTTCTTCTCCTTCTTCTTCTCTTTTTTCTTCCTCCTCCTTCTTTTATTCTTCCTTCTTTCATTTTTATTCTTCCTTCTTCACCTTTTCTTCCTTCTCCTCTCTTAACTTTTCCCCCTTCTTTTTCTTCGCCGTTCTTCGTAATTCCAAGCCTTATCTTTCGTCTTCGTCTTTTTTTTCTCTTTCTTTTTTTACAAATATTCCTCATATTATCCGTCTCCTTGTCCCCCTTCACAAACCTCCCAACGTTCCTACCTTTGTAATTCACACCACCGTTCCTACTCTCTTCGATCCACTTTTCTCCACGTTTTCTTCGAAATGCCCTACTGGAGGTGTGGTAACAAACACCCCATATTGTCAAATAAGAGTCCTGCTTCATGTTCGGGTAGAGGTTTGTTTTTATTGAAGCTGTTAGCCTGTTTGATTGATGAGCAGATTTTCTGCTTCGTTGACTTTTTGAAGAACCGCTATCTTCGGTCCACTGAATATTTATATTGGTGTTGTTGATGTTGTTGATTTGAATGAGATTGGCATTAACAGATGTTATATTGTGGATTTCAATTCTTGCTGTATTAGTAGCGTTAACGCTGTTGTTATCAGTGTTTTCACTGGTGGGCACCACAGTGAGGTCAGAAACATCATTATCACTTTCGCCTCCAGCCATGAAATTTTCTTCCGTCTCCAAAGGTCTTCTTCTCTTGCTTGTTTTTGAAATTGCCATTTCGGCATTTGTTGCCTTGTTGGAACATGTGTGTGAGTGTGCGCAATTGCCGAGAGTATGTTTTATTTCATGCGATCTGGCGTCCTCTGATTTACGGTTACTGCTGCTGTAATTAACTTTGCTCTCGTCATTAGCCACTTTTTGTTCTGAAGCTGAAGGTGAATCTTTTAATGGCGATTCTTTGTCTTCATATAAAGAGGCATTCTCCTTTTCCACTGGAGCCTTGTGTAGTTCTTTTAATGTCACTCCATTCAATGTTCTCCCACCCAAGACCCCTCCATTGTGACTTGTATTCACCTTTGAGTCGGCAAACTGGTGTTGATTGTGGCCAGCGAAGATTGATCTCCTTGGCCTGTTGACGATTGCTCGGTCGTTGAGAAAGGAAAGCAGTGCGCATGAGCACTTGACGGGGTTGTGGTGAAGGTTGAGGAACTTGAGGTGAGGATGAGAGGCTTGGGAGGCGTTGAAGCAGGCAGGAAGGTGGCTAATGTGGTTGCCGCTCAGACTGATGCTCACGAGACCAGGAGAGTTCTTGAAGATGCCTTCGCTGAGAACATGCAGGCGGTTGTTGGAAAGGTCAATGTGTTGGAGGGCAGAAAGACCTCGAAATGTCTCGTGCCACAGCATCTTGAGGCGGTTCTTCTGTAGTTTCAATTCTCGCAGGCTGCTCAGACTTGCAAACACGCCGTCAGCCAGATACTGCACCAGGTTGTTGGCCAGGTCGAGAAAGACCAGCGCCTGCATGCCCTTGAAAGCGCCTGGATACACGTACTCGAGGTGGTTGGAGTTCAAAGACAAATGTTTCAGACGCTTCAGATCTCTGAAAGAGTCTTTGGCAAGAGACCTGACCTTGTTGTGTCCCACCTTCAACACCTCCAGCCTGCTGCCGAAAAGCGAAGAAAGTTTTTTGCGACCTGAGTGACGTTTCCATTTGAATTTGTAATTCCTTCGTTCGATGACGTTATTCGCTGCGACCGTGAGACGCGAGATCGAATTGTAATCCAAATCAATAACTCGGAGCCGTTTGAGCTTTCCACGGCTGAGTCCGAAGAGCCACAAGTCCGAGATGTCATTCCCCCACAGCAGCAGCTCTTGAAGGTGCAGCGAGTGTTTCAAAAAGTCGTCAGGGAAGGCTTTGATGCTGTTTCCCCACAGACTGAGTGTCCTGAGTCTGTGCATGCCATGCAGCAGGTCCGCAGGCAGTGGCTGTTGGGAAAAGCACCCCCCCATCTCCAAAGTTTCTACCCCCCTTTTCAACTCCGTTCCCAACAGCTCCATACACTTCCTTCCTTTCAACACTACTCTTTTCTTCCATTGCCACTGTGAAGGGCTGCCATGAAAGTTTTTGTTGCTTTCATAACCTTTAATACTTCCTCCACCATCATCGCTTGTCAGTTCTCCTTCCCCAAACATCCTGTCATCAATCTTCTCTTCATAAAGCTTGTCTCCAGCCTTCTCAAAGTGGTCGAAATAATTGTTAGTTGCCACTCTGCTGTGGAAGAGTTGATAGAGACTGGGATGTTTGTAATGTCTCTTGTTTTCAGTCAAGTTTGATTGGAAGTGAAAACCTCTTCCTTCTGGAGGCTGTGGTGGCTGTGGTCGTTCTTGTGCTGGTGGCCGTTGTTGATGCAGTGGCTGTGGTGGTGGCTCTGTTGTCTGAATTGGTGGCTGTGGTAAAGTTGGTGTGTCGTAGAAGTCGCTGAATGGGTGGAGACTGCGTGGTTGGCGTTCCAACGTGGAATTTTTTAAAACTCTTGGCGCTTTGAGTGGTGGAAAGGTTTCGGTGGAAGGCTGAAGAGGAGATTTGTTGGGAATTTTGAGTGAAAGGAAAGTCATTTGAATGATGAACAGACTCTTAGTACTAATGTTAATGTTGCTTTTGTTGTTTTTGTCTTTACTGTTCTTATTTTTGGCGTTTTTAATAATTATATTTTTGTTGTTGTTGTTGTTATTGTTGTTGTTGTTGTTGTTGTTGTTGTTGTTGTTGCTAGTTTGTTCGTTGTTGTTTGATTTATTGGATAACCGATTCAAGTGAGTTCCATTGACGTTGAGGTGAGGGCGGCAAACAACATTGCACTTGGCTGCGGCACATCTGAGCGAGAACAATTTGAAAATGTCTTTTGCGGATGGTTTATTGGCTGTTTGTTGAGAAATGTTTTGTTGTTGTTTGTATTTTTGTTTTTTTTGTTGATGATGATGGTGGTGATGTCTTGTGGAGGTGGTTGTAAGAGTGTCTAGAACAATGTTCAATCTTTCAGTAGGTTTTTCAATGTGCTCCATACTCAACGTCACCCTGGATCTGTAGCTGGTATTGTTGTGTGGTTGCTATGGGTGAAATTTTGTGTGGTATTTGTGAGTAGAGTTTTGTTGGTGTGTTTGGCATGAGTAGGTTAATGTCGTATGCGGTGTGAATGGTGAATGGAGGATATACGTTTTGTGGATGCAGTGAAAACTCCATATTCAGTTTTTTTTCTGCCTCCCAAACACATCATGTTTCGTTCTTCTACGTTAGTTTTTAGTTTTTTTTTATTGTATCTTTCAATTCATCCATTTAGTGTTTTTAAAAGATGATTGTATGCTTAAAAACTGAATGTTCACAGCAGTGTTTATAGCTCCGCTGCAATAACTCATTTATGCCCATCCTCTTGTGCTCAAAATTATTTCTATAATTTCACTTCTAAGATGTTTTCAATATTCTTTATTTGCTCTTCAGCCCACATAAAATTACTTTTTTCACCCAACTCCATTTTTTCTTTTTTTTTAATCTTGTCGTAATTTAATTCTTTCGAATTGTTTTTTTTTTCTCAATAAATGTTGTCTCTTCTCTCATAAAACACAACTTTTTGAGCACAGACTTCTCTCAGTGCCTTTCATGCCGCTCACACTCGCTACCGTTTGTCAACTACCATTCAAACCTTCGCATTGTGCCTTCTAAGAGATGTCTACATATTTTCTTCTCTTTCAAATATCTCTATATGTTTCCTCACATGAAACTTTTCTGGGTTTTTTTTCATAAAAAGTATTCCTTAATGCTCTTTACTGTAAAATATTCCTATCTACCTTTTATTGAAGATGTCTCTGTGTCTTTTACCGTATGATGTATCGCCATATATATACGTTAGGGCGAGCGTGATTAATATGATTTTTACTCACACATATATATATATATTTATATTTATATTTATAAATATATTTATATATTTTGTTTTATTTAATTATTTTTTTTGTTTACACATATTTATTTGAAGATTACATTTCTAGTCTGGCGTTTTATGTAAATCAAAAGACACGAGTTTTTTGGGTTTTTTGAGTTTGTGCGAAGGTTGAGTGGAATGCGTTATTGTGGTTGGAGTGTGTGTAGAGTGTATGGAGTGTGGAGGAGTTTGTTGGTTATGTGGGGTTGACGAGCCTACATGAGACATCCAGGTTCGAAGAAGTCACGAACGGTGCATGCAGGCGTGTAATTTAGTGGCAAATGCAGCAATGAAAGTTTTTTTCTAACGAATTAATTATTGAAATTAAACATAACAACACGACTATGAGTCTTTATAGTTGAATTAACAAAATTAAAAACCGCTTCGCATTTGATGACTTAGTATGAAAAAACCAACTTCAGTATTCTTTAAGTATTTTTTCCATTTTTAGTATTTTCATTTATTTTAAGTATTTTTTTCTATTTTAAGTATTTTTTTATATTTCAAGTATTTTTTATATTTCAAGTATTTTTAAAAATTTAAGGTATTTTTAAAAATTTAAAGTATTTTTGTCTATTTTAAGCATTTTTCGAGAATTCCAAATATTTTCAAACAAATATAAGAGGCTTGTATAAAAACTTTTAAGAAAAATATTACTTGAAAAACTTTTCCGATAAACTTGCAATGTCCGATGTATAGCTTGTTTGTCGCATGAACGAATCAATCCGAATAAGCCATTTGTTTTCGAGTCATGATTTCACAGGACGCACGTTTCGTCGTGAAAAGGTGCTTTGGTTAGCCCTACTACCAACTGCAACTCTTTCGCCTAGTAAGCTTGTTAAAACTTTTTTTCTTATAGCAGAAAAATTAAGTTTGCGGAGCATAAAATATTTTATTTATGGATCAAAATTAAATTTAATATTCCATGATACCGCATTTCCATTTGAATTTGAATTTCCAAGTAGACCACTTTGAATCTTTTAGGATTAAATCTGAACTGTGAATCACGTGTCAAGAAATAATTCAAGCGTTTCGAAAACACTTGAACGATATGCAATCAGCGCTATAAATTTTTTCGATTAGATTGGATGAGGTTTTGAAGAGAACACCCCAAGTAGGTTGCAAGAGGAAATTGGAGGGGAAATGGTTGTTAATGGTTAAAAGTCACCTTGGGAGGAAGCAACGGATGAGACATAGAGTTGTACATCGACAACACGGTGGGAGATGGTGAGAATGGTGGAAGGAGCAATGATGGAGAGAAGGATGGTGGATGGAGGAATGATAGATGGAAGGCTGGCAGATGGAAGGGTGGTGGGAGATAAGGTCATGAAAAGATGATTGGTGGCATGAAGAGCAGTGGAAAATTCTGTGAAGGTGATTATAACACGAGTAGAAAATAAGAAGGTGCTGGAAGGGGGGATGGTGATGATAAACAACTAAAAGTGCAGACCCGCCAATCTTTGACTTCAAGAAAAAAATCTTCAATGGTTGTGTGCAATTGTAGGTTTGTTGGTGTTGTTGTAGGTTTGGATTGTGTTGTTGTTGGTGTTGGTGTTGTTGTTGTTGCTGTTGTTTTTGTTTTTGTTGTTGTTGTTGTTGTTGTTGTTTTAAGTGTATACGTTGTTTTTGTTTGTGTTGTAAGTGTATCTGTTGTTGTAGTGATTCAAGCATGTGTAGTAAGGTTTCAGTTGAAAGATTTTTAAATAATGGCGGATTTTTGTTTTTAACAAGAAACAATGAAAAGGATTTGAAAGGCTTTTTTGAAAAGTTAAAAGGATGGTGGAGGGAAAGGAATTTAAGAAAAAATGAAAACTGGAATGAAGAAATGTGGGGGAAAAAAGAATGAAAAAAAGTTGTGTTGATTGAACAACAGCCGAGGAGGTAGTCAGGTAGATAGTACAAGAGTTTTGGTGGTTGCTGTTTCAGTGGTTGTGATGGTTGTGATTGTAGTGGTGGTCTTGGTTGTTGTGATTGTGGGGGTTGTAGCTGTGGTTGTAGTGGCTGTGACTGTGGTTGTAATGGCTGTGGCTGTGGCTGTAGTAGTTGTGGTTGTAGTGGCTGTAGTGGTTGTGGTTGTAGTGGCTGTGGTTGTGGCCGTTGCTGCAGTGGTTTTTTTTCGTCTGATGGTCTCGCTGAAGTTGCAGTGTTTGTTGACACTTGTTTCTTTCCTCCACTCTGTGGAAGAATAAGAAGCTGACGTATGCAGAGGCACGGTGTGTCAAGCCGCCCTGACTAATTTCTGCTTTAATATACACTTCTTCCTCTTTATGGCTACAAGCCGCACTAATGAAACATAACGCTGCTACTACAACCAAGCTACTCGTTTTGCAACTAAATAATTTCGATTTTTTATTCTATTTTTTTTGTTTATATTTTTAGTCTTAACTTTTAATCGAATTAACTTCTGAGAATTAAAATAGATTTCATTGAATTTCAGTAAATTTCAAGGAATTTCAGTAAATTTCAATGATTCAGTCGATTTAATAAATTTTAAATAATGTCACTAAATGTCATCACAAACCTTCCAGAATTCCACTTCTAGAAGTTTTTGCAAAAATGTCAATTTTTCTCTTCCATCTTCTTTTTTTCTTTTTATTCTAAGCTTGTTTCGTTTGAATGCTCTATTTTGTTTTTTTTTCTGTCCCATTTTTCCAGCGTCAAAATGCATGCTTTTGTAGTTTTTCTTCAAAATTTTTTTCTCAGTCACAATCTCGGAACTTTTGTTCTCAGTCATTTGTTTTTTTCCATCGTCGCCATTCTCTCTTCTTTCCATTATTTTGTATCTCAATTCCATTTTCAAATCCGCGACACCTTTTTTCATTGTTTTTTCAATCACTTTCAAACTACTCCAAAAATCACTGTTTTTCCTATCTTCACCATGACCAACACTAACACCGCCATCACTATCTTTTACACTACAACCACCATTCTCTACACCACCCCCACCATCCCCACCATCACCACCACCACCACCATCGCCACCACCATCACCACCACCACCATCACCACCACCACCACCATCGCCACCACCATCACCACCACCACTATCACCACCACCACCACCACCATTTCTCCCACCAGTATTAAAAATTATTTTTTTCTGAATCGTAACAACTTTATTTGAAAAGTTGTTTTGGTGGAAAGAGTTAGGAAGAGAGGAGTTTAGAAGGGATTTTGTTTGGGCTGTTGTGGTTTTGTTGCAATGTACGTAGCAGGCCATAATACAACACAAAATCTGTAAGAGATGACTGTAACAGTCTTGTTGCGTGCCCATGTTGTTTTTGTTGTTGTTGTTGTTGTTGTTGTTTTTAATTTTTTTATGTCGTTTCTAGTGGCACTGATGTTTGTTTTTTCATACAGGTAACGTTGTAATTGTTGGAATGCTTGTCGTGGAAGCAATTCTAAAAACTGTTGTGTAGGGTGTTGTGAGAGTTGTGAAATATGTTTTTTAAGAAGTTGTTGTTGCAACGGTTGTAAGCTCAGTTGTAGTTGCAATGGTTGTAAGCTCAGTTGTAGTTGCAGAATGTTGTTTCAACGTTTGTTTCCGCGTTGGGCGACTTCTTCATATTGAACGGGAGTCAACACAATCGATGGAGTGCTGTGCCGTTACTAACAGACTCTCGACTCTCTGTGGATGGCTGAACAAACTTTGGAGGCCGACACGAAGAACTGCAAAGGCAAACACAAGTTAGTGAAGGTTTTATTATTTTTTCTCTTTTTTTTGTTCAAGAGCAATTAGACAGTTATGAGTTTGCGATGAGGAATGAATGAACGCGCAGCAAGCAATCATAGACATTTTCCTTTTTGTGGGATGAATTTCAAAAATGAATATCACGCCCGCAAGCATACACGCACACACACACACACACACACACACACACACACACACACACACACACACACACACACACACACACACACACACACACACACACACACACACACACACACACACACACACACACACACACACACACACACACGCACACACACACACACACACACACACACACACACACACACACGCACACACACACACACACACACACACACACACACACACACACACACACACACACACACACACACACACACACAAACAAACACGGAGATTTTGTGTTATTTTGATGCATCATTATTCTCAAGAAAGAGTCATTATTGGCGGGATGAAAAGTCCCACAATAAAGAGAAGACGGTGCTTGGTCAACTCCTTCCTTTTATCCTTCCCTTTTTCTTCTTTTTTTTCATCCTTTTCTTTTTTTCTTTTATCTTCTTCTTTTTTTTCTTTTTTATTTTGTTATTTTTATCTTCATCTTTATCCCTAACCCTTTTTCTTTTTTTTTCCTTAATCTTTATCATCCTCTTCCTTACCCTTTTCCATTTTTTTTATTAACTTTTTTTTATCAATTTTTATCAATGTTTTCATTTTTTTGTTTCTCTCTCCTTCCTTACTTCATGAAATCCATAGCGCTTTGAAGAGCGTCTGCTGAGAGGCACATATTTTGGTTGCAACTTGAAAGACAATGTCAACAAAGGCAATCTTCCAGGCGTAAAGTGGTGAGGAGTTGACGAGAAAAAAATAATTTCAAAAAATGTTTTAGTTTTAATAAAACATGAATATTGAAAAAAAGATAAAGTGCATAAAATGGTATGATAAAAATTAAAGAAAATAGGATATGGAAAAAAACGGAAGAAAAAAACGGAAGAAAAAATTTCAGAAAAAAAGAAACGCTAAAAAAGAAAAATTAATAAAAAATAAAAAAATTGAAAATATGATGAAAAAAAAAAGGGGGATAAGGGAGAAAAAAAGAATGAAAAAGCTAAGAGTGAACATGAAATGATGGAATTGTGAGGGTGGAAAGATGAGGATGAGGAAGATGAAGATGAGGATGAGGAAGATGAGGATGAAGAAGATGAGGATGAGGAAGATGAGGATGAGGAAGATGAGGGTGAAAAAGATGTGGATGAAGAAGTAAGGTGAAAAAAAAGAACTAAATATGAAATTCCTAATGATGGTACAATTCAATGAAGGATACAACGCGAGGCCTCTGGAAGGACGCTAATTCCATCAGCAGGCCAGCAAAGCCGCTTTTCAAAGCTTTTTGTTAGGGATGCAGACGTTAGGAATCCATGTATTTGAGACAGTTTTAATGATTTTTTAATCAACTCTTTGAAGTTCAAAAAATTTTCAAAAAGAATTACCAGGGAAGATTTGAAACTGATTGATTTTTCCACGTCATTTCCTACCACCACAGAATGTCTCTCAAAATTAATATTTCAAAGCCCAATTCGAAGTTATAGGAAACCTCAAACCTTTGTTTTTGGTTGACTTCATGTTCAGTTCAGTTTTTCTCATCTTCCTCCACCTCTTTACGCCTCGTTGTGATCTCCTACTTACCCTTAGTACGGATTATCTTAAAAGGGATGCGAGATTGGTGGATAAAATAGTGGCGTTGGTGCTTCCATCCTCCAGTGACCAGTGTTATATTATTCAAACCTCCCTCTCATCTCTTGAAACTGTTAGTGACTTTTGGTGAGAATGAGGTTAGCGACAGACAAGAAAGCTTCTTCCCCACCAAACAATTCTAAGCACATTACGTTGAATATTTTTCCTTGCAAGCATTGTTTTTTTAGAATAGTATTAAGCGCTGCTAATGTATTTTTTAGTTTAAAAAATTACTTCAAAACATTACTTTCAAGTTTTTATTCAGTTCAAAATAAAAAAAAACTTTAAAGTAAAATTTTTTTATCCGAGTCAGACAAAAACGAATCAGCAGACTTAATCCACCTCTAATCCACCCACAGTTCTCTACGCCTTACATCACTCAAACACTATTCGTTATTGTTCTTCTTTTCCATGTTATTATTTTTTTGTTGTTCCTCAAACCCTTTGAGCCCTTCTTTTCGAGATGGATAATCCAAGCTATACATCTATACTGCGCTCCCTTCTCAGTGTTCAAAAGCTTGCGACGAAGATTATGACTGCAAAAGTAGCAACACATGCAACATCCTTAACCCACTCTCGAGAGGAACCTCGCAACTATAAAGGCGCCCAACGGTCATTTCATGCGCCACAATAGAAACAAATATCGTATTGATTGCCTGGACGCTCTCAAGCTCTTGAGATGCAATCGTATAGGCATATTTGTGCCCCCGTACGAGACGGTGGAGATTTTAAAAAGGTTGTTAATATTAACGAAGGAAGCAAAAAGTGAGGTAGATAGTGGAAGGGAGAGGAATAGATTGGATGGTGGTAGGAGGGATGCGAATAGGTTGGAAAGGGTGTTGGAGATGGGAGAGTGGTGTGAAAGGGTAATTAATATAAACGAGTGGAGTGGAGAGGGTAGGAGGAATGGAGTGAAGTGAAGAGATTTGGGAAAAAAAGATTTTATCAAAAGTTCTGCATTGCGAATATAAAAACAATCAACTTTTTTTGCTGGATTATTTTTTTAAATCGTAGCCTCAGTAAATTGACGTTCATTTTCAAGCGACCGTTACTTTCATTTCGGTAAAAAGGTTTCTGTGTGAAAATCTACGATGATGCATTTTTGAAAGGAGTTATACACTCCGATTTAATCAGCAAAAAGACAATCACAAGTAACTACATCAGACATGATCAAAAAGATCGACAAACAATTCGAAAAAGCTGACGAACTTCGAGTTGTGTGCCGAATATTTCTTCCTATGGAAAACCTTCTAATAATACATAGATTCACGTGATGTTTATGTCTCTTGAATATCATTTACATATTCTTCGCAGTTTTAACGGCCCCTGTTCCACGAAATCTACACGGAATTATCTTCCTTCTCGCTACCTCTCAGCAACATCGATCACTTAGGCTCACAAACATCCGAGCTGAAAGCTGTGAAAGTATTGAACGCTACATAAATTCGGATTCCAAAGAGAGAATTACTTACGTCAGTGATCTTGCCACTGCTTGCGGAAATGTCGTCTGTAGGAATTCATCTTGCAGTGTTGAATTGAAAAGGGATGTGTAGGTACGTTTAAAAGGTTTTACAGCAGAGTTTCTTGCGAAAGAAGCTACAGCGGTTTTGTGAAGTCATGACTCTGTTGCCGTCCATCAGAGTTGCGTCTCGATAAGACGCAATCGAAGGCACTTACAAACACAATTGAATGACGCAATATAAAAAATAATGTGACACAATTTGAAACGAGATACTGTGACACAATATGAAACGAGATACTGTGACACAATATGAAACGAGATACTGTGACACAATATGAAACGAGATACTGTGACACAATATGAAACGGGATACTGTGAAACAATATGAAACGAGATACTGTGACGTGATATAAATGATACTGCTACGCAGTATAAATGATACGTTGATGCGAGAAGAAAAGAGGATAGTATGGTGAAGGAGAAAAACAGGATAATTGGTAAGGGAATATCTGAAAATGAAAAAAATATATTAGATTTCAATAGAGCAGATTAAGCTATAACACTGCGGAATAAAGCGATACAATGTAACTGAGGACAATACAATTTAAGACTCTACACTACAGCGCTTGGTATTGTCAACGGTTATTTCTCCACTGAGGTGTTAGAGAGGATATAAAAGACTGCATAAATGCAAAGGGTTTTATGTGCTGGGAGGCAATTAGGGAAAGAAGCACTGCGGAACTGATGGTCGCAATGGCCATCAAAAGTGCACAAGCCTTCCTTCTTAATTAATTTTGCCAACAAATCAATTTACTCCAACATGCTTGTTTTTGCTTTAAGAAATTACACAGCACGTCGTGGACCTTTCGAATGCAACGGCTGAATGCTGTGCGGGCCGCTTCAATTTGCATAAATGCCTTCAAGTACAAAAGTTTCCTACAATTCAATCAGTTCACATTTGTAGCGCCTTTAGCGCAAGCCTTCAAAAAACTCCCAGAAGAATGTTTCACTCGCTGCTGGTCCATCAGTCCACTTCTTCGCCACGCTAGAATCTGTTTTTTGTTTGAGTTACCGCTTTTTACCAATCAAATTTGGACTTTTCCGAGAATCGAAGCTTGAACATCACACATAACAGCTCACTTCTCTAACCATAGAGCTCCAAGTGATAATGAAGCTTTGAACGTTTGGAGGTTTTGTGTCTGGAAAAGCAACGTGAAGGAGTTGAAAACGAAGAAGAAAAAATTAAAAAGGGTGTAGTAGGACGAAGGTGTGAAAAGAAGGAAAAGGAGGAAAGTGTGTGGAAAGGTAGGAATGTGTGAGGAAGAAATGAAGAAGTTTGGGTGTTTATGTAGTTGGTGGAATGTTCTGGAAGAATTAAAGAACATTGAAAAAATGGAAAACAGGAGAAATAAATAAATGAATAAAAACGATAGAAAGAAAGGATATATGGATGAAGGGAGGAATTGAAAAGAAGGATAGAAAACGAGAAGGATAGATGGATGGGTGATAAAATAATAAATTTTTTAAATAATTTCAAGTGACATTCAAATCTCGTAAAATTGCTTAAACAGAGAAATGTTGCTTGTTTTTGTGTGGTGTGTCACCACGCTGAATTGCACTGGTTTGGTTCCGGCAGGTTTGCTTGCGTTGTGTTGATTGCTTTACATTGTTTGGTATTGTCTTGTAATCGATTGCTTTGACTCAGCAAAGATCAATCAATGGTGCGTGATGGAGCAGAGGTTGTGAAGAGGCGTGAAGTGGGAGAGAAAGAGCATTATGTTGACTATGAATTTACTGACTTTACGAAAAGGCTTAGATGGTGGTGGAGTGGAAGGAATGGAAAAACTGAATGGGTTATACGATGGGAAAATGATGAAGAGTGTGAGGTTGAGGGTGAGAAGTGGAGAGTTGTGAGGAGGGTGGTGTGGAAAGTTTATTAGCATTGCCTTCCTGATTAACTCCTCTGAGTCACTTCAATTGAAATATCCTTGAGGCTGCATGCAAATGAAGAAGAAGAATAAAAAGAATAAAAAAAGATATAAATAAAAAAAGTATATAGGTATTTTAAAAAAAAGAAAAAAAAAGAATTAGAAGCTGAAAGAATGATGAAGACTAAAAGAAGGAAGAGGGAAACAAAATGAAATCATGATAAAAGGGAGATAAAAGAAAAAATTATGATAAAGAAGAAGATAAAAGAAAAAGGTATAATGAAGAAGGAGGCAAAATATAAAACTGTGATAAAGAAAAACCAAATTGGAAGAAGCTATGTTATTAATCAAATTTCATCTAATCCAAACTTATAAGGATCTTATTTTGTTTGATCCAACCTAATCCTGTCTTATTTGTCTTTAATCTAATCAATTTTTGTGCAATCTTGACAATTAATAATCTCATACCAATCTTTTGAGTAGTGATGAAGTCTTCATTTTCATCGTTGAGACACAAGGATGCGGTAATAGAAGCACAGAGCGGTGACGAAGAGTTATTTAAAAATAAAAAGTAATGCAAGCATGGCTTGATTGAGAGAGAAGGATGATGAATGCAAACAGAATGAAGACAAATTGCGGCTTGTAAGTGGATCCTAATTAATCTGCCGATTCCTGCGAGTCGCAGCTCGTCGCCCGAGTGGTCTCTCATGAGAACTGTATCATTGTATGTAAATTTTATGTACAATACAATACAATAAAAATACTAAAATTACTATAGTAGTAGTAACCCAGTAGAGATTCGAGGTATGTATATTGTATAATGATTGTATGTGGATTGTATGTGGATTTTATGTGGATTGTATGATGGTTGTATGTGGATTGTATGATGGTTGTATGTGGATTGTATGATGGTTGTATGTGGATTTTATGTGGATTGTATGATGGTTGTATGTGGATTGTATGTGGATTGTATGTGATTTGTATGTGGATTGTATGTGGATTGTATGATGGTTGTATGTGGATTGTATGTGGGTTGTATGTGGATTTTCTGTGGATTGTAAATGAATTGTATGTGGATTGTATGTGGATTGTATGTGGATTGTATGTGGATTGTATGTGGATTGTATGTGGATTGTATGTGGATTGTATGTGGATTGTATGTGGATTGTATGTGGATTGTATGTGGATTGTATGTGGATTGTATGTGGATTGTATGTGGATTGTATGTGGATTGTATGATGGTTGTATGTGGATTGTATGTGGGTTGTATGTGGATTTTCTGTGGATTGTATGTGGATTGTATGTGGATTGTATGTGGATTGTATGTGGATTGTATGTGGATTGTATGTGGATTGTATGTGGATTGTATGTGGATTGTATGTGGATTGTATGTGGATTGTATGTGGATTGTATGTGGATTGTATGTGGATTGTATGTGGATTGTATGTGGATTGTATGTGGATTGTATGTGGATTGTATGTGGATTGTATGTGGATTGTATGATGGTTGTATGTGGATTGTATGTGGGTTGTATGTGGATTTTCTGTGGATTGTAAATGAATTGTATGTGGATTGTATGATGATTGCATGTGGATTTCTGATGGTAGTATGAGGCATGTTTGAGTTACATCACATTGAGCCATAGCTTGTGTCAATTTATCAAATAGTTTTGTATCTTACTATATCGCATCACATTATTTTGTATCACATTGTTTTGTATCACATTTAATTGTATCACATTGTATTGTATCACATTGTATTGTATCACATATAATTGTATCACATTGTATTGGTTCACATTTTATTGTATCACATTTAATTGTATCATAATGCAACCGAAGGGGTATCATTGTATTAAACACCACAGCGTCCGACCGACACACACAGGAGTCTGTGACAGTGAGGGAATGGTTGGGGATGTTGGATTAGGATGTCTTAGGAGTGGAATATCTTATGGAAATGATGGAAATTTTTCGAAAGTAAGCAGCATTAGGAGGGAGGTTGCATTATTGATGATGGCATTGGAGGGTTCTTATTTGCTTGCATCTTTTGATCAAATTGATTCAATTCTTTGTTTCATCCATCACCTGAATAGATATTATTATGGGCAGTATCTTCATTCCTGCTTAGCTCAGCTATTCTTAATACATTTTCAAGCTTTTTCACTTTCTTTATCATCATAGTCACAATCACCCTTATCATCATCTTCATCACCCTCATCATCATCTTCATCATCATCATCATCATCATCATCATCATCATCATCATCATCATCATCATCATCATCATCATCATCATCATCATCATCATCATCATCATCATCATCATCATCATCATCATCATCATCATCATCATCATCATCATCATCATCATCATCATCATCATCATCATCATCATCATCATCATCATCATCATCATCATCATCATCATCATCATCATCATCATCATCATCATCATCATCATCATCATCATCATCATCATCATCATCATCATCATCATCATCATCATCATCATCATCATCATCATCATCATCATCATCATCATCATCATCATCATCATCATCATCATCATCATCATCATCATCATCATCATCATCATCATCATCATCATCATCATCATCATCATCATCATCATCATCATCATCATCATCATCATCATCATCATCATCATCATCATCATCATCATCATCATCATCATCATCACCATCATCATCATCATCACCATCATCATCATCATCATCATCATCATCATCATCATCATCATCATCATCATCATCATCATCATCATCATCATCATCATCATCATCATCATCATCATCATCATCATCATCATCATCATCATCATCATCATCATCATCATCATCATCATCATCATCATCATCATCATCATCATCATCATCATCATCATCATCACCATCATCATCATCATCACCATCATCATCATCATCATCATCATCATCATCATCATCATCATCATCATCATCATCATCATCATCATCATCATCATCATCATCATCATCATCATCATCATCATCATCATCATCATCATCATCATCATCATCATCATCATCATCATCATCATCATCATCATCATCATCATCATCATCATCATCATCATCATCATCATCATCATCATCATCATCATCATCATCATCATCATCATCATCATCATCATCATCATCATCATCATCATCATCATCATCATCATCATCATCATCATCATCATCATCATCATCATCATCATCATCATCATCATCATCATCATCATCATCATCATCATCATCATCATCATCATCATCATCATCATCATCATCATCATCATCATCATCATCATCATCATCATCATCATCATCATCATCATCATCATCATCATCATCATCATCATCATCATCATCATCATCATCATCATCATCATCATCATCATCATCATCATCATCATCATCATCATCATCATCATCATCATCATCATCATCATCATCATCATCATCATCATCATCATCATCATCATCATCATCATCATCATCATCATCATCATCATCATCATCATCATCATCATCATCATCATCATCATCATCATCATCATCATCATCATCATCATCATCATCATCATCATCATCATCATCATCATCATCATCATCATCATCATCATCATCATCATCATCATCATCATCATCATCATCATCATCATCATCATCATCATCATCATCATCATCATCATCATCATCATCATCATCATCATCATCATCATCATCATCATCATCATCATCATCATCATCATCATCATCATCATCATCATCATCATCATCATCATCATCATCATCATCATCATCATCATCATCATCATCATCATCATCATCATCATCATCATCATCATCATCATCATCATCATCATCATCATCATCATCATCATCATCATCATCATCATCATCATCATCATCATCATCATCATCATCATCATCATCATCATCATCATCATCATCATCATCATCATCATCATCATCATCATAATCTCCCTCATTATCATCATCATCACCACAACTATCATCATCATCATCCTCATCATCATCATCATCATCATCATCATCATCATCATCATCATCATCATCATCATCATCATCATCATCATCATCATCATCATCATCATCATCATCGTCATCATCATCATCATCATCATCATCATCATCATCATCATCATCATCATCATCATCATCATCATCATCCACATCATCATCATCATCATCATCATCATCATCATCATCATCATCATCATCATCATCATCACAAGGAGCGTCCTTCATTCATACTACTTTAGTGACTGCAGGCTAGTTGAAGCCATAAAGGATGGGGCCTCTTAAGCCCACAGCGGCTTCTTAATGTCCGTGTCCATAGTAGCTCAAGTCAACAACAACAATAATAATGACATCATTTTTGTTGTTGTGGTTGTTTTTGCTTTTGTTATGGTTATTGTTTTTGTTTTTTTGGTTTTTTTGGTTTTTGTATCTTTTTTGTTGCTCTTTTGGTGGTGCAAGTGGAGATTTTTGCGTTGTGAAAGCTGTATTTTGTTGCTGTTAGTAGGGTTGATTGTGTTGCTGGTCGTTTTGTACATGTTGCTGTTGAGATTTTTTTGTCGTTTTTTTAAGCAGTTAGTGAATGGATAGGTAGATGAGTGGATGGGTAGATGGGTGGATGGGTGCATGAGTGGATGGGTGGATGGGTGCATGAGTGGATGGGTAGATGGGTGGATGGGTGCATGAGTGGATGGGTAGATGAGTGGATGGGTAGATGGGTGGATGGGTGCATGAGTGGATGGGTAGATGAGTGGATGGGTAGATGGGTGGATGGGTAGATGGGTGGATGGGTGCATGAGTGGATGGGTGCATGAGTGGATGGGTAGATGGGTGGATGGGTGCATGAGTGGATGGGTAGATGAGTGGATGGGTAGATGGGTGGATGGGTGCATGAGTGGATGGGTGGATGAGTGGATGGGTGGATGAGTGGATAGGTGGATGAGTTGATGGGTGGATGCGTGGATGGGTGGATTAGTGGATGGATGTATGAGTAGATGAGTGGTGATGGAGAGAGGAAGCTGCGATGCCACAGACACGTGATTCAAATTGACGTTATTGTCGTCATATTGTCGAACCATTTTTCAAATTAACTTTTCTCATTCAACTACTTGTATGGTAGCTGTGTGTTGTGTGTTATTTTATATAAATATATGTGTGTATCTTTGTTTGTGTGTGTGTGTGTGTGTGTGTGTGTGTGTGTGTGTGTGTGTGTATGTGTGTGTGTGTGTGTGTGTGTGTGTGTGTGTGTGTGTGTGTGTGTGTGTGTGTGTGTGTGTGTGTGTGTGTGTGTGTGCGTGCGTGTTTATGGAATTAGTTTCGGAGTGAAAGAAGAGAGCGCCTCTTTCACCAGACGACTGGCATGCATACACACAACTGCTCAGAGTCACTCCAAAGCTCATTTGGCACATATGTTGCTGTTGATGTTAAGGTTTTTGTTGTTTTTTTTAATGTTTTTGTTGTTGTTGATGTTAGTGTATTTGTTCATGTTGATGTTGTTTTTGTTGTTGTTGATGTTATTGTTATTGTTGTTTTAGGCGGCAAACTTTTATGCCCGATTGTTCTACCTTAGCATGCGTTTTCACGTGTTCGTTCATGTTTTTTTTGCATATGTTTGTTTGCACGTGTGTGTCAACGTTCGCTTGCCTGCGATGAATGTGTTGCGTGCATCAGGTATGAAATAATTTTTGTAAACTATTTAAAATCCAAGTAGAATCGGTTGCTTTTTATTTGGACGTCATTGTTGTATTTTAATGTTGTTGTATTTGTGTTGTTGTATTTGATGTTGTTGTTGTATTTGATGTTGTTGTTGTATTTGATGTTGTTGTTGTATTTGATGTTGTTGTTGTATTTGATGTTGTTGTTGTATTTGATGTTGTTGTTGTATTTGATGTTGTTGTTGTATTTGATGTTGTTGTTGTATTTGATGTTGTTGTTGTATTTGATGTTGTTGTTGTATTTGATGTTGTCGCTGTTGTATTTGATGTTGTTGTTGCATCAGCTCGTGTAGTCTTAAAGCTGCCTGTCTCAACGCCACGTCAGCAACCTTCGTCCCTTCATTGCGGTGTCTCTGAGCGCTTCCTTCTTTATTGTTTTGTTTCATATTGCTTTGTTCTTTTTTAAACATGGTTATTTCGTTATCAATCTACTTTTTTTTTTATTTTGTTTGTTATATAATTTTATTTTTTTATTCCAATAATTTTATTCCGTCATTTTGAATTAATTTATTTGTTATTGTTTTATTTTTTAATTCAACGCTTTTCTTTGTTTTATTTTTTGATGTTTATTTTTTCTTATTTACAAAAGCTCACAAAGAAGCAACTAACCAACCGGCTGAAGCAGAACTTTCCATGCAAAATTTCATACCTCCACAACAAATGTTGTAAACTTACTCAACAAATGTTGTAAACTTACTCAAAAAATGTTGTAAACTTACTCAACAAATGTTGTAAACTTAATCAACAAATGTTGTAGAGTTACTCAACAAATGTTGTAAACTTACTCAACAAATGTTGTGAACTTTTTCAAAAAATGTTGTGAACTTTTACAACAAATGTTGTAAACTTACTCAACAAATGTAGCGAATTTCCCCAACTTCAACAATGACTTCACAACTGCTTGAGCGTTTAATTGAAATGACAACTCTGAGCTGCCATTGTCACTCAAAAGCGCTCGATATTCTTGCCTTGTAGTCTCTTTCACTCCGGCTAATGGGCTCACTCAAACTGTTCATTTATGCATCTTTAGAATCATTTCTTTCTTATCTTTTATTTCAAATAGTTAATTTTTTAATATTTAATTTTCAACTTTTTATCGGGTTTTTAATTAGCAAACTCAATACTATATTCAAAATTCAATTTGATTTTTTTTCAAACATATAATTTAATCTTCACACTTTTTCAAAGTTTACCGACCTTTGAGAGCCTTCAAAAAATTCAAATTTATTTTTGTTAAATTAGAAACCCTCAAAAACATTCAAAAACATTCAAGAACATTCCAGAACATTCCAGAACATTCCAGAACATTCCAGAACATTCTGGAACATTCGGAAACATTCGGGAACATTGGGGAACATTCGAGAGTATTCACAAGACAACGTTGAGGCGGCAATTAGAACGCACCATAAAAAAGTGGCCACATGAAAGGTACTTAATGGCGTAGAGAGCAGTCAATTAGGCCGCAACTTTCACTCAAGCAAAACTGACACTTTGATCTTCAACTTTTGATTTTAAAATATTCAAGATTTTAATTTGCTATTCAAAAACTTCACTTTATTTTGCATAAAAGTCTCTTTTTCACGAGCATCGGAGTGAAAGGGTCTACAGCAGACGAGTGGGGCTAGGGCGATGAACACGACAGCCGTCTATAAGACTCCTCTCTCCCATACACCGCTGCCTTATATGCCACCCACCAGCGCATCGGAACACATCGAATGGGCGTCTTCACGTTTGTCGCTACGTGCTCATCTCGTCTTTCTGCTTGTTCGTGTGCCGATGCTTGCTTGTTCTTGTATTGATGCTTGCTTGTTCTTGTTCTGATGTTTGTTTGTTTGTGTACTAACTTCTGATTTTTTGTTGTTTTTTTTGTTTGTTTATTTACTTGTTTGTCTGTTTATTTGTGTGGTTAGGCTTCTTCATAATGTTGCTTGTACATGAGGTGCGTAGTTGGTGCTTGAGTTGTCTTTGCCACTTCTTTCAATTATCCTTCAATCGAGCCCTAGTATTGAGTGCATTGCGGAACTCTTCAAAAACATACAAAGTTTTTCAATTACACGCGGACAAAATTAAAAACAAAACACCAGCGTATCTCGCAAGCGCAATTTTCACTCTTTCATTCTCACTTGCATTCTCCCTCAAGGTTGCCAAGGTCGCGGATAAAAGGCGGTAAAAAATGAAAATCTATCAAAAGTCTCTGCGAGTTGCTCAAGGGACTGGCGGCTTTTTGGAAATCAATTTCGTCGCCTTTGCTGATGTAGGGTCTCTCTTCACCTTGCCTCTTCCTACCAAGTCTTTTTCTCAGCACGCTTCACTTCTCACCATACTTTCTCAGCACCACCCCTTTTCTCCCCAACCTTCTCCCAACGAATTTTTTTCTGATTTTTTTCTACCCCACAACTTTGTCTTTGACATTTCCTCCTTCTTCTACCATTAACCTTATCTTTGTTAAAATCCATTCTAGTCTAATTTAATCTAATCTTATCTAATCTAATCTAATCTAATCTAATCTAATCTAATCTAATCTAATTTAATCTAATCTAATCTAATCAAAGCATTTGTATAGCGCCGGCCACACACTGTTCAAGAGCACCAAACATTTTTACCACTGCATTTTCAGCATTTTTTTATTCTTTCATTCCACTCCAGTAACTCCCTCAACAACTATCCTATTATCCACCACCTTAACACCTACCACCGCATCACCAACCACCAAACTTTTCCCACCACCCCAAAACACACCACTACAACACACACCACTACAACACACACCACTACAACACACACCACTACAACACACACCACTACAACACACACCACTACAACACACACCACTACAACACACACCACTACAACACACACCACTACAACACACACCACTACAACACACACCACTACAACACACACCACTACAACACACACCACTACAACACACACTACTACACCACACACCACTACAACACACACCACCACGCCTCTCTGTCTTTTCACAATATAAGATTCTGAGCACAAAAAAACGACCTGGATTCGTTTGCTGTCATGGGAACATTAAGCTGATGATGTTGCTGTTGTTTTTGTTGTTGTTGTTGTTGTTGTTGTTGTTGTTGATGTTGATGTTGTTGTTGTTGTTGTTGTTGTTGTTGTTGTTGTTGTTGTTGTTGTTGTTGATGTTGATGTTGTTGGTGTTGTTGTTGGGGGTGTTGGTGTTGGTATTGTTGGTGTTGTCGTTTTGGTGTTGTTAATCTTAGTGATGTTAAAATAGTTTATGTTGTTAGTGTTTTTTAAGTGCTGGCTGTGTTGTTGTTGTTTTTGTTGTTGTTGTTGTTGTTGCTGTTGTTGTTTGTGAGGTTGGTGTTGTTGGGGGTGTTGTTGATGGATTATTAGTGTTGGTTGTGTTGACGTTGATGATGGTGATGTTGTTGTTGTGAATGTTGAAGTTGATAATTTTTAAGTTGATGTTGTTTTTTCAAGTTTTTCCTGGTCTTATAATTTGCGTTTTTCGTAATATCATTATTGGTGGTGATGGCGGTGGTGGTGATGGCGGTGGTGGTGGTGGTGGTGGTGGTGGTGGTGGTGGTGGTGGTGGTGGTGGTGGTGGTGGTGGTGGTGGTGGCGGTGGTGGTGGCAGTAATGATGTTTACATCAATCACTCATTTCTGACCATTCGTGAACAAAAATATTTGCGCTAGATAAATTTTAGAAAAATATCATATAACGGACGCTTTCATTGCTTCATTACTTTTCAGCAATTCCTGATGGTACCGTTTGGTGGTGGGCCGGCTAAGTGATGAGAACAACCGCCTTTTTTAGCAGCCGAGCGAGCCTTAAAAGGTAGTAATGTGTGCGTTTTTGGCGGCAGGAAAGTTTTTGTTTGCCTTTAGTCAGCTTGTTGCTGGTGAAAGGAAATAATTCGTGAAATTTTTTGAAACGTCACAAGGCGAAAAAAGCCCAGAAATTCATAAAAAGCGGTTTGGTGCTGTATTCACTCTTCAATCACCATACATTTTTAAAGCAAATTGCATAGGCTTCTGATTGAATTTACCTTCCTTGCAACCTTGACTTTTTTCGATTTCGTTTTTGATACTTTTTAAAATTTTATTTTACTTATCCACTAAAGTAAAGGGTTATAATTTTTAGTAAGATAATTGGCACAATGATAGAGTGATATTGAAGTTCTGTGATTGATGTCCGTAAATTTATATCCGTCGTTTTATTTTATTATATAATATTATATCCTATTTTTGTATTTTATTGTTTGTATTTTCTTTTATTTCCTTGTAATGTCTTTTGTTGCGTTTTTTTGTTTTAAATTTCATTTTATTTTATTGTATTTATTTTTATTTATTATATTATATTCTGGTTTTATTTTATTTTATATTATTAAAGTGTGATTTATTTTTTTTTTTTTCAAATAACACTTTTTTTGAATGTATTGTAATGTATTTATTATATTTATCGTATTGATTTCGTTATTATTTAGATTGAAAAAAAATAATTAAAAACGTGCAATAATTTCTTACAAATTATATGCAAAAAAATTTTTTACTTCAAAATATTTTTTAATCATACTTTAATGAAGTTTGGATTTTAATTTGTTGAAACTTCTTAAAGTTTACGTCTCTACTTTTAATTTTTTGCGTAAGTTTCAACACTGAAAAGAAATGGATTGGTTAACGCTGTCTTTTTTGGGGGCATTGTTCACTTTGTTGATAATAAAATTATGGGTGAAATACGGTTCTGGGGAATGTAAGTCTACTTTGAAGCTGATAAATAAAACCGTAGTTATAACCGGAGCCGATAAAGGTTAAATTTTTGTCCTCGTAAAACATGAAATCAAAATTACTGTAAGCATTTCTAATTATTTTTATTATTCAAGTTTGATATTGTTTCATAACAACCTAGTTTTTTTTATTTTTAAAATAACATGTAAAAAGATGAAACATACACTACGACCGCCAGGGATAGGCTATGAGACGTCGCTTGATTTGGCAGGTAGGGGAGCTAAAGTGGTGATGGCGTGCCGAGATGTTAAAAATGCCGAAAAAATAGCCGCTAAAATTGTGTGAGAATGTGCTTTTTGACACTATCATTGTGTTTCAGAGTTAAATAAGAATTTTTTTAATATTTCAACTAAAAACGCCTTTTTGGTTAAGACTTGAAAATTTAATGTTTTATTTTGCACAGGAAAGAGACGGGCAATGAGAAGGTTGTTGTGATGAAAATAGACCTTTCCAGTCTGCAGAGTGTCAGGGAGTTTGCCAAAGCCTATTTGGAGAAGGAGGAGAGACTGGATGTGCTCATCAACAACGCAGGCATTCCTAGCACTGGTACTTCTGTTAATATTTCATATTCCTGCCTGGTCAATGCTGGAACTTATAAAATAATTTTGTTATCAAAACTTTCAGTAGTTTTTCCCTGTTCTTTCCATTTTTTGTTTTTGTTATCGTTTTATGCTGTTGTTTTTCATTGTTGTTTATGTTGTTGTTGTAGTTGTTGTTCAGTAGTGATGGCAACAGTTGAACAACAGGAGACTCAACGGAGGAGGGCTTCACAAGGGTCTTTGTGGTCAACTATCTCGGCCACTTCCTCCTCGCTCATCTCCTCAAAGGTTTCTTTCAACCTTCATCATGAAAATACCGCGCTTTTCAAATAAATTATTCCATTGAGAGTACATAAAATCAATGAGGCACCACTGTGACTTAGTCATTTCCAATAAAACTTTTCCAATAACTCTTGAAACACATGCCTCATTGCTATGCTCCAGAAACCTTCATGGTTACTCCTCCACACAGACCTCCTCAAGCAATCTGCTCCCAGCCGGGTGATCAACGTGTCCAGCCGTTCCAGCTTGCACACCTTCAGCGTGGATCCCTCCAACCTCAACAACCACTCCTACTCCCACACAAAAACCCTTCAAATCCTGCATGCTCTCGAGCTCAACAGACAACTCCAGCAACATGGTTCATCCTTATCCACCCATCCATCTCTGTCCACTTTTTTATCCCATTTCTCAGTCGCTCTCCTATCTATCCCTTCATTCACTTTTCTATGCATCACTTTATATACTTTTCTACAATCACTATCCTCTTTACTACTCACATAATTAAAAAGAATATTATATAAGCCTATCATATACATCATCTTTTTTTTGTCATCATCATCATCATCACCCTCATCATCATCATCATCATCATCATCATCATCATCATCACATCACTACCACCTCAGGTGTGATAGCATGCAGTCTGCATCCAGGCCTAATTTGGAATCCCAACTTCTTTCAGAAGGGTGGTCTTTATCTCTTCCTTGTGTCTCGTCTCATGTACCCCTTCATGAAGGTACTGGGGCATAATCATGTTACTCATGATAATAATTTAATCATTATAATCATTTTAATTATAATAACTTTAATCATTATAATTGTTATAATCTTGTGATTCATCATATTGATCAAATCATAATTGTCGTTCATCATGGTAAATTGGTGGCGGTATGGAAAAACTGATTTTCAAATGAACCACAATAATGATTATGATGATGATGATAATAACAATAGCACGATTACCGTTGTTATCATTGTTATCTTTGACAACTTGAACAATAACGATAAAAATTATGAAAACAACAATTATAAAAAAAAACCTTAAGAGACCACCCAAACGCAAGAGCCACTTAACAGACGTCACGCCAAGGCGCTCAGACCACCATCCATGTGGCGGTGGATGCCACGGTGCAGGGAGGTGGCTTCTACAGCGACTGTCGCCTCTCCCTCTTCAAGCCACTCTGCATCAACCCAGCCCTCGCCAAGAAGGTTCTTGTGCTCGTTGTTGCTGATGATGATGTTGAGGAGGAGGAGGAGGAGGAGAAGGAGGAGGAGGAGGAAAAGAAGATGATGATGGTTTTAATAAAAATTTCTCTGATGATTATTATTGTTGTTTTTTATTTCAAATGATTATGGTTTTAATAGAATTACAATACAATACAAATACGAATATTATTATAGTGACGTAAACCCCGTAGGGTTTCGAGAATTATAAGCTTGTTATATTCTCAAAGCGCCAAGGCAAGCATCTGCGGTGAACTCTTTTTTGTTGTTGCTGTTGCGGTGATGTTGTTTTTGTAGTTGTGTTTTGTTTTGTCTTTTGTCGTTGTGGTTGTTGTATTTTTTTAAATATCATTTTTTTTGTGCCATTACCTTTTGCAGGTGTATGAGGCGAGTGAGACATGCTGTGGTATCAACTGAACACCATGCCCACAACTCTATAAATACGAATCATATCTTTTTGTATCGTCTCTATAGTCTATTCCTTCTTCAAACCTTCCATTCCAGAAATAAATATACTCAATATGCAGTCATTAAATTCACTTTTAAAACTCCAGTGTCCGTTTGTGTGGAATAGATCTGAGCTTTATATGTCTGATTCCTGAAATAAAAATCTACAATTTTTTTAATTTCTTTCATTTCATTCGGTAGAAGTTTTAGGTTTTGAAAAACGAAATAAAATGTATATTAATAGATTCAAGAGTGAGATATTTAAAAACCATTCAGAATATAATCTTTGAAGCAAGCGAAGTTTTGGTCCTTAATCATCATCATCTTCTGTTTTTTTCTTCTTCGTCATCTTCCTTTTTTTCTTTTTGTTTTTTTTTTCTTTTTCAACATCATCATCATCATCTCTTCCCCTCCCCTGTTACTCATTTACGAACCTAATTAAGCATGCGCATACTTCTGTGCTCAATTAATCGACATTTCATACATCTCCCTCCCGATCACACGCACATTCATCTCTCGCACGCACGCACATCGCACACAGTCTGCACATATAAGACTGCCACCCCTTTAAAGACCACTGTTGAAAGTTTGAAACAAGTGCACTTGAAACTTCTGAAACGCCAGGGAAACTTGACCGCTGCACACTTGTTGCTACTTCGTAATGTACTAAGTACCGAGTAGCAAAGAACCAAGTGAAATTCTACAAAAGTATTACTGCAAACCAGTATAAAATGAATTTTTTTAAAACTATTGAAAAATAATTCAAAGTTTTTCCACAACTTCTCTCCTCGCTTTGGTCGACCTTCTAGGCATCTGCAACAGACCACCAGCTTGGAAGACTTCAAGGTTTTTCCATTTGCATGAGTGGTCTTGGCGTTGGTGTCAGTGTGTTAATATCACGGCACCATTGTCTCATTGTGTCAGTCCTACTGTAATGTAATATTACTTACTTCAGTGTTGTCCTAACTTTTGTGAGTATTTTTAAATTCGGCATCCAAAAATGGCAAATGACAAATTGGAAAATATTTTAATGTTATCTCTTTCACTAAGGAACTTAAAAATAAAAGCTTATTTAAAGCCATAAATATGAGATAATCTTTTAAAAATCCATTGAGGTTTAAACTACATGTGGTTTAATTTTACTCTCAACATCATATGAGCTTTCCAAGTACATATATATTTATTGAAACATTATAAAACTATACTCTTTTTTAAAATGTATCATTGTAAAAATCTTCCATTACATGGTCTCATGTATGAGAACCCCCCTTTAAAAATGTTCACGAAAGACGCCAATGAACTCACAGGCCGTTTCTTTAATGTTTGTAAATAAGCAACAACAGAACTCTGTCTTTCAATCGACCGAAATCCACCACATTCTCAAGCGTTACACGTTGTGAAACTTTTCTGCGTCAACGTTGTTGTGTCAAAATTGCTGTTTCAACATTTGTTGTCAACCTTTTGTGTCAACAATGTTGCGTTAATACTTCAACAAGTTGCAACACAAATTAATTCATTAACCAATTAAAACTTTTTTTAACTTATTCTTTCAAAAATATTTTGGTTGTTAATTGTTGGATCGACTTGCCAAACCGATTGATGTTTTGATCATTCATGGTATTGATCCTCATAGTGCATTCAAATGCAACAGTGAGTAAGGCTTCAATTCGAATAACAGCTCGAAGTCTTATTCATTTTGAAAATGATAGATGTTATCACTACTCTTTGCTAGCGTTTTGTAGTTGAAACCTAACCAAGTGAGGAAATGATAATCTTTAACACCAGCCGTATTTTAGCTTGAAATTGGCAAAATGCGATTATAACTCAGTTTAAAAATTATGAAAATTTGACTTAATTGTCGACTGATAAAACCTGCGATGCATTGAAATATGAGATAATTAAGACCTATTTGCCAGGCATTGCGTGAAAAGACCCGAAAAAGCAAGAAGGCCTGGATGAGGTGGTAGTGAAGTGATTAGGTAGTCTTTCAGATAAATGTACTTGATCTCAAAAATTAAATTGACTCCGGAAAAAGTTGTGATGAGGCATTGTGCCTGAAACAACAAAAAAAGAAAAAACAAAGATGAAAAGAGGGATTAAATAAGAAGGAGAGAAAAAAAATGAAACAAGCAACAACAAAAAATAATGGGATGGCGAAAAGTGACATAAAGAGGAAGAGGAAGAAGCAGAGAATGTTGCGTGGAAAGGATGGAATGCTCTTGAATCATAATGGAGTTGATAAGTGGCTGATAAGGCTATCACAGAGCTGGAATTGCCTGCAATTGATAAGGCCTCTCAAAATCCTGCTATTCCGCCTTTCAAAGCTTGCGTACAAATGCATTGATAGGATTAAATTCCTGCTTTCACCTCAAACCCTAGCCCTTCGTGCTTCCTTCATTGGCTTCTGGGAGAGTTGAAACTCAGTAGAACTTTTGAGAGTTTTCAAATTCGCTTCAGAAGTTCACTATTTGTTCAAAAAATGCCCCATGATTTTCTTCTTCTCTCGTCACACTCATGTACTTATGGAACAAACAGGTACCATGCAGGCACAAATGAACGACCAATCAAACGGTTTATCAAGCAATCACTCTGTCAACCAATCAATCCATTAACCAATCAATCCATCAGCCAATCAATCCATCAACCAATTAACTTGCGAATCAGTCAGCCAATCAATCAATAAAACTCGTCAAAAGTAATCTATTGCACTTGTAAGCACAGAAATAAATTGAAAAAATAAGAATAAATAATACGAAAATTTGGAAATAAAACAACATTGAATCTAATTGAAAAACTGCTTTTATATTAAAATTAATATTATAATAAGCATCGTATTGAAATAATTATATATATAAAGATATATAATAAAACTTTTAAATGGGAAGAGGCTTTGATAAATGTTATCTATGACTACATATGTTTACTATAATTAAAGCTCATCTGAATAATATAATTGAAGAGTAATTAAAGAAAAAAATTAAATTTTAGACTCAAACATAGCTTCAAATAAAAATAATTGAATAAATATTCAATTAGTGCAATTAGGCGTATACTCAGACCAGAGTATCAGATTGTCTCGTTACGAGGGCGTGAGACGATGTTGCTTGCAGTGATAAGGACTGAAATCACTAGATGCAGCTCTAAGGAGTGCATGGAAGATAAGGGATTCCATCGTCATGTGATTAAATGCTTCAAGCCTGTCGTGTCCAGCACATCCATCCTTTCTATCCATCCATCCCTCAAACACCCATCTCTCAACCACCCATCCATCAACCATCCGTCCCATCCTGCAGCCACTAATACCATCCTGCAACCACTCAACATTTGTTATAACTATCAATCAAATTTTATAACTCTTTATCGGATACTTTTTACATTTTTCAATTCCATAATAGCCTATCATCGCTTCACACCTCTCTCATTCCACTAACCCTGTCTCACTCTTCAGCCACCCATCTCAATCTATAAATCCCCTATCAACACCTCCCCCCTTTCAGTCTGCTTTATGAGATTCTTTTCCAGCTTCGCACAACCCACCGTAAACCACGTAAGCTTTCACACCTCTCTGTTACCCCACCTCACCTTCCAGCCCTCAATTTGTTGTTAAAGGTTGTTTATCTTCCTCGTCGCTTATTCGTGATCAGACAACACTGCGGCGTTGCTCGTCTCTAATATAAACATTACTGTATAGTTTGCCGACAACGATGAGAATAATAATAATAACTATTATTATTTGCATCATCTTATTTTTATTTTATTTTTTCAAGCTGAACTAACGACGTTCAACAACAGCAGGAACAAGATACGTGATAACAACGCTAACAACAACATAACAAACAGCAACAGCACAGACAACAACAAAAAATAAACAACAACACAAAAAACAACAACAACAACAATAAAGCGTGGTGGGACATGTTTGTATATAGTTAACCCTATTACTAACCCGGTCGTCTTTCCCCAGTCTGCCAAGCCAGTGAAACAATACAATATGCTATGAGTCATATGACATATATACAATCAGCTGCTTTACAACACTACCCAATTCAATCGAATACAAAATATTCCAAAACAATACCCTTCAATATCTCGTCTAACCTAATCAGAACATTCGAAGCGCACTTTTAAGCACTTTGTTCAAAGGAGTCCCCATGGAAACGGTTTTCCACTTTGTGGGCGGGTTTTGATCGTTGTGGGTTGTACACCGTAATTCAATACATTCCAATACAGTAGGAAAAATTCAAATACAGAACAATAAAGCTTCTAAATTTTAATACAATTCGCTAGACACCCATACAACCACATTGTCATGAAGGGCGTAAGGATGTGCAGGACCAGAGTGATGAATGCATTGACTGCCACAGTGGAGGCTGAGAGATGTTATTTCAGTGATTATTGCATGACCTGTCGTTTAAGATAACTTTTCTTGTTTTTGTTTTTTTCATTAATGTTTTGTTTTTTTTTTCTTTCATTCAAGTTGGTTTGTAATTTATTAATGTATGTGATGGGAATGGTAATTGAAAGGCAGGGGGGAGGGTTGCATTCCGATTAATTTTTTTAGGATCATCATTATCATCATCATCATCATCATCATCATCATCATCATCATCATCATCATCATCATCATCATCATCATCATCATCATCATCATCATCATCATCATCATCATCATCATCATCATCATCATCATCATCATCATCATCATCATCATCATCATCATCATCATCATCATCATCATCATCATCATCTTCATCATCATCATCATCATCATCATCATCATCATCATCATCATCATCATCATCATCCCCCCCTCATGTTTTGCAAGATTATAAGTGGTAGATGAGAAGTTCTGATGACGTCACCCAATAATGACCTACTTTACAAGGTTCAGTCATGTATTAATCCTTCAATCTTTTTATCCATCCATCCATTCATTCTTTTATCCATCTTTCAATCTTCTTACCTATTCAGTTAATCATTCATTCTTCCTCAACTTTAACCACATTATACATTTGTATTCGTTGCATCCACTCATTCATCCCCTAACTCAAATTATTTTTCATCCGTCCATCCACTCACCTTCAGTCTAATCACCCACCAAGTAAATGATACAAAACATTAAAGCTATTCATACATACTTTCTTCAATCATTCATACCCCAATCCTTCCATCTACTCATTCATCTTTCAATCATCCACCCATCCATCCATTAGGCATTGTTGGTGGGTGAGTCAGGAGTAGGGAAGACCTCTCTGATACGTGCCCTGACTGGATGTCCTTTCAGCCACAACATGCTTACCACAGTGGGTGGGTCTCTTGCATCAATCCACTCATCTATTCTTTTATCTATTCGTTCATTCTTTTTTTCGTCTCTCCATCAATTCACTCATCTATTCTTTTATCTATTCGTTCTTTTTTTTTCGTCTCTCCATCAATTCACTCAAGCATTCATTCAATTTTCTACCAATCCACTATAACAGCTTCCCATTCATCTGTCCATTAATCCACCCATTCAAATGTTTTTCATTTACCAAACCTTCCATATATCTAAGCTATTAACCGTCTATCTATCCATGCTTCTATCTATCCATCCATTCATTTATTTATGCATTAATATATCCATTTGTTCATCCATTCAAGCATTCATCTATCCTTGCATTCATCCATCTATCCATTCATTTATCCGGGCAATCAATAATCTATTCAGTCTTACGCCCACCAACCCATCTGTCCATACATCCACCCTTCCATCAATCTGGCTATCCATCCATCCTTCCATCAACCTATCTATTTATTCATCCTTCCACTTATGTATTCATTCATTCATCTATCCATTCATGCATCCATCCATTCATTCTTCTATCCATCCAACCATCTTCTATCCATCCAACCATCCACACACGCAGGGATAGACTTCGTGAAAGTGCCTTTCGATGTCGATGGGGCTCAAGTCAGCCTGCAGATATGGTGAGTCAGCAACTCTTAATAGTAATCATTAAAATAATAATAATAATACTCATAACTTCTATTATTGTTGCTATTTGACGTGTTCCATTAGTATCATTTTTATTATTGTTGTTATAGATGATGTTTATTCTTATTTTTCTATTTCTTCTTATTGTTGTTTTTTTTTTGTTATTGTTGTTGTTGCGTTATTTTTGTATTTTATTTTGATCTTTTGCGGTGTTATTGGCTTGTTACTGTTCTTGTTTGTTGTTGTGTTACTATTGCCGGCTATTATTTTCATTCGTTGGTTGTTGATGTTGTTGTTGTTGTTGTTCTATTACTTATCACTGCTGACAACTTTATTTTTTGTTATTGTTGTGTCGCTGTTGTAGTTATATTTTTTGTGTTACTGTTGTTGATGTTTTTGTTGCTGGATGTTGCTGGATGCTGTTGCTGTTGTTTCTTGCATGAAATGTAGCCGGCGCTTGCACACAGGGACACGGCAGGCCAGGAGAGGTTCAGAAGCATCACCAAGTTCCAGTACAGAGGCTGCAAGGTCCTCCACTTGTTCATTCATGCATTCATCTTCCCATTCATTCATCCATTCATTTATCCATTCATCCATTCATTCATTCATACATTTGCTCTTTTGTTTATTTATCCATTCATCCATCCATTCATTCCTGAATTTGTTTTGTTTTTCTATTCATCCACTTATTAATCCATTCATTCAATCTTTCAGTCATTCATCTTCCTGTTCAATCAATCTTATATGACATTTTCAGTTTTTGATAATTCTTTTATTTTTGGGTAATCAAAACACAACAATCATGCCACTGATATACATGATAAACGCGTGCACGCACACACGCACACACGCACACACACACACACACACACACACACACACACACACACACACACACACACACACACACACAGGGCTTGTTGTTGGTTTATGACATCACAGACAGAAGCACTTTTGAAACACTTTCTTATTGGATGGCTTCTATTGAACGAGTGAGTGCCACAGGGTGTGGTTGGGTGTGGTTAAGTTTGAAAGGTGCGGTTGGGAGTGATTTAGGGTGATAGGTGTGGCTAGTGTAGCTGGTGTGGCTGTAATTGATATGGTGTGGTTGTATCAGCTTGGCAAAGTGTATAGATTTTATAAAAATTTGTATTTTTGACTATTGTGATATTGTGGGTTGTATTGGTTTTGTGGAGTTGTATTGTACTGGTATTTCTGGTGGAGTTGTATAAGATAAGTAAGTGGGTTGTATCGTAATGGTTGGTGTGATGTGGTTGCTGAGACCCAAAAGATGGAACCACTTGAATGCAGGAGCTGGAGTTGGACGTAGGAGAGCCAGTTCCTGTGGTGGTGGTAGCCAACAAGAAGGACCTGGTGTCTCAGAGGCAGGTCTCCGAACAAGAAGGCAGAGCGGTGTGTAAGCTTCTATGTAGCTGGCTATCAGTGTGTAAGCTTCCTTGTATCTGTCTATCAGTGTATTATTTTTCTATTCTTGTTGTCGGCTCTATTGCTTCTATATGCCAATGATACGTTGTGTATGTTCATCATTGATACGTTGTGTATGTCTATCATTGATATGTTGTGTATGTCTATCATTGATACGTTGTATATATCTATCAATTATGAGTTGTATTTATCTATCAATGATGCAATAACGACAGAGACGCAATACGAATGAAACATAAAACCATTGTTATTACTGCGCCATCAAATCCAAAGCGTTTCAGACCTCTTTGCTTTTATGATACAACAACAAAAGTTACAACCCCCTCAACAGCTGGCAGACAAGTTCTTCCTTGCAGGCTTCTTCGAGACCAGTGCTTGCGACGGCAGCAACGTGGTCGAGTGCTTCCAAAGACTGGCAAGCTGCATCGTCGAAGTATTCAACCCGGAGCAGGTGGTGTTGTTGTGGTGGTGTTGTTGTTGTGGTGATGTGGTTGTTGTGGTGGTGGTGTTGTTGTGGTGATGTTGTTGTGGTGGTGTGGTTGTTGTGGTGGTGTGGTTGTTGTGGTGGTGTTGTGATGGTGAGGAAATACGCTGATAACGGTATGGTAGTGGTTATGCGGAGGCTGTGTAGTTTTTTTGATGGTGTTGAAAAAACGATGTTTCAGAGGTGATTGATTAAGTGCTAGATAAATTTATAAACGATTGAGTGCAACTGGGTACTTGATGGGAGAATGGAAAGACTTGGAAATTCTTTGACGTGAGGGTGCATTGATGGTGTTTTGTGTACCCCGCAGATGAGTATGTACAAGATGTCAGCGGAAATTACCACACTCAAAAAGTCAGCCGTCTTTTTGCCCGAAAACAACATAAACAACAATAGCGGCGCCAACAATTCGACAAAAAATAATAAAAATGCCACGAATAAAAATAAAAAAAACAAAAAAAAACACAAGAAAAAAAGTTTTTGCCACAAGAACATCCGCCTAGACTCTCGTTCTCTCAAGCTGCCCAAGTGTCAGTGCTGAAAGCTCTCACGTGACATGGGACTCTGTACAACACAACACTATGTAATTTCATACACCAAAACATAACACTATATAGTTCACTACTGTAAAAAACTATGAAATTCAATTTAATACATCAAAATGGCATACAATACAACATGGTACAACACCATTCAACACAATAGTATGCATTACAACAACAACATTAGCACACAAAAAAACAAAGACACAAGGCAACACAGACACAAAGCAACACAGACACAAGGAAAAACAGACACAAGGAAACACAGACATAAGAAAACACAGAAACAAGGAAACACAGATACAAGGCAACACAGACACAAGGGAACACAGACACAAGGAAACATAGACACATGGCAACACAGACACAAACACAACTGGCAATCTAGAATGAACGCCGCAACTTCATGCCCTTTGAAGGCTTGTGACGGAGGCAGTGGAGGATCGCCTGACTTTCATTGTTTATTGAAGAAGTTTATCAATTTTTGTTGAAGCTAATTTTTTGATAATTCAAATTTGTTAAATGTATTGAGTTTGTTTGAATGGTATTTAAATATTGTTAAAACCTATTTAAAACTTGTTGAAAGATATTTAACTTTTTTTTAATGTTTAATAAAAATCTTGAAAAAGATTGAAACATAGTATGAAACCAATTTTAAAAAGCATGACTTTTCACGGCGGGTGAGGCGCTGCACGTTTGGTTGCTTCCCAGCGTTTGCAGAGCTTCGGAGGCTTCCGAATGCGACCTCCACATAGACCCAGTGGAACATCGAGGAATCGAGAGACTCAGAGTACTCAAGTACGAAAGAAAAGCTATACAAATTTTTTGATTGAACTGAATGAGTTAATTACGATCTACAAGAGCCCACCTCGGTACATGGAAAGGGAAGGAAAGGATTAAACGAGGTGGAAAATGGTGCTGAAAATATAACAATGGTTACAAGTCAATGCATGATTCGTAAAGAGGTATGAGTACTATTTGTATATATGTAAAATGGCTTAATGCATTGTATTGTGAAGAGTAAAAAAAGCACGGTAAAATATAAATTAGTGTAAAAGTGAAAAATATCAAAACAAATTCAACAAGAAAGCGCAATATAAATGAAGAAAACGACATAAACTAGGTTCCAACGCATGACAACTTAAAGCCTGAAATGACTGCAATGTCAAACAAGAATGGAAATATGTAGAACATGATCGTATTGGAAGAAAAAGACAATGATGATGATGATGATGATGATGATGATGATGATGATGATGTTGATGATGATGATTATGATGATGATGATGATGATGATGATGATGATGATGATGATGATGATGATGATGATGATGATGATGATGATGATGATTATGATGATGATGGTTGTGAAGATAAGGACAAAAGAAGGTTGGAAATTATGGTGGAAGCAGATTGAGAGAATGAGAAAGGAGGGCCGATGGAAGTGGTGGTGATAGGGCAATCACCGAAGAAATTACCAAAGGAGAAGGAGGAGCGGATGGTGAAGTATGCAGTGCTGATGATGATGATAATAATAATGATGACGAAGATGATGATGATGATGATGATGATGATGATGATGATGATGATGATGATGATGATGATGAAGATGATATTGATGATGATGCGGAAGAAGAGGAAGAAGAGAAAGAAGAAGTTGGAGGTGATGAAGATATAATTGAAGATATAAGAAGCGATAATGTTGATGGTTGTGGTGGTGGTAAGGACTGTAATGATAATGATGACAGGGTAGGCAGTGAAGACAAATGAAATGACGATGAAGTTGTTGATGTAGATGATGAGGAAGATGATGATGAGGATGATGAAGAAGATGAAGATGATGATGATGAGGTTTTGGCTTCGATGAGTTTCCTTAGGGCTTCCTTAGCTGAAGACTTGGCGACGAAATTGGGTGCAGTGTTTACGCTGAATTCGTTGAGATTTTTATCTTTTTTTTTGTTATTTTTGTTGAAGTTGTTAAAATTATTTCTGTTGTAGTTGTTGTTGCATTGGATATTTTTATAAAACGCGGTAGGAGTCTCTATGGCAACGCAAATGACATCATCATCATCATCATCATCAGCAGCAGCAGCAACATTAGCATCAACTCTTCCAATAGTTGTAGATAAATTTGTGCCGTAATCTTCAGAGGTTCTTTGCTTTCGAAGCGTCGTTTCGTTTTCGTTGTTGTTGAAGTTATTAAGGATATTGATGTTGTTGTTATTGTTATTGTTTCGGAGTTTTTTGTTGTTGGAGTGTTTCTTCTTCTCCATGGAGTCCGTATGCCTGCTGAACAACACAAATGGAACGCACTCAGTGTTGTAGGTTTTGTTGTTTTTGTCGTTATGTTTATTTCCCTTGATATTGTTGTTTTTGTTATTTTTGCTGTTGTTGGTCTTGTTATATTCCTTTACCTTGTCGTTGTTGTTGCTGTTGTTGGAACTGGCAGGCGAGTGAAAGTCTGAAGAGAAGTCTGTTGCTGGGGAAAAAAAATTGTTGTTGCTGTGCTGGTTGCTGTGCACCTCATCGGAAAAGAAAGAACTAGAAGGGTCATTTGATACTCCTGATGACGATTTCAAAGAGCTGTTAGAGTGTTGTTGCTGTTGTTGTAGTGGCGATAGTTTTGTTGTTACACTGATGTTGTTGTTGTTGTTATTTGACTTGTTATTGAGGCTCGATGTGGTTATAACTTGTATTCCATTCAACTGTATATTGTGGTCATGGTTGTTGTTGATGTTGTTAATGAAGTTGTTTATGTTGTCGGTGTTGTTGATAAAGTTTTTGTTGTTGATGAAGCTATTAATGTTGTTATTGCTGTTGTTGCTGATGTTGTTGTTGTTGTTGTTGTTGTTGTTGAAGTGATCGAGAAAAGAAGAGTTGTTGAGGATGCTGCTGAGACCACTCAACTCCAACAACTGTTCGCTGCCCCCTTCCACGCTGTTGCTGGCCACTATGTTGTTGCTGCTATTGTCGTTAGTGTTGTAATTTTTGTTTTTATTGTAGTAGGTAGTTGCAGTAGTATTAGCAGTACCAAAAGGAGTGACTGCAGCGGTAGAGTTAGCAACAGAGGTAGCTGTAGGAGTGTTGGTGAAGGTGGTAGTAACAGTAGTAGTAGTGGCCACATAACTGGGAAAAAGTGGATTAGAAAAAGGATTGTTGTTGTTGATGTTGTTGATGACGTCACCAGTGAGTGGTTCGTTGTCCTGGATGACGCAGATGGGAATGGACACTAGGTTAGCTGCTTTATCCACTCGGCTTTCTATTTTGTTAGTGTTCTTATTTTTGGTGTTGTTGTTGGCGTTGATCGATACAAGCATCTTGCTTTTTTTTTTCTTTTTTTGTTGCGTTTCATTTTTCTTATTATTTTTTTTACAATTGGTAATACTATTGTTATTATTATCGTTGTTTTTGTTGTTAGTGATGTTGTTGTTATTATTTTCCTTATTGTTGGCAAGCTTGGTGAGCAGTCGAGATGGTCGTGGTCTGTAGGCCAGCTTACCCTCCTTCTCTTCCCCATGATGCTTCCTGGGAGTGAAGAGAAGAAATAAACTAATTATAACAATTAAATGATTAATTAATTGAAGATTCAATGAATAAATGAATGAATGAATGAATGAATAGATAAATAAATGAATGAATTAATTAATTAATTAATTAATAAAAGAATGAGTGAATGAATGAATGCATTAATGATTTAGGAATGGTTGAAGGATTGGTGGTGAGCAGTACCTGAGATGTTCCTTGAGCTTGTCGCTGCGGCAGCTCTTGTAGTTGCACTTGGGGCACTGGAAAGGATGAATGCCCTGGTGGATGCGGGTGTGCCTCACCAACTGCGACTTCTCCCTGAAGCTCCAGCCACATGAGCCACACCGATGCGGCCTCACGCCCGTGTGGCTGCGTTGGTGGCAGGCCAGTTGGCTTCGTTTGGGAGTTTTGTAGGTGCAACCCTGGTGCATGCATTTGAAGAAGTCGCCTGTGAAAGGTGGAAACTCAATTAGCTTTCCTGCTTGGTGCATGAGTTAGCCTGCCTGGTACATGCGTTAGTCTACTTGCTATGAAGTTTGTGTGCTAGGCATAAATTTGTCCGCTTGGTATTAAGTTGGTTTGCTCAGTAGACTTGAAAAATTAGTCTGCCTGGTGAAAAAACAATGCAATCTCATCTGTAAGATAGTAAGGTAGCAAGGAGTGTGCAAAGATCAATGCACCGGTGTGGGTGCGAGAGTGGTTCTTGAGGTGAGACTGGAACTTGGTAGAAAAGCCACACAAGTGACAAAGAAAGGGTCTCTGTTCAGAGTGGGTGGCCGAGTGCTGCTTGAGGGTGCCCTTGGTGCCAAAGCTCTTGCCACACTCCTCACACCCATATGGCTTCTCCCCTACAAGCAACCGCTCAATTATTTATTGATTGAATTATTTTTTCATTCATTTATTCATACATTCATTCGATCCTTTATTCATTCACACATCCAATCAACCAAAGAATTACACATTCATTTCTCCATGCATGCATACATTCAATTAATCCTCCATGCATGCACTCACTCAATCATTCCTCATGCATGCATTCATTCAATTAACCCTCCATGCATGCATGCATTCATCGAGCACCTGTGTGTCGACGCACGTGAGTCTCGAGGATGTGTTTGAACTTGAAGGAGAGTGCACACACATTGCACTGGTAAGGTCGGGTGTCAGAGTGGTCCAGTCGATGTGCGAGGAGTGCTTGCACAGTAGAAGCCTGGTGACCACAAAGGTCGCAGTGGTGTGGGGGACCTGGAAAGTGTCGGTCACGAAGATGCTGGTAGTACTGCCTGTTCCACTTGCAACAGAAGGAACACACTGGACACTTGAAGACTTGTGCCTTCTTAGTGTGGGCACTCTTCACATGCCGCATCATCCTCTCCAGCCCCTGTGACTTGAATGGACACTCTGAACAACTTGTCAGCTTTCTCCTCATCCCCTTGTTCTCCTTGTCCCTTCTGGATGTCTTGTCATAGATCAACTTTTTTTTCATCTTCTTCTTCCCCACATTGAAATTTCTTCGCTCCTTCAAAGCCAGTCTTTCACTTTCCCTCCTTGTGAATGTCACACCACCCACACCTTTGTACTCTTTCACCAGACCAACATCACAATTGTCATCTACCCCATCATCATAAAAATCGTCATTATCATCGTCTACAACCAACTCATCATTTTGTGAGTTTTCCTTCCTTTCTGCTTCCTTTTCTTCTTCCCATCCACCCTTCAACCCACTTTCTGCTTCTGTCACCCCATCAAAACTCTTCACCAGCATCAACTTCAGTTCGGCAAACCTACTTGCGAACGACTTAGGTAGACAGTCTGCATTGTTGAGACTCAAAAGCACATGGAAGAGACTCCAGTCATCTGCATTCACAAGCACATCTGTGTTCAAGAAGATTTCCACATCACCTGGAAAAGAAAGTCAGTTTCATTTTGAGTTTTTTGAAAAAGTAAAGAAATTTGAACCTCTGTGCATTTGGGACCAGCAGATAAACTTGAGCAGAATGGGCAGAAGAGCCTTTCGAGAAGACAAGCTGTGGAGGACCCAGTTGACAATGACATTTAAACGCTGGGTTTCAGAGAGAGGCAATGAACGTCTAAGAAAAGTTTCAAAAAGAGCTACTGGCAACTGAAGAAGGGATGCTGAAGAGAGAAGAACTTGTATGTGAGAGTAGATGAAACCCTCAACACTGTTTCGAAGCTTGAGGAGGTGGTGTTGGTGGCAGAGAGACAGAATGTGAAAACAAGTAGCTTCGGAAAGGTTGTCACCGAGATACTGACAACAGTGCTCCACAAGCTTCAAGAGGTGGAACTGAGACGCCAAGCTTGTCACCTCGGCAATGTTGTCACTAGTGAGAACAATGACACCCGTGTAAACGTAATCAAGCACAATCATCAGCAAGTCAGGGTGCTTGGTGTTGACGTTCAAGACGTCAATGATGCTGTTATCATCTTTGACTTCGTTGACACAGCTCTTCAACTTTGTGAACAAGGAATCAAAGTAGGAACTGTTTGCAGCTAGTACACACTTGTGGACGTAAGCAGACGTCGTTTCAGCAATCAGTTTGACATCACAATATTTAAAATCCATTCTTTGAAGTTGAAGACGGTTCAATAAATGATTTGAATTTGATAAAAATTCATTAAAATGCATAGATTTTTTCAAAAAATTATTTTTAATAACATTCCTAATCGAAGCAGTATCCATAATTATATAATGTTACAATAATAAAATAATTATTTAAAATTGCGGACTTCATTTAGTAGGCGCATAACTTAATATAGTGATAAATAAACAATAAATTATCAATCCTTTTTATATATTTACTTTGTTTTTTTGAGTTTTTTGATAACTTAAAAATAACTAATTTTACGTTTTTTTTTTAATTTTGGAATATCAAAATTTTCTATACCTAATCTAAGAACTTATTTACCTATTCTACTTCTTAATTTCTCAATTTTACGCCTTTCAATGCTTTCTAGGGCAAATAACTCTTAAAACTTTTTTTTTTTTAATAACTTCATGTTATTTTTATTTTAATGAATTAAACTTTTTAAAAATTTACATTTGGCTGTACATAATAATTAATCTTTACACTGGTTACCTCTAAAGAAAATATCGATTTTCAAACTTTAATCATCAAAATATTAAAAAAACGCTTATCTTACCACTTATTACATCAAACCTTTTGAGATGCCTCTTCGTAAAAGACTCAGATCTTTCATACACTCTTTTTTTATGGTACTATTCAACCATACTTATGCCAAATGCACACTTATCACTATGACCCTCTCTAATGGAGCTCTCTCCCTCCAATCATACTTTTGTAACTTCTCTAATTTGTTTTCGTGAAGCTTTCAAAACTATTTCGTTTAAACAGTTCGTAGCAGATCGCTCTTCGACAGTGCAAATCAGCGCTATACGATGGCTTTGATTGGATACGATTAACGTGAAAATCCTGAAAATAACACTATGAAAAAAAGTGGCGAGTGGTTTTACTGAAATTTTTTTTTAACCAGAAACAAAGTAAAACATAAGCTAAAAAACATGTAAATGATCAGAAATGGCTGTTAATTATCTCGAGGACTGAAAAATATTTGGGGAAGCATTTTGAAAAGAAGATCGGAGCAGTTGTTTTTCAGAAAACTTGAAAACCCACTTGTTAGTGAGAACGAGGTAGTGGTTTGCATTGTTGGGACGGTAGTCGAGGTACTTGGGAGCAGAGCCCTCCTTCTTGACTGCCTCTTCGATCTGCGTGCCCTCGTGCCACTCGTTGAAAGAGGTGATGGAGATGATAGGAGCATTGCTGGCGACAGCGTGTCTGAAAGAGTTTTCATAATAATATCCATTTCTGCGCTGTCTGGTGTTGATTTTGTTCCACGGCCTGACCTTCTCGTCATTGTAGCCAGGAGCCACGCTAGGGATAAAGAGCATGTTGGCGTTGGCGGCGTACTCGGCTAGGTGCGCCCAGTTCTTTGGGTTGGATCCGTACGTGAATGTGTCGGTGCCGAAGTAGGTGTAGAAGCCGTCGAAACCGCACCGCTTGAGTGACTTCATGTGCTTCTCTTGCACCAGCAAGCCAACAAAAACCCCGTCCAACTCCGTTCCTCTCACGCTCTCAAGCTCATTTTGTAGTTCCTGGTCCACCGGGCTGAGAAGGCGACTCCAGGACTGCTCGTCCATCAAGTACGAGTCGTAGATGTAGTAGAGAGGTAGTCGTTTTCCGCTTTTGTGGTCGATATAGCGGTAGAAGGCCGGGTGATTTGCGTACGTGTTCATGATGTACTTCAAAGCCTGCCTCATCGTCTGCACTGAGCGATTCTTGAAAGGCTCTATGTGCAGGCACACCTGGCGAATGTTTAACAAATGATGCTTGCGACATCTTTGTCCCATTCATGTTTTTCGATACATCCGTTTAATCTAACATTGATTATTATTATGGCGCTTTTGAAGAACCATTACCAACCCTATCGAAAAGTTTCGATTAGATAAACATATTTTATTATATTATAGTCAATTTTATCAATTCATATTGTATTATATCCCATTGTATTATATTTAATCAAATCGTACTATATTTAATCATATTGTATTGCATCATATTTTATGTATTGTATAGTATTCTATCCTACTGTATTGTATTTTATCATATTTTATTGCGTTGTATCATATTTTATTGTATTGTATCATATTATATTTTATTGTATAAGAGAAGCTTCGCAAATGTGTTTGAAGCAGGTTGGCATGCAGAGAGAAATGGAAAGAACCTTCAGTTGCATGGAATGTGCTTGGTCGAGAATGAGAGGCATGATGGAGTGGTCGTAGATGCCCTGGTCATCATGCTGACCTGGAGGGTACCAGGACACAGACACCACCCCTATGGTTGCAAAGGGTTTCCAACAATGAGTTATCATAAGTATTATAAGTTGTTGAAAAACTCAAAACAATATTATTTTGAAAAAAACATATTCTCAACATATACAAACCAGCCCCAATAACCGAACTTCTTGAGGTTTAACTTTGATTACTTTTCTCCAACAAACTACAAACTAATTTCCCATTAATTTCATTGACATGCAAATCCTACAAACATTCTCCAACTAATAAGTCTACTTATTTCCCGTAGTAACTACACTAACTGATTGTACCAAATTAGTTTAAGTGGTTTCTACTCAAAAAACTTCAAATCAACACCTCCAAAGCTGAAGTCATCAGTTTTGGTACTTCAAATTGACTCAGAAGTATTTCAAACACTCATATTGGTTCCTCTTGCGTCAGAAAAAGACAAAGTGCTTTGTATCACCCTTGAAAATAATCATCTTTTAATCAGCACATAAAATCAGTCATACATTCTTGTAACTATCATCTTTTAGACACCTCTTACTTTCACTCATTCATCATAAGGGAAATGACCTTAAACCTGGCTTGCTGTTCAGACATTAGTAGTCAACTCACATTGCAACTGTGTTCTTCAATGTAATGCATGAACAAAGATGATTAAAAATGAACAAAGATCATTAAGAATGAACAAATAAGCTTGAATTGCCTCAACCATCCAAACACTACACTCATCATTTATCAATAGTGGTAGCAGCAGTAATAATAGTAGTAATAGTAACAGTAATACCAATACACAATAAAGTATCAAATACTCACCAACACCAGCAGCCTTGATTTGTTTCATGTGGTTTTGCACAACTTTGGCATCTCGAGAGCTGTAGGCTCCAAGTTGAGGATAGAAGGCAGCTGCAACATCCTCAGGTGGTTCGTGTGAAGGCAGATTAGATGATTTTTCTTTCCATGATGGTAAAATTGGATGATTCCAATGCATGTATTTCCCATCTGATTCAGGATTGCCATACCATGCATAATAAAATATATGAACGTTGTAATTTATTTTGTTTTTCAATACAACGTTCTCATTTTTATTATCAAACAGGTCCAAGCCTTTGGATGCAACAGTGCCGAGGTTGTACGCTGCAAGTGGTTGAAGATCCCTTCGTCCTTTCGACGTTTTTTGATTACTTGACGTATCATAGGTGACCGACCAGATGAAAAAAGAAATCGTTGTTAACGAAAACGCGATCAGTACATAAGCTAAGATACGTTGTAAGTGGTAGACGTACATCCCACGAGGGTTTTCATTTAAGGTTATTCGTCAATCAGTTTTTTTGGAAAAGCAATTTTTTAAATATTTTGCAAAAGAAATCGACAAGGCATTTAGCGTTTAATTGAAGAACACTGTCTAAAAGTTCTTTGCACGATTAACCGAATGGCATAGAAATAAATGTTACTACTATCACAGTTTTAAACATAAAATTCAAATTGTGAAATTCTAAATTTGAAAAAGACCTAAAAATTTTTTAGAACTCAACTCTAAAATTAAGAATTCTATGTAATATTGTTTAGAAAATTCTGTACATAAACCTGAGATGGTGAAACACTATAGATCGAAGTTAAGGATAAAGTCACACATTTTCAATAAATAAATACCTATCATTCACAACAACTTTTTAAATATGAACAGATATGTTGAATATATAAACAACTGCACCATAAAAAGGTTAGATCAGCAATGTGATAAAAGAAAATATAAGTTACTTTTCCAGTGGCGACATTTCTTAGTGAATAGATTTAATTCAAATGACTTTGACAAATCCTCTGAATTATGTTGTAACTAAGAATATATAGGGATCGTCTATTTAAAATTAATGATGTAAATTTTACAAAAAGATGAGAAGTATGCTGAAGAGGCTTATACGGTGAGGCTGATGACAGGTCTGCTGAGCATATCCAAGGCTTCCCTAATCTGAGTAGAACAGGAAGACAAGTCTTCTTCTGCAGTGTACAAAGAAGTTTCCATTTCATCATCTTCTTCATCATCTTCATTCTCATCCTCAACACTTAGCTGCGCAGTGTTTAAGGTTGTATATTGGAGATGTTGGTTGTTAGATTGGTCAATTGAAGCATCACTTTGTTGAACCTTGGATGGAGAATTGAGATGGCACATTTGGAAAGAGTTTAAAAGGTTGAATGAATTTGAACTCGAATAGTTTGATTCATTGTCCAATTTGAATTTTTTAAAATCATCTTCATTGCCCCTGGTTGATGTATCATCGTGGCTTTTTCTTTTAAAGTTTTTGTCACTTTGTCGATCAGTTTGTAATTGAAATGTGAAAGGTCGCGACTTGCTGCGTACGGCTTTTGCGACTAAATCTTCCCCATGATCCGAGTCACTGGCGTCGGTTGATGATGGATAAGAGAGCTCGGAGAGCTGTTTTTTGGATTTGTTGACGGCCAAATGCTTCGCGTTGTAGATGACATTCGCGAGCATCAAACCCCTGTGTAATTTTACTCCTCCTCTTTGGATACGTTCGACGGCGATTTTTTCAAAAGATAAAGAGATAATCCTTTGAATGTCACTGTTGAGTTTATCCATTCCAAAATCGCAACGACAAACGGCAACGAAAGAGGAAAGAAAACGATAAGAAATCAAAAAACGTGATTATGTCTCTTAAATGAATGCAGGCGCTAGTTCTCTCGTCCAATTAAATAATGGCAGCATGGTTTCCTCGAATCTTATTGGTCCAAATTTCAAGTTGTGTTTATAACCAAACAAAGAAATTATAATACTTGTGACTCATACTCTGTATTTACTGTTTCGTAATAAAAGTTACTGGTTGAGTGTTGAAATTTGAATGTTCAAGGTGATTCAGGCACCATCAGTAATCGCATCGCGACGAAATTGTGCCCATCCCAGCCACTGATTCATTCATTTCGTGAACTATTAGCCAGACATCCTAAAATCATTGAGCTGTTGAATAAATAATATTTTTTAAATAAAAATTTGAACATGCATTTAATAATGTTGAATCTTTTAATATAAAAAAATTGCGTTCAATCATTTTAGGTAGAAGTCTACAATTTGTCACTTTTTAAAATTAAGTATTTTTCAGTAAGTAATGTTTTCTTTCAAATCAAAATCCACTAAAAAGTGAATTTTGCTAAATGACTATTATAGTATTATTTCTTATTCATAACTCAATATATACCTTAAAATAATTTTTCTATATGTTATTTCACATTTATATTTAACTGTTTCATTATTTCATATATACTCGATCTGAAAAAAGATGAGAAAAACTTTTAAAAAATTATTTTGAAATATTGATAATAATTTCAATGAAAAAATGGAAATACCTAATTTTCAAGCCAATTTCGTATCAATCGTTGTCGTACCTGGAAAATGACCAAAGAGAATTAATTAGATGATATTGACGTTGACAATATAGCAATAAAAATAATACGTTAAAATTTCAAAGTTTAATAAACTTTATTCTGATTCTTAATATAATCATTTTAGTTGTTTGATATCTGATATCTTTGAACGAATTTCAATATTATAAGTTTATGAAATAAAATATTTCATAAGATATATATTCACAAATACAACTCGATTGGCAAATAAAAGACAAGAAGTGTGAAAATGGAAAATTCACCGAAAGAAAGTTTCAAAGCACGTTCTTCTAGTAAAACGAACAAAAACAATAGCATCAGTGTGGATGGAACGACCCGGATGAGAAGCTATAAAAAAGGCTTTAACTACGCCAAGAACATGCTGCTCCAGAGCATAAAGAAGGACAAAACAGCGGAAAAAATGAGTTTCGCCACGGGGACTGCACTGGCGTCTGAGTCGAACGAAGACGTAGACGAGATTCTGGAACAACTGCTGGACCAGCTGGAAGCTGCCCAGCTGAGTGACCAAATGATGGAGGAGTACACAGAAATCTACCTCATCCTGGATCCCAACAACGACGGATACATCGACCCTCCTAAGCTCTTCAAAGCTCTCCACGCAGTCGGCTTCGAACCCACAGAGTCCGAAATCATGGACATCATTGATGCGGTCGACATTAACAAGTCATGCCATTTCATTCATTCAAAAGTTTACGGCTTATAGCACTGTTTTAGAGTTTACGAATCACAGGAATAAAAAAGTACGACTGAATATGCATCACAAAAGATGTATATTTGAAGTGTTCGGAAGATAATTTATAAAAATAATTATAATTTAATGATACTTTAACAATGGAATTTAACGCTCTTGAACAATGTGAATCAGCGCTATACAAATGTTTTGATAAGATTAGATTAGATTAGTACTCATACTTTACCGATAAGCTCGAAAACGCTTAGTTGATCGCTGCATACTACAAACAGAGAAACGTTATAATTATGTTGAAAAAAATGTTTTCATAACCTCTGGGAGCATCTTTGAACCATGGTTGAAACGCGTTCAGCAAATGAATAGATTCTTTAATATCAGATTGAAATTCTTTGCAAACTCAACTTGTTACTCGTTGCAACACTACACAGTTCCGAAAAGATTGAGTTTGTGGAGTTGGTGGACATGATGTTGTCGCGGAACCAGCAAGATCTGAGCGACAAGGAGCTCAAGGACGGCTTCTGCCTTTTCGACGTGGACGAGGATGGCATCATCAGCGCTGAGGACATCAAGCCCCTCTTTTCCAGGTGCAAGGGGGGAGTGAAGGAGGTGCAGAGAGGTGCAAGAGGGGAGCGAAGGAGGGGCAGAGAGGTGCCAGGGGGGAGCAAGAAAGGTTCAGGAGGGGTGCAAGGAGGATGCAAGGGGGGAGCAAGGGGGGGAGCAAGGAAGGTGCAAGAGAGGTGCAAGGAAGGTGCAGGAGAGGAGCAAGGGAGATACAGGAGAGGTGCAAGGAGAAGTATTAATGGGAAGTGACATTAGAAAGTTTTGGAAAAAAAACGTCGCTATTAGTCGAAACAGTATTTATAATAAGTTTTCGCCTTTCGAAGTTTCTTTGAAGTTTTTAATGGTTTTAATGGTTTTAGTACCGAAAATCCGCTGTGTAATGCCACTGTACCAATATTCGTATTCGTGTTGTATTGTACTGTAATGTACTTCCAAAAAGCCACTCGTAATTATTTTAGCACACTTTAATTTGGCCATGGAATCATTTCACGAATACTTCTACAACAGGTTCGGATATGACTTGGATGACGAAGAGATAGCCGACATGATGATGGTGGCAGATTACAACAAGGATGGTCTTGTCACCATGGAAGACTTTGCTACCGCTGTGAAAAGGGTGTGTGGTGTGTGGATGGGATGAAAACGTTAAAAATTGAAGATTAAATTTTGGAAATTAAGCTTTTAATTTGAAATTAAATTTTAAAAGTTAAATTTTAAATTCTAAAGTTAAACTTGAAAGTTGAATTTTTTGCGGCTGATGAAAGTAACGAAACACTGGTGCGTAGTTAAGGTATTGTTGAACCCTCTTCTGCAGCAAGCAGAGAAGCCTTACAAGGACTTCGAGTGGAGCAGTGTCTTGAACGACGACGCAGGACCAGTGGGAGCCGCCTATGAACCCAATCTGGAAGACGACTATTTCGACGACGACAAAAGCGAAGAACTTCCGGATGTCAAAACCAGCGAAGAGTTTTAATGCATCCGTCCTGGCTGTTGCGCAATGTTGGTGTTTTACCAGCTTATATTAAACGCGTAACCATGAAAGGTGCTTTACGTGCAAAATATTGAAGACTTGTTTGATGTAGGTTTTGTGGACTCAGGTAGTAGGGCGTCCCTGCACACAGGTGGCAATTAAAGCGGAGTCTATACGTCACATTGCTTCATTTACGCACTTTCCTGCTCGCTTTTCGCTCACGTTCGCACACTTAAAAGCTCGTGAATGCATGAGAGACTCATGAAACAAGTATAAATGCTTACTTCGAATTTGAAGGTATTTTTGAGAGCTAAAAAAAGTTTTTTTAACGTCAATTTTCATGAGCTGCGTCGGAGGAATCAAAGCAGCCTAAAAAGGTTTAACTAGTCGTTTAGCAGTTATAAGTGCGAATATAATTTTGAAGAGAAGTACTAAGACAGGAGGAACCCTTGAGAAGACAACACGTACTCAGGTGATCATGGATGCCGAAGAGTATGCAGAATCTTTCTTCCCTCACAATCCCACTGTATGGACTGGCAAACGCACGCAGCAGGCGTACATAGCAGGGGGCGCTACGACGCTGCTAGTGCTGCTGCTGTTGTCGATGCTGGCCTGCTCGGTGTGGGCCTGCGTCAGGTTCTGGAACAACAGCAACGAAGAACGCAGGGAGCTGCGCAAGAAGATGCGGGAGAAACAGCTCAGAGACTCTCCTTCAAACGGCCAGAGAGGCAATAAGTACATGCCCCAGGTGGATGTGAGCCAGGAGGAACTCAACCACGAGTGCACATCTTCTTCACAAACCTTCTTCTTTGCTGGACAACAATGAAACCACTTCTTTTTCTTGATCCACCCTTGTCCATGAAGCTAAGCAGGTTTTTTGGGTTTATTCAACTTTGGTTATTTTGAGTTTCATGGTGAAGCTTTTTTTGTGTATAAATCCTCGATAAAAGCCGAGTTAACACTTACTTAAAGGAAAAAAAACTTTATATAGAAAATATTGAGACTTTATTTCATCTTTCCACTAAAACATTTTTAAGACATGAACACAAACTTTTTATTTTCGATAGCGTCTTAAAAACACTTTCATATCGCCATTATGAACCTTGGATGCCATTATAAATCAAACCTTGCATGCGAATAAACTCGAAATTTGATTAAAAGTGATTTTTTCAAATTTTCTAACTGAATCATCGTTTTATTTAAATAAATAGGTTTCGAAGTGTATGATTGACGAATTAGGCGCTTTAATAAACCATTCCACCTGTCTGCACATCTCTCAAATACCTGCTAATGTTTATTAATTTATTTTATAACTTAATCGACAAGATTGGGATAGAAAACCTTCATAAAAGCAGACATTCCTTCATTTTTATTTTTTGATGATTTAATTTGGCTCAAGCATTCAGTGTTAGGAGCGAATAAAAAATAAATTCCTGATCACTTTGAGTCAAAATGTCGGGGGTTTTTCAAAAGATAGCCAAGTTCGCGAGCACGCGCAAAACAGGCTCCGAAACCACGTCTCCTAATGGAGTTGAACCCTCGACTTCCCGTTTAACAATCTCGTCTCCTGTTGACGTGAAACACCAGTGCCACGTTTCCCATGACGCCAGAACAGGCACTTTGACGGGACTGCCTCCAGAGTGGCAGAAATGGCTAGAAGGTTCTATAAGGTAGTGTGGTTGGTGTGGTGTGGCTGGTATGGTATGGGCTTGTGTGGTTAGTGTGGTTGGGTGTAGTGTGGTGAGGTGTAGTGTAGTATGGTGTTTTGTGTTGTGATGGGGAATTATGATGTGGTGTGTAGTGAAGTGTTTAGAAAAATATTGAAACATTGCAAAAAAGATTTGATGGTAGAAAACAGAAGTTTAATATTGAAAGATGTTGGAAAGCCTGTGATTTCTCACAAATCTCACATAGCACAACTACATATTAACAACAACCAGTCGATAGAAGTACCAATTGAAAGAATGCGTTATTTTCATGAAATTTAAACATCAAATACTCAACAACTTCAAAATTCCTTCCCGTAAAGTCCGTCTGAGAGATCGGCTCATCCGACTGAGGTGGTGAACGCCTTGTCTGCCTACAATCACAACCTGCAGAAGCTCGACAAGCAGAAGTACATGGAGTGTGGCTCGGTGGAGGACTTGGGAGGCTACGGAGAGTTGGGACTGAACCGACTCAGCGTGGCCAATTCCAGCGAAAACCTCAACAGTCCAAAGGCTCCGATCGAACAAACCTTCCAGTCCACCGAAGACGTCACAATGCAACCCAAGTCGCAGTCATCAGAAGAAGTCAACAGTCCCAAAGGCGTGGGTTACATCATCTCTCCTCCCAAGCCTCCCGTCAAACCCGCGTCACTCTCCTTAAAAAAAGCCATCAAGCCCAAGGTGTTCATTTGAAGCAAATCCTTGCTGGTTTATTCGTTGAACCTACCTACAAAAGTTCATTCGTACAACTTGGTGTCTAGTCTACGCAGACAACTCACACACATTAATTTTCTTCCTACAACTTCATTTTTCACAACTCACTGGAAAAATGTCAGAAATGGTGATTTTGTTGATATGCGCAACCACACAGCCCTCTAAAGCACCTGCGAATGAAGACCAGGCTTACTTGGATGGAGTGAGAAGGACAGAGAATGGAAAGAAGAAGGAGAAAAGCATTCTGGGCATCAAAGTGAGAAGAACAGAAGCCCAACTGATGGATTTGTTACGTGAGTGGTTGGTGTGGTTGGATTGGTTTGCTGGTTAGTATGTTAGTGATTGGTTACAATAGTTGGTATGGTTAGATTGCTAATTGGTTGGTGTGGTTTGATTGGTTGGTGTGGTTTGATTGATTGGTGTGGTTTGATTGGTTGGTGTACTTTGATTGGTTGGTGTGGTTTGATTGGTTGGTGTACTTTGATTGGTTGGTGTGGTTTGATTGGTTGGTGTACTTTGATGGTTGGAGAAGTTTGAGTTGTTGATTGTTTGCGTGATTGCTGCTTTGTAGCTGGTGTAGAGAGTCAAGAGGCAAGTTAAAAATAAATATAAAACCATAGGTTAAAAAAAGAAGAAAAAAAATGGAATCATAGATTGAAAGGAAAAATCAAGTCATACACATCTCATTAGGGCGAGACGAAGTTGAAGTAATAGTCGAGCAAACTTTGAACGTTCATGTTGGTGTTGGCATTGAAAACTGGCACGCTACCAACTCACGCACTTTCTTCTTCTCTAGAGAGCATTCATATGTATATTTTGAATCACTCATTAAAATGAAACATCAAAAAATACTGAAACAATATGGGGTAATATAACTGCACGGTACTTGAGAGTATTGAATGTTACTGCATTTTATTGGATGTTACTGAGTATGTGTACACAACTACAGAAAGCTTCACGTCAGAAGGAGATCCCAAAGAGGTGTACAACTTTGTGCAGAAGCTTGGAGCTGGGTGAGATTTCGATTGAGGCATATACTCACACAATCATTCCTTCCTCACAACACCATACAAACCGATTCTTTGACTAATTCTCAGACACTACAACAACCAATATCAACTTCCAACACCCTTTCCACCAACAATACCACACCCCTCACACCACACAGCGCCTCAGGCACGGTGTACGAAGCGAGGCACAAAGAGACCGATGCAGCGGTGGCAGTCAAGAAGATGGATCTGGCGAAGCAGCAGAGGAAGGAGCTGCTGATCTCGGAGATCGAAGTGATGAAGGGATTTAAGCACCCCAACATTGTCAACTACATCGAGAGCTTCTTGGTGGGTGCTTTTTGTGGAGGTCTTGTTTGTATAAGGTTTTCGTGTGTTAGGGGGTGTTGTGTGCAGAGGGGAGGAGGCGTTTATCTGTGGTGAGCAAACTTCAGATCCTCCCCCCTTCAAACACCGACCTCTAGGACTTGGAGCGCTTGTGGGTGGTGATGGAGTACCTGGAAGGGGGTTGTTTGACCGACGTATGCACAGACACCATCTTGAACGAGGGACAAATCGCTGGAATTTCCAAGTGCTGCATGGATGCGCTGAGCTTCCTTCACTCCAGAAAAGTCATCCATCGAGACATGAAAAGTGACAATGTCCTTCTGGGTGTGTTTGTGTGTGTGTGTGTATGTGTGCGTGTTTTTCTTCTTTTTTTGTGTGTTTGTGCGTGCGTGTCTTTTTGCCAAAATAAAAAAAAACACACCCAGGCATGGAAGGACAGGTGAAAGTGACAGACTTCGGCTACTGCGCGCAGATCCGAGTGGACTCGTCCAAGAGGAGCACCATGGTGGGAACACCCTACTGGATGGCCCCCGAAATCATCGCCAGGTGTCTGTCTGTCTGTACATTTATTTGTTTGTGTCTGTCTGTGTTTGTTTGAGCTGGTCTGTTCGTGTGCGTGTCCATATTCAACCCTTCCATCTCTTCTGTTTTGCATATTTATTTTCTCACTGGTTTCAAATAATTTATTCAGAATAAGTTTTTTTTGCACATAGCGTTCAATTTGCAATTATTTGCAACTTCACTATCATCACCACCACAACCACTAAATATCTTTTCAACGTCATCACCACAATCTTCACCCAACCTATAACTTCAATCCCCAGTACCACCACGACCTTACCTTTAACACCACAACGCCTCCAGCCCTCATTGCCGCCACCACCAACAGGAAGAAGTACAGTTACAAGGTGGACGTGTGGAGCATGGGCATCATCATCATCGAAATGATGGACGGCGAGCCACCCTACCTCAACGAAACCCCAGTCCGAGCTCTCTATCTCATCGCCGTCAATGGCAAGCCGTCAATCAAGAGTGCAGGTGGGTGTGGCTTTTGATTGACTTTTTTATTTATATTTTTCATTGTTGTGTTGCGTTGATGGTGCAAAACATTGAAGTGAATGATTGACCGATGATTTTGATGTATGTGATGTGCAACCCAGGTGTTTCATCAATTTTTCCACTCAATACCCACTTGACCCCTACTCAACATCCACCCAACATCCACTCAACGCCCACTCAACACCTACCCAACGCCCTCTACAGACAAGTTCTCGCCTCTTATGCACGATTTCTTAGACCGTTGCTTGATCGTCGAGGTGTCCAAGAGGGCCACAGCAGACGAATTACTCAACCACGATTTCCTTAACACACCCGCAGACCTCACTTCTCTGCGCAGAAACATTCTTGCAGCCAGATCAGTCAAGAAAAAGAACTGATTTTTTCTTGCCACTTTATAATAATTAATACGTATATAATTCTCATTTCTAAACGCTAAAACAAGAAACTGAGGCGCCCAATTTCGAAACCCAAAATTGTTTCTTATAAATATTCAACTAAAAAATAATACAACTCGCAATCATACAGTTTCTGATTGGTAAAAATGTGTGCGAAGAGTATTTTTACTAATTTTTTAAAAAAAAAAAAAAAACATGTTTTAATGAAAAATTTGGAAACAGCCTTGTAAACTGTGGCCTGTAAAACCGCCTCTTCAATAGGTTGCATGATATCACGATTGACACTATTGTCTTCCTAATTCTTCCTCTAATAATTTTTCTTAGAATTTTTCTTCTTTTCTTTCTTCTACTTCTCTTCTTTCAATCATTTGCGCGATACCTTATTATTGTGCTGCGGCGGACAGCGAGTGGTTCGTTGTATGTTTCTTGTTGCTCGCAGCATTGTGGTGACATTCCGTGGCAATGACTTTCATCCGCATTCACTCACATTCACTCACATTCATTTGCATTCAATCACATTCATCCGCATTCACTCACATTCATTCACATTCATTCACATTCCTTTTCTTGAATTTTGTAGTTCAATTGCTTTTGAAATTTCATTGTGAAAAGCGATAATTAAACCAGAAATTATTTTTTGACTTGCCTGTGAAATTTCTTTTCTTTAAATTGCTCTACAAATCATGAAATTGAACCATAAGATTAATAAATTCAACTTTTTTCGCATTTTTCCTGTCGATGTAACATTTTGTTACTTTTTAAGTTTTAAAAAAAATTCGTTATACCTCAGCAAAACTCATTCAAAAAACTGGCTCGATGATGACAGTGATGATGATGATGATGATGATGATGATGATGATGATGATGATGATGATGATGATGGGCTTTACGAAAGAAAATACATATAATAAATGGAATACAAAAACACTGAAGAGAAGGATAAGAGAGGAAAAAAGAAAAAACGATAAAAATAAAAAAGAGGCAAAGGAAGAAAAGAGATCAAAGAGTAGGAAAAAGAAAGGGGGGGGGGAAAAAAAAGAAGAAGAGAAGGAAAAGGAAGAAAAAGAAAGGGAAAAGATCACTCAGTGTTGTGGAAGAGCCTAGAAATGTAGGCGAGGTAGAACCACTTGTCAAAAGAGCCATCGGAAGAGTAAGCCTGGAGGGGGGTGGTGGCAAAGAGGTTGTTGTGCAAGATGTAGATGACCTGCTGGTCCGTGCTCATCAAACCTCTGCTCATCAACCACCGTACACCTTCAGCATACTCTGCTGTCCACCTGTGTGTGTGTTTATGTGGCTTTCGATATGTGTTTTTGTGTGGACATACAAGTAGAAAAGAGAATTACTTGAACATGGTGCGGACAGAGGCGATGAAGTAGCAGCCACACACCCACACAAGGTTGGTGTAGATGATGTCTGTGGCAGTGAGATGGGGTCGTCTAGCATTCACTTGCGAGTAAGCCACACTGGAAGCGTTGAACTTGGGAGGAAGGTGGAGTGAGAAGAGGGGATGGTTGTCTACCATGGGGTTTGTGCCCTCCACCATACCCCTGAAAAGCCCGATGTCAATCCATGCAAAGTAGCCACTCATGAAGGGGTTGCTGATGATGGACCTCCTCATCAACTCATACTTGGCATGCATCAAGCATGGGTACTCGGGGTATATTGTGTTTGGGTGATAGCTTGGGTAGCCCTTCTGTTTAAAAATTCTTGCAAATTCGTCTCTGTTTTTAAAGTTTTCCAATTCATGCCGATTTATCCTTACTATTTTTGTCTTCCCCATCAAGTCTTTGCGCAAAATCTTTGCATAAGCTTCAAAGTCAGCAGTTTCCAAATAGATTATCAAATTGTTGTCAATTCTCTTGAATATCGTTATCCATTTTTTATACATGTCTGAAAAGATAATACTTTGTGAAATGTTAATAAACATTGAAACCATGAAATTTGATTTTGAATTTTTATTAATGTTTGCATGGAAAGCAACAGCACAAACTGGTGTTATGGAAACCAGTGTCTCCTTTCTGGAATGATCCAAGGTCGAAAAAGGCAGTGACCAGGGTGATGCTCTTGTGCAATTTTTTTGTATCGTATTTCACATAATTTTCAATTTTTCCTTCCACGTCCACTCTTGAGTTATTAAACTTTTTGATTTTTTTTGAAGTAATTTTGAAGTTCTTGAAAACACTGGCTTCATTTTCGTCAGGTTCTTTGTAACTCTATGATTTAAAATATTTAAAAACTGTTTTAATTCATAATAAAATGACGATATGATAAACATTGTTAACAATAGTACATCTTTTTGTTATTAAGATGTCATAAAAGAGAAAAATGAAGTAAAAGAAAACAAATTGTACACCTCTGATATAGTGAAAACTATACAAATTAACAGAATGATAGTCAAAAAAAAAATTAAAGATTTTACTATAATTTTTAATTTCAAAACTTTAATTGACATAATTTTTAAGCTAAAAGGGAACTCTAATAAAAAACTCAAAAACAGGTGTTTTGCATTTTTTTGCATGATAAAACAAATTGATAATGAGAAACATTGGGAAAAAAAATTTGTTTACCCAAAATATTAGATGAAAATTTTCAGTATAAAAATAAATTAATTTATCAGTTGAATTAACTTTTAATGGCCAATAAACAAATGAAATCGTCTAACAGATATTGTATTCAACGATGACCATTTTCAACTTGTACATATTCAATCGTACAGGCCACTGCTTGTACTATCATGAGTGGCAGCGTAACAAAAGTTCTTCTTTGACTCATGATGAGGTTCCTACTTTTTCTAAAATTCTTTTTTTTTTCTAGAAAAATAGAAAATTTTATTTATTTTGTTAAAATTTAACATCGGTCTGTATCATCCACAAAATAGCCTTATTAGGGTAGACAAGATGAAAAGCATTTTTTTCCAGGAATTCAAACTAATGTTTGGAATGCTGTTTTCACTCAAATCCTTTGTGGGCAGACTTTCCCCTACTGACCAGTATGTTTCTCTGAATAATTGTTAAATTTTTTAACCGAAGTTAATTTCCATTGAAACATAGTTTCATCCGAAAAAATAGCATTTAATAGTTTACTTAATTAGTTTACACAAAAACTGTAGGAAATTAGGACTTTTAAGTTACAAGACAAACTGCTACAAGCTGAACTTTTATGAGAGTGCCAGTGGCCTCAAGTTTATCATGAACACTGATCTGAATGTGGGCAACATTAGGGAGACACTGCATCAACTCTACAAACAGGTTGTTATAGTTGAAGCTCTGTCATTCTTTTCAGGAAATGCTTACCTGTAACTTGAAAAAACTTTTTGAAAATCTTTCAGATTTTGAAGTATATATTTAGTGGAGTAACCACTGATTTCTTTATTGACCAATTTTATATCAGGTTTTTGTGGAATACGTCGGCAAGAACCCAGTTTGTGACCTCAACAACACCATTGAAAGTGACCTCTTCAAAATAAAAGTTGATGAGTTTGTCTCAAACCTTCATTTTTTTGCCTCTGCATGATTTCTACATTTTTTAAATTTAATTTAATTGTATTCATTAAAGTTATTTATTATTTACTGGTGTCATTTTTCTGTAAAAATCAACTTATTTGTTGAATTAAATAAAATATAGTTGTTTTTTTTTCAAAATTCATTATAATGTCACAAAACTTTGAGTAAAAATGGCAAAGTAGAAATCACATATTTCCTTTTGTCTCCCACTTCTTCTTTTGCTCAAATCTCCACACTACTTTACCTTCTTTCTTTTTTCTCCTTTTTGCTTCATCAGCATTCCTTTCCTCATCATAGCTTTTAGCTTCGCAAGCTTCGGTGATCACCTTGGCAAATTCCCTGCTGGCCAGCTGGTCATTCAGATCCATGGCCTTGTCATAATCCTTTGTTTTCAAAGCTGCCTCTATCTTCAACTCCAAACCACTTGTGACTTTCTTTCGTTGTGTGCCTGTTGTCTTCACCAAATGACTGTTGATGTTCATGTATGGTTTCAAATCTGTACAAAAATATAATGTTGGTGTAATTAATTAATTACATTCAAGTCTAAAAATACTGATTTTAAATATATTTATTAACATGATTACAGACATGAAAATAGGTGATTAAAATATCTAGTAAAAAAATAAAGTGTAGAGGTTCATCTTACCGGTCCAAACTTTCGATATTTTAGTTTTGGCTTCTTCACATGGTTGATTTGATGAACTTTTTTCTAAAAATTTTCTTTTTCTTTTCGCTCTTAATTCTCTCTTCTTCTCTCTAGAAATTCATCAAGCTTTAATTTTGACAAAATTAAGTTGATAAAAAAAATAAAACAACAAAATTATATAAAACTAATTAAGAAAATTCTCAATTAAATAAAAAACAATGAAAGTTTACATTAGTTGGTTTTCTTCTTTCACAGCTTCAATTTTTTGTTCGACTTTGCAGAACCTATTCCACATCTCTGCAGCAACACATTCGGGTTTGAATTCGAAATGATCATTTTGTTCTACATTTTTTGGTTTATCCATCCACAAAACAAAATTAAAGTAGCACTTAAAAATCCCAAACTGAAAACCAATTCGTGGAAATCACCTTTTAAAAATAAGTTATGAAAAATAAATTTTTTTAATAACTAAAATTTTTTTTTGAAGTTTCCAATTTGAATATATTTATTGTAATTGGTATTAGTTATTGGTTAAAATTTTTTCTTGGTTTAAACTATATTTCCTTGTTTATACTTCACTTTACAAGTTCTTCTTAGCTTTAAACTGTACGTTCATCATATAAGTAGTTATAAGATTTAGTTACTAATAATCTTTTTATTATCAAAACCAAATTGAAACATAAGAAACTTATTCAAAGAAGATCAGGAATTGATAAATAAATCTTATGAAGGCGGTTGTGGAACAAGACATTCATGTCAGACTTGACCAAAAGACGATGTGAAGAGATCAAGAAATGGTTCACCGAGGGTCCTCAAGATCAGGCTTTTGTGTTGTTGTACAGCTTGCTGGGAGAGTTGAAAGGTGTACAAACCCGTCTGCTTTCTCACATCCTGCCTGAATTCTCTTGTCCTGACGTCAGTCTTTTGCACTCGCTAGCCAACGACAGCAGTGAGTGTGTTTAAGGCATGAATAGAATTGAGATTTAGATAATCTTTTATGTTTTTTTACGATTTTTTCGAATACAAAACGCAATGAAAACTTTTTACACTGATTAAAACATTTACCAAAAAATTCATTGACTTTACAAGATTCTACCAACATGACAACTACCACAGAGTACATAGCAAGCATGTGTGATGAAGACGTAGCAACCTCTCTCCACAGGGTGGCTCTCTTGCTGCCTTTGCTGAGCTACCACAACACACATACTGCCAAGGAGTACCTTAAGCTGGTCTTTCACATGGTTCTCAACTTGAAACCAGCCTTCCTCTCCAAGGTGGCCTGTGTGGTCTCCTGCATGCAACTACAGACTGTCTTCAAGAAGGACGACTTAAGGAAGTTGTCTGCATGTTTGCAGCAGTGGATGTATGTGAACAAAGATCTCCATGTGCACAATAAGGTTCCTACAATTGATACTAATTGATAATTCTAAAATCGTAATGTTTAAAATGTTAGAAAAAGGTTTTGTTTAAAATTAATAGTTTTTGTTGGTTACAAATTTTCAAAAAATTTCATTTTCAATTTTCATTCAAACTTCATTTTTCATGTTTTTTTTTGCTTTCCAGCCTCCCTCCATGCCGCCACTGCCTTTTGAGGACTGCAAGCCATTCACCACTACAATCTCAACCACCATCCCAGCAACAACCATCTCAGCAACTTGTGACACAGTAACAACAGAAATCAGTTTAACATCAACCTTTCAACAAGAAACAAAAATACCTTTGACAAAAACTTCGCTATCAACCCAACTAACAACTTCTACAAAAACAACAACGTCAACAATGGTAAAAACAACAAAAACATCAACAACAGTGGCAACATCAACAAAATTGGCAACAAAAACAAAGAATGCTCTCACTCGTACCAAATCAGTTGTTGACAGAATGACAAGCTTCGATGATATGACATCACAAACAACCGAAGACACTTCAACTACTCAAACACCTTCAACAACATTATCTTTATCAACAGCGGCAACCCCTTCTTCAACAACGACAATAACAACACCAACAATAACAACATCGCCACCACCATCATCATCATCATCATCGCCACCACCGTCATCATCATCATCATCATCATCATCATCATCATCATCGCCACCACCACCACCATCATCATCATCATCATCATCATCATCTCTTCGAACAGCTACAAAAACACTCTCTAGCACAGCCTCCCTCTCCATCAAACACCCCATCCTCAAAAGAACTCTGTCCATCCTACCTCCCCCTTTTCGACTTTCTTCTTCTTTTGTTCCTTCTACCCCGGCTTCATCATTATCATCATCACCATCGTCGTCGCCATTTCCACCACTACCACCACCATTCTCTTCTTCTTCTCCTTCGCCATCATCTTCTTCTTTTTCTTCGTTCCCATTCACTTCTTTTCCTTCTTCTTCTTCTTCTTCTTCTTCTTCTTCTTCTTCTTCTTCTTCCTTTCCATCACCTTTTTCTTCTTTTCCATCTTTTTCATCACCTTCCTCCTCCTCTTTTACACCGTCACCATGGAAACAGCCGTTGCAGTCTTCAAAAACTTTTCCAATGGAGGCAAACTATGACATCCATGATTCTTCTCCTCAAGCCTCCCAACACCACACCCATGACCACATTGATGAGGATATGCTTGGTGGGTGGGGGAAGAAATGGGATGATTGATGGTCGGTTTTTGTTCTGATGGTTGATCAGGTTATGAATGATTGGGTATTGAAAGAACGGGTGATGTTGAAGGAATACGTGATAGTGGATGAAGGGAAGACGGATGATTCGAGGATGATGCTTGGGAGAAGGAGTGATGGTGAACCACAACACTACAGACGTGGGTCAGTGGCTCAAGAGCTTGCGACTGCACAAGTACACAGGCATCTTCCAGTCGCTCACCTACCCGCAAATGCTTTCTATCACCGAGGAGTGGCTGGAAACACAGGTGGGTGGAGGATGAATGGATGGAAGAGAAAGTGAGTGGAGGAAGGAAGAGTGACCGAAGAAGCCTGCCTTAGAAATGTTGTGTGAATTCTTGTGATGATCGAGTTCTAATCACACACTATTTTACTACACACGACACACACACACACACACACACACACACACACACACACACACACACACACACACACACACACACACACACACACACACACACACACACAGGGAGTCACAAAGGGAGCTCGCAAGAAGATACTGCTCGAGGTGGCAAGGCTCCAGGACCGTCCCTCCATACTGCTTGCTATTGAGCAGGTTGTTGTTGTTGTGTTGTTGTTGTGTTGTTGTTTTGTTCTTATCGTGTTTTGCTATTTTTGTACTGTTATTGTGTTGTGTTGTTGGGTTGTTATTGTGTGGTTTTTGTGTTGTCGTCGTGTTATTGTTGTTGTTATTTTTTTGCTCGAGTTGTTTTTGATGATTTTATTGTTGCTTTTGTTGATTATTATTCTTGCATTGTCAGTATCTTCAGCATACATGTGGTTACGTTGGAGAGGTTGTATCGCAATGGTCCTGATGGCCTTCTCTTCCAATAATATTATAATTAAAAGAATATCTTTGCTGATAGAAAACAATACTTAATAGGATCTTTTGCTACCGCTACTACTACTACTACTACTACTACTACTACTACTACTACTACTACTACTACTACTACTACTACTACTACTACTACTACTACTACTACTACTACTACTACTACTACTACTACTACTACTACTACTACTACTACTACTACTACCACTACTACTACTACTACTACTAATAATAATAATAATAATAATAAATTCAATAATTAAAACAACCAACGACCCACACCGGCAGCGCATAGAGCAGGGCGACAGTCTGAGGCACTGCCTCAACCACCTGAGACCCTTCGTTTTTGCCCCCATCAGCCACTCTCCTCTTAGCAACAACAACATCAACATTACCGACAACAACATCAACATCACCGACAACAACATTAACATCACTGACAACAACATTAACACCGAAAACAACATCAAAATCAATGACAACAACATTAACATCAACAACAACAACAACAACACTGACTCTTCCAGACTTTGCAACGATCTTCCTTCCATCATCGTCAGAATTCTCACTAAGCGTAAGCCAACTTCATGTAGACTTAATTGAAGGGTTAATTAATCAATTAATTAGCTTGTTGCTTTGTTAATTGAATAATTGATAGGTTTGATACCTATTTTATTCTTTTATTCATCCATTCATCCATCCACAGTGACATCCAGACTCATGTCCACTTCCATAGACTCAAATGTTCTTCACTTCTCGTTGCAACTTCTTCACCGCTGTATCTCTCATCCTGTGTGTTTCTATTCATCCATTCATTCATTTATTTATTAGTCAGCCCATCCATTCATCCATTACTTGTTCTTAATCCATCCATTTATTTTTTCAACCCATTCTTTATTCATCTGCTCATCCATTTAATCATCCATCCGTTAATTAATTCATCCATTTTCCAATCCATTCATTTTTTCATCCATCATTCTTTCATTCATCCACTCATCCATTCGTTAGTTCATATATTCATCTGCTTTTTACCATATATCCATCCGCCTATACACCACATATTTACTCACATATTCATCCACCTATAAAATTCCACATCCACCCACACATACATCCACACAGGCATTCACCAAGGAGCAGAAATCCACGCTGAGCCACATGAGTTCCCAGTTGCTGAGCAACTGCCACCTGCAAAACCGCAACGACCCCCTCCTCTTCAAACGCTCCAAACTCAGGTGTTTTTTGTCATCATCGTCATTGTCGTTGTCACCATTCCCGTCATCATCATCATCATCATCATCATCATCATCATCATCATCATCATCATTCTCATCTTCATCATCCTCATCTTCATCACCATCATCATCATCATCATCATCATCATTATCATCATCATTATCATCATCATTATTATTCTCATTATCATTATCATCATCATCATCATCATCATCATCATCATCATCATCACCACAGTTACTCACAGTCTCTGACACCCTTCTCGAAGCAGATGCGTTTGGGTCCCAGACACTCCTTCCCCCTCCACAACCCCCTTTTCAACTCCTCTTCTCTCCATCCTTCTTCCCTTCATTCCTCTCGCCACGCTCCTCTCCTCCATCCTTCCTCTCTTCAAGCCTCCTCTTTCCATCCTCCCTCCTCTCTTTACTCACCTTTACTCTACTCTTCTTCCACGTCTCCCCCCTTTACAACCCTTTCTGCTCCATCCCACTCCGTCCATCCATCTTCTTTCTCCATCCATCCATCATCTCTTTCAATCCATTCATCGTCTTTTTCTATCCCTTCATCGTCTCTTTCCATCCCTTCATCTTCTCTTTCCATCTCTCATTCATCGCCCTTCTCTTTTCTCTCTCCAGCTATCACCAGTAGCCTTTATCAACCTCTAGTTCATCCCGACAAAAACACAAACAATTTTAGCACTGTTATTGAAGATAACAACAATGAACTAGTTGGCAACAGTTTAAACGACCACAACAAAAACTTACGTCTTTACGACAACATCAACGATATCATCAACAACAACAATACCAATTTCAGTAGCAACAACAACAACAACAATACCAACTTTAATAGCAACAACAACAACAACAGCAATACCAACTTCAATAGCAACAACAACCTTTCCACTTCTTTCCTCCAAAGGCTCCTTCAAAGTTTAAGTTTAGAACAACTCTCTTATTTGTTGTTGCAACAACAACAACAACAACAACAACAGCAATGCCAACACCAACAATACCAACATCGACAGCAATATCAGCAACATCCACAATTGAAAAAACATCAAAGTTTGTTACTTCCATCGGCATATGAACAACAACAACAGCAACAACAACGGCTATTAACAACAAACCAACTCAGCAACTATATTCTACAAACTCTCCTCACACCCACCTCCCAACAACAAACACCTCTCAACAACACCCTTACTCCTCCCATTTTTTCACTGCCACAAATCAACACCTTCAATCACCACTTAGCTAGCAACAACAACAACAACAACAACACTCACCTGACAACAACACCACTCTTGCATCCAAACCTCTCCTCAGTTAGTTGCATGTTTTTTCTACGCCATTCACTTAGAACATTACCTTCGTGTTTATCCATCTATTCATTCACCCATTCATCCATCCATCCATCCATCTACTCATTCCCCCATTTATCCATCCATCCATCCATTCATTCATCCAGTTGAAGGTTCCCCTTTCCAGAACCCAGTCAGCACCCGACCCTCCCTCTGTCCTTCCTCATCTGTCTGCAATGCAGCCTGTCTGTGTCTATGCGTCCAACAGCCATGCTGGTAGACAAGATTGATTCATTTATTGGAAATAGTATGAATAGATGTATAAATAACAATATATTAGATATTAATATATGAAAATATGAATATTAATTTCAAAAATAATGCTAATAGTAGTGTTATTTTTTAGAATAATGGAAATAATATATCATTCTACAGCCCATCCCTCCATCAAATCTTCTCCAAAGCCTCCATCAACTCTAGCCATCCCTCAGCCTCTCCGCGACATCTCTGTTGCCGCAACAATCACGTCAACATCCCATTCTGTAACAACAACCACAACAACAACAGAAACAACAACAACAACAGAAACAACAACAGCAACAACAAAATCTGCAACATCGTTGACAACAGCGACAACAATGCAAAGTCCCACAGAGGTGTTGCATGCAAACCTGGTGTCTCTGTGCATCACCATGACCGAACATGCCTTGGCCAACAACGACTGAGGTGGCGACTGTTGTGGTGTGGTAGGGATGGTGGTTGTTACGGTGGTATTGTGGTAGTTATGCTGGTTGTGGTAATTATTGATGTGACTGTGCGATAGGTATGGGAGTGATTGGTGGGGTGTGGGAGTGGTTGGTGGGGTGTGGGAGTGGTTGGTGGGGTGTGGGAGTGATTGGTGGGGTGTGGGAGTGGTTGGTGGGATGGAAAAGGTGGCTGAGGGAACGGTTGATGTTGAGGTTGGAAGTAGTTATAGTTGTGGAAAGTGATTGGGGTTTGAGAGCAAGAAGAGGGAGTCATGACTGGGTCATCTCCTGTGGCAAAGCCTCCTCGGAAGCAAGGATGGCCAACTGGAGATGTTCATGTGGTGTTCACCCGTAAGAGCTTCATGACTATACAACAATTTGGTCAATTAACACTGGTAGATACCACTACTACATTGCTGCTGCTGATACTTCTACTACTACTACTACTACTACTACTACTACTACTACTACTACTACTACTACTACTACTACTACTACTACTACTATTACTACTACTACTACTATTACTACTACTACTACTACTACTACTACTACTACTACTACTACTACTACTACTACTACTACTACTACTACTACTACTACTACTACTACTACTACTACTACTACTACTACTATTAATAATAATAATAATAATAATAGTAATAATAATAATAATAATAATAATAATAATAATAACAATAATAATGATATTACTACTACTACTAATAATAATACTAAGGCTAGTAGTACTACTACTATTACTACCACTACTACCACTACTACTGCTTATACTCTTACTATTACTAATAATAATGTTAGATATAGATTAACATGTTTCAATATCCTATTGTTTTATTAGGTTGGTTCTTAACACCGCATTCCGTCCATTTTCGCCTGCATCATCATCATCATCATCATCATCATCATCATCATCATCATCATCATCATAATCATCATCATCATCATCATCATCAACACCATCTACAAGCGCTTGAAGACTGCACGGTCGAAACTTTGGATACTTTTTCACTTTTCCAGCCTTGCTGAATGACCTTTAAGAAGCGCCTTGAAGACCTTGCACCAGTGCTGGCACTGTCTGCTCCTCTCCCGGTCCACCATCCTCCATGCAGGCTGCACATCGCGTCCATGCGACAACTGTTACGTACGCCACGTGTGTCCGTTATCGACGTTGACACCTTAAGATCTTTCACGTGCATTTTATACACTTTTATACCAATCATTAACGCGCTTACAACTTTTCACTTTTACAAGCTGCTTGTGTCGAACGTGTGACCTCTTTGCTGCAGCCGGCTTCGCATACGACCACAAAGTGTTCTTTGTATTTTCTTGCTTTTGTTTGTGTGTCGTTCAAAGGATCTTCTTGTGCTATTAAATTCATTACGAGTCCTTTCAACACTCGAACCGACTACATTGCACTGAACGTTGCCATCTGATCCAAGCCTATTGGTGAAGGAGTGATGTGGGTGGTGTTTATTGTGGTCAGACAAGCAGCCTTGTGACGGAGTCAACAATTGCCTAAGTTAACATCATCGTCTATACAGGTCGAAAGAGTGAGTGCGTTTGAGTGTCTAGACGTTCGTTTGTTTATTTGTTTGTACGTGTGCGAGTTTGTGTATATCATCAACAAATAATTAAATAAAACAATTTGAAGAGAGAATGTATACTTTGAAAATGATAGTTAGGGTGGTCTTCAATGATTTCGAATGAGTGAGATGGATGCCAAGGTGCAGTAACAAGGTGAGTGAGTGTTGGTGATAGCTGTCGTGGTGGTGGGTGTTTGTAGTGGCGAGATGTTCAATGGGTCCTGCACGGAGGCTTGCATAAGCGCCACATCTCAACGTGGAAAATCAAAGAGCGAGTTCAATAGACGTTCGAAAGCGGTCAGATGCGGGAAAGATGCTGGAAGAGGTTCGAAGGAAGGACGCTCTCCAGCTTATCCACCGCGTACACCACAGGCCAGTATATCCACGTTATCACCTGCGTTGCGTACGTCGTATGGTGTGCACAATGGTTAGGGCACTACGCGCGTGTGAGCACACGGAAAACAAAACCAAGCGAATTGATTGTATGCCAACGCATTCACACACACACACACAAACTGACAGTTTTGACGGCTGCAGTCATGAGATCCGGGTAACGGTGGGTGAGGAGGGCGAGGAGTGCGGTGAAGGTGCAGAGACCTCCGGTGAAGACGATGAAGAAGGGCAGTTCCTTCTTCGGGTAGACTGACAACTCGTGGAATGCTGGTAGTGGTGTTGTGGATGGTGGTGCTTTGGATGGTACTGGTGTGTGGGTGGTGGTCTGATGCTGTCACGTAGTATGTGAATGGTGGTGTGTTGGATGGTGGTGGTGTGTGAGTGGTGTAGATAGTGGTGGTGTGGATGGTAAGCAAGTGGGTAATGGTTGAAGGGATACAGACTTTGAGCATGTTGTTTTGATTATTATTGGTATTATGGCATTGAAGATTAAATGGAAACGCCTGAAGCTGGTTCTAGAAAAAAATACACACACACACACACACACACACACACACACACACACACACACACACACACACACACACACACACACACACACACACACACACACACACACACACACACACACACACACACACACACACACACACACACACACACAAACAAAAACTCACACGGCAGAAGTTCGCGGTCAGCGCTCTCAGTACAAGTGGGGTAGGGGTAGAAGAGATGGCCCTTCTCTAACGGGTAGGGGATCATACGGAAGGCTGGAGAGGAGGAAATGAAGATGAGATAAAAGGGAGAGAATGACGAAAAAGGTGAAGAAAGAAAATAATAAAAGAACACCCCACCCACTCTCCAAACAACAACCTACCAAAAAACACCCATCCTACCAACACAAAAAACCCCGCCCAAACAACCCTCTCCCCACCGACTTCCCTCCCAGGTGCAGTGGAGGAGGTTGAGAGCTCCTTCGACCCTCTTCCAGTGGGCCAAGTGGAAGAAGGCGTACGCGATGGCCTCGCTGTCCCCCCGTTTGAGGATGTGCTCAGGAGGAAAGATCAACGGCTTCATCTCCAACAGGTACTGTTCGATGTGTGGGAGTTGAGTGTGGATTATTTGTTTGTGTATCTTTGTTTGTGTGTGTGTGTGTGTGTGTGTGTGTGTGTGTGTGTGTGTGTGTGTGTGTGTGTGTGTGTTTGTGCACACCTTGGGTACGTGAGGGTTGAACTCAACAGCTCTGTGAATGGCTTCAACGGCGTTGATTTCTATGGAGTTGAGACCTCTCTTTGATGCAGTGTCTGGACAAAACCTGTATTTATTTATTTGTGTGTGTGTGTGTGTGTGTGTGTGTGTGTGTGTGTGTGTCTGTTTATTTTTATAAAATAAAAATACTTTTCTGCCACTTGTCTGGCCTTCAAGAGCGCTGCTGTGTAACATATGGCTGCTGACTTTGGTAGGCTGATGTCTGTGAATGTATATGTATGTATTTATGTATGTATGTGTGTATGTGATGACGTCACCTACCATCATATTTGACGAGAAGGGCTTGCACGTCAGCGTATAATTGCAGATCGAGAAGTGCTTCTATGAGGTTCTCGTGGATGTTAAAAGAACTGTAGCCCTGAAACTCTTTCAACAACTGTGTGTGTTTGTGTGTTTATGACGTACATACATTGCTTCAAACCTCGGCCAATGAGAAAAAAACAGATACACAAGTACACACACAAAACCTACGTCTCTCATCATTTTAACTGCTTCTTTGGTTCTTCCGAGCCTTCGAGCACACATGGCCAGTCTTCTCTTCACATAAACTAAGATGTTCATATCTCGTCCTGTGTGTGTGTGTGTGTGTGCGTGTGTGTGTGTGTGTGTGTGTGTGTGTGTGTGTGTGTGTATGTGTGTGTGTGTGTTACATCACACGTAAGTACAAGTGATATAATTCAGACAAAACATTCCATTCGAATCTCTACAGAAACATAAGCTACTTGGAGGACACAATAAAGAAAACGAAAACATATAATAATGAGAAATAAAATAGGAATAATGAAATAATGAAAAAAAATAAATAAGAGTAAATATTAAAAATATAAAAAAATAATAAAACAATTATAAAATAAAGGAACAATACTAGGAGGATACTAGAAGGAGATTTGTACTGAGGGGCAGGTCGTAGGAGGAGTTGGAGTAGTGGCACTGCAGTTGCGACTTGCGGTAGTTGGACTCTGCACACTTGTAGGCCACTCGCAACTGCTTTTCTATCTGTGTGTGTGTGTGTGTGTGTGTGTTTGTGTGTGTATGTTTGTGTGTGGGAAGGGAAGGGTGGTATGTTCGTTCATGATGTGGATATATGGTATGCAGTTATGGCTTTTGACGTTGTGGTGTAGTTAAAGTATTGTTATTGTAGTGTTGTCAGCGTGATTTCTGTAAAGTTCAAAAAAACTATAACACTAAAACAACAACATTATAACACAACAAAAAAGTCATCAACAACAACACCAACATCAACAACTGTTTGGCATTCTTCTTCGGCTAATAATATCATAGCGGTGGCACACCTGTATTGGAAAGCCAATAAATTAAACTAGAATGAGGTGTATTGAAGGGTATTAACACGGGTTTAATAAATATTAATGACGATGATATTTACATAAAAATAATATTCACATTATTATTTTCAATACCATTTTAAGCGCCTCTGAGGCAACCTAATTTGCGAAATGTGCGCTATAACAGAGTGTACATTAATTCCGATATTTTTTTGAAGTATAATAAACAATGGGAAAATAGCAGCAGCAAGTACTCAGGGTTTTTGGCAAGAGCTTCCTTGGCGGCTTTGATTCTCGTCTGCGTGTTCCTTTCTCTCCACGTCGTTTGCATTACTGGTGGTGGTGGTGGTGTGAGGGTGATGTGGTGACGATGGATAAATGGGTGGTGATGGTGGGTGGGTGAGTGGTTTGTTTGATTTGGGGATGGCAGGTGGGTAATGGGAAATGGTGGACAATGATGGGAGGTTTATGCATTGAGCTGGAGTTCTCTTCCCAAAATTCAAACACCACACTTATTCCTTCAAACCCTCCCCCCTTACTTTCATACTCGGTCTTTCCAATGTCACACTCGCAGTTGAAGAAGGTCTGGTGGTCTTGAGCGGAAAGGTTCATGTCATAGTAGGTGAGTGGTTCCTTGTTGGTCGCCTGCAAGTACCTCTGGTACTCTGCCCCTCGGAACAGGTTCAAGGGGTTGCGCCACACCTTGCATTCTTGGTGGAAGGATGAGTTGGGTGATTGTAGGTGGGTTTGATGTGTGTGGTGGAAATCGGGTAATTGTGATGGGTGTGGGAGAGTCGAAATGATAGGCAAGTGAAGGTATGGTGGGTCAGCGGAGTGGAAAAAACAAGGAGTTGGTAAGTAGTGGGGTGTGGTTGATAGTGACATATGTTTTAGTATGATGGTGGCAAAAGATGTGTGTGTGTGTGTGTGTGTGTGTGTGTGTGTGTGTGTGTGTGTGTGTGTGTGTGTGTGCATGCATATGTGAAGTGATACAAACAAGGCACCAGTGATGGGGTGTTGTCCGATGACCCCATTGGAGGCATCACCATTGGAGCCATCCATCCAGCCAAGGTAGGGGGACAAGTGATTGAGGGAAACCTGCTCAATGAATGAGATGCCATACTTCTTGAAGTACCACCACTCAAACAACTGTGGGTGGGTGGGTGTTTCCTCCAACATCTTGCATGCTATTCGACAACTTTCTCAAAATTTCATGATTAACATGCTCTTAAAGCTCTACGACTTTATTCTCTTGAATAGTGCCCATTGTCAGCTTATTCATAATGGCTTATGAAGAATTGAACTTCTACATGGCGTTCATGGTGCCCTCATGCAAGCTCAATTTTAAAGCAAATAATGCAATGAAAAAATGATAAATAAATAAGGATCGAATAATAAGAGATAAATGAAGATGGATTGGAATGGACCAAGATGAGGAAATGCAAACTGACCAGGATGAGGCCTGATATGAGGGAGGAGGTGCCTGTGAGAGCAACATAGAACTTGGGAGTCAAATTGGTGAAAAAGAGAGTTACTGTGGAGACAATCATGTTTTCTTGGTTTCAATAATAACTTTTTTATGAATTATTTATAAATTTTTTTGGAAATTTATTGTTTGAATAAATAAAATAATCATAATTGATAAATTATACAACGTATTGTTCTATTTATGTTATGAATATTTATTGAATCAAATACTGTAATCATCATTCTAAGCAAACATCTGGCCTATAAAAATGGCACATCATGACTCATGCAGAGTTTTCGTCTGCAGAATAGAACATGCAAAGCAAAGGCCCACGTAGTCACCTGAAGCGATGCTCTCTCCCAGCTTCAAAGGACCTCGTAAAACATAAAACACAAAGACCACCAACACTATCCAAATCAGTAACAAATATATCCATAACCAACTTATCCAAATTTTAAACTGATCAAATATCTTTCGCAGAATCTCAGCCATCGTGTAAATTAAAAACAAAACACGAATCGGTCTGACTAGTCGACTAATTTTTAAATTTAGATAAGATCTAATCTAATCTAATCTAAGTTGCCCACCAAATATGGTATTTTATTTTAAATTTAATAAAAAACAAATTTTTGAAAAAAGTTTGATTTGAAACTTTTTAAATAGCAAGATTTCGAAAAAAAATTCAAATTGATTCATGAAGTAATCTTTTGAAACATTAATTATTAATTGATGGACATATTATGTCGTAGTTTTTCAAACGACAACCCAAGACAAGATCTAACGAAAAATTCACGATTGCGCAACATCATTCGCATTCATGGGTCTTACCAGAGGGTTCTTTAAAGGAATACAAAAATACTACAGTAATTCTTTTTTTATTGAATTTATCTTATCCAATTTAAAAATATATCTTTTAAAAGAATTTCAAATTTACTTATTTCAAAACTCTCTTTCACTGTTCAATTAGCTTAAATTCAAAAATTCGAAGAGCGCCTTATGATACAAACTGAATCTAATCTAAACTGATTTCAAAGAATGTATTGTACTGATTGCATACTGTTACTGGACACCACTGCATCCATCAAGCGCCTGAAATTTATGGACGAAATCAATCGTAATTTCGGAAAGAGAAAATGTTCCAACAAAATGAAACACATGACTTAATGGCATGGACTGTTGCTTGCAAAGCTGGGCAACATTCATTCGTTAATTTCATCATTCATTCATTTCATACTTTCCTTCATCATCATTTGTTACAATTTATAATTTTTTTTACTTCCTTTGCGCCCTCTACTTTTGTTTTTTTACTT
>OX387246.1:11586028-11593528 GCA_947562095.1 Branchellion lobata
CATTGTCTTTTGTACATTTCAGTATTTTGGACTTTTTGTGTATTTCATTTCTATCGTATTTCTTATTGTATTTCCTATTGTATATTTAGCTTATTTCTTATTGTATTGTGTATTGTATTGTGTATCCTATTGCGTATTGTATTGTGTATCGTATTGTGTATTGTATTGTGCATCGTATTTTGTATCATGTTGTGTATTGTATTTTGTATCATGTTGTGTATTGTATTGTGTATTGTATTGTGTATAGTATTGTGTATTGTATTGTGTATTGTGTTGTGTATTCTATTGTGTATTGTATAGTTTATTGAGACGGTTGATTTAGTTTGGTTTTGAAGTTTCAAGACTTGGAAAATTTGTGACTTTTCTGCGAACTCTAACGTTCAAACAATGCTCCTCCTTCGAGACCCTGTGTTAATGGGGTTGCTCTTTGTTGTTGTTGTTGCTGTTGTTGTTGCTGTTGTTTTTTGTTGATGATGTTGTTTATTGGTTTTGTTGTTGATTTTGTTAAGGTTTTTATTTATTTATTTCACTTTATTTTAGTTGATGTTATTTTTGTTGATGTAATTTTTGTTGATGTTATTTTTGTTGATGTTATTTTTGATGATGTTATTTTTGTTGATGTTATTTTTGTTGATGTTGTTTTGTTGATGTTGTTTTTGTTGATGTTATTTTTGTTGATGTTGTTTTGTTGATGTTATTTTTGTTGATGTCATTTTTGTTGATGTTTTTTTTGTTGATGTTGTTTTGTTGATGTTGTTTATATTGATGTTGTTTTGTTGATGTTGTTTTTGTTGATGTTGTTTTCATAAATGTTTTTTCTGTCAACATTGCTCTTAAATCTTTTTGTTTAATGTTGTTTTTATTGATGTTGATGTTGTTGATTTTGAGCTTTTAAGTTCACTTATGAGCATTTGTTATCTTCTCGCCGAACAATAACTGCCAAAACAGGGCACTCATGTGACTGTAGCCTTATGGATGAGTTCCACCGGCTGCAATGTGCTCTGTTGACTTACACCTTGAAATAAAAGAATAGAGAAAATAATTTGTTTGGAAACATAATTAAAAATAATACAAAAAATACAAAAAATATGAAAACGATGCTAAAACAACAAGAAAACAACAAAAACAATTAAAAATCATTAAAAATACAAAAAAAAAACAATACAAACAACAATACAGAAAACAATACAAACAACAATACAGAAAACAATGCAGAAAACAATACAAACAACAATACAGAAAACAATACAAACAACAATACAAACAACAATACAAACAACAATACAGAAAACAATACAAACAACAATAGAAACAACAATACAAACAACAATACAGAAAACAATACAAACAACAATAGAAACAACAATACAAACAACAATACAGAAAACAATACAAACAACAATACAGAAAACAATACAAATAACAATACAGAAAACAAAACAAATTTAATACTGAAACAATGAAAAATAATGAAAAACAAAAAAAATCACTACAAAAAATAGTCGCAGTACAAAACAACATAGTCGCAGTACAAAACAACATAGTCGCAGTACAAAACAACATAGTCGCAGTACAAAACAACATAATTGAAGTACAAAACAACATAATCGCAGTACAAAACAACATAATCGCAGTACAAAACAACATAGTCGCAGTACAAAACAACATAATCGCGGTACAAAACAACATAGTCGCAGTACAAAACAACATAATCGCAGTACAAAACAACATAATCGCAGTACAAAACAACATAATCGCAGTACAAAACAACATAATTGCAGTACAAAACAACATATGCGCAGTAAAATAACACTAAGAATCAAAATGAATGAAAATAAATTGAAAAATAAGATTTTAAAACTAACTAATAAGTTGCAACCTTCAAAACGCCTTTCAAGAAACAACTTACTGAAAATCTCAGAAAAAAATGTTTGCATTTCGTTAAACAAACAGACCACCACTTGCATTTGAACCTGTGACCTTTGAGTTTGAAGCGCTCAACCACAAGACTTTTCTTTTTTCATTGAATTATAGCTTTAGAACGCAGGTCTCAAAAGAACTTGGAATTTAAATAAATGAATAAGCACCAATCGAACTCGGAACATTGAGTTTGCCTCTTTTAAAAGCATTGAAAGCTACCCACTAAGCCACAGACGACAAACCTTCCAAGCTAACTTAATTACTTGATTACATAATAAATTAATTGAAGGTTTAGAGAAACAAACAACCATAAACATAATTGGTCGCTCAGTAATTTTTTAAACTTTTTATTTATTTTTATTTCTATTGTTGAGCCAAATGTATGAAAAGCCGGTTGTGGTGATATTCACGCTGTGAATGACACTGCGTGTTCATTATAACATGTGTGTTGCATGAAGTGTTACCTGTGTGTTGCTTAGAGTGTTACATTTGTATTAAAATACTTGTATTTGTTATCTTGTTGTTGTTAGTGGTGATGTTGTTGTAGTTGTGGTTATTGTTGTTAATGTTGTTGGAAATGTTGTTGTTGTTGGGTTGTAGTAATTGTTGGTGATGATGTTGTTGTTGTTGTTTTTCTTTGTTTCAGCTATTATCTTCTGCAGCCAGCATTGCAGCCGAGAGGTTTGCTTTTCGGCTACCTGCACCTAGCAGGAAGGTTCACAAGGGATGTCTGCACATTAGAAAATTGGGGGATTGAAGGAGTGGAAGAGTGGAAGAGTGGAAGAGTGGAAGAGTGGGAGAGTGGAAGAGTGGAGGAGTGGAGAAGTGGAGGAGTGGAAGAGTGGAGGAGTGGAGAAGTGGAGGAGTGGAGGAGTGGAGGAGTGGAGGAGTGGAGGAGTGGAGGAGTGGAGGAGTGGAGGAGTGGAGGAGTGGAGGAGTGGAGAAGTGGAGGAGTGGAGGAGTGGAGGAGTGGAGGAGTGGAGGAGTGGAGGAGTGGAGGAGTGGAGGAGTGGAGGAGTTGAGGAGTGGAGGAGTGGAGGAGTGGAGGAGTGGAGGAGTGGAGGAGGGCTGGTAGGGGGGTTGCGACGTGGCAGTTTTTGCCCTTGCTCGATAGCTCGAATGGATTAGACAATCAAGTGGAAATCCATTTTTAAATGCATCACGTGTTGCGTCTCAACAGAAAGTCCTTTTGGTATCCCATGGCGATAATGCGTCCGAATGCTGCATGATCGCTTGACTTCAGAGTGCGCTGTTTTTTAAACTAATTTTATTGTTGTTTCAACTTTTGAGTTTAAAAATGGATTCCGTTAGTTGGCTTAGAAGTTTTATCGCTCCTGCCTTGATGAGTGGTTTGGTGCATTAAATGTTGTTGTTGTTGTTTTTTTTGATTTTGTAGTTGTTGTTGTTGTTGTTGTTGTTGTTATTAATAGTGTTATTTTTGTTGTTGTTTTTGTTGACTTTTTCGTTGTTGTTGTTGTTGCATTGTCAAACGTCAAATGACCTCGAGTGCCCTGTTTGGAACTTAAAATATCTCAAAAATTAATTCGTCTTTAATACAATACAAATACGAATATTTATATCAATAAATCTTATTTTTAAAGCGTCAAGGCAAGCGGCTGAGGCGCCAAAGATAGTAACATAAACTGCGTAGAATTCAAGGCCATATGAGTTTGATTTAATGTAATCTCATTTAATTAACACCACGTTTAAGTAGCTTCGGAGAGTCGATCAGCTGCCAGCAAGGCATCAACATCAATCACCTCATTAAATTAAGAGCCATTAACTCTTAAAGGTTTAATCATAACATCGATTTAAAGCCTCTTCGATTGTCATGACACTCCATTGATTTCAGATTCGAGCGATACGTCAGCATAAAAGTCAGCGGACAATGTATGCATTGCCAACACCTCGGCCTTAACTTTAAGACACCTCACACACAAGAGAGCCATAGTTGAAGTTGAACAATATTCGGATTCGATTGAAAAGAAATCCGTCTGAGGAGGTGATAAATACAAGGAACTACTCAGTATATGCAAAAGAAAGTATAAAATAAACGAAACAAAAAGTAATAAGTTTTAGAAAAACAACAAAAACAAAGAAACAATAAGCGTATATGAGTATCGCCACCTTCAGAAAACAAAAGGACCTTTCTCGAGTAAATCAGAAAACAAAGAAAATGATAGATTTGCTGCCTCTCACGGTGGTTTGTCTGCTCCTCTTGAGCGCTCTGACACCCTCGATCGCCAGCCCTCCGCACCCCGCCCTGTCTCACTCAAGTGCTCAAAACAATAGCATCAACAGTATTAATAAAAATAATAAAATTAATAATAACTATGAAAATAACCTCAACAATAACAACAACAATAACAACAACAATAACAACAACAATAACAACAACAACAACACCATAAAGAACTCAAGCAGTGACAAGCATCTGAGCAAAATTAACAACAACACACTGGAATCGACCAAGCTTGTAAGTAACAAACGACACGAGGTTAAAGGTAGTCTCAGGCGGGACGAAAGAGTGATGGATGGTGGCATGCAAGATGAAGGAGTGAAGGATAGCTCCATGAGAGATGAACGATTTAAAGATGAAGAGGTATGTCCCTTCAAGTGCGTCTGCACTTTTAATTCCCGCCCCTCTTCCTCCAACGGGCCAATCAGCATCATCACCAATGTCACGTGTTCCAACAAGGCACTCACGGCAATTCCGGACAAAATGCCGAAGCACGTGGTATCTCTGGACTTGAGCGGAAATTCCATCAGACAATTAAAAGCGAACTTTGATCTGAACTCTCTGCTCCACGTGGAGGTGCTAAACTTGAGTGGCAACGCTCTAGAGGCGCTTGAAGATGGATTGCTGCACGAGCTGAAGGCGCTTAAAGTGCTTGATCTGTCACACAATCTCCTACCCTTCCTCACCCCCGGTCTCTTTGCCAAGAAAAGGCACGCCAATAACAATAATAACAACAATGATAGAGATAATAATAATAATAATAATTTCAAAAGTGAAAATAACAAGGATAACAATAACAATGATGAGGGAATGATCAATGACGCCTACATTCCGAACGAGTACAACAACATTTTCGAAGATGAAGACGAAGACGACGAAGATGAAAGGGGCAAACACAAGTCTGTTCACACTTCTCTGGAGCAGTTGTACTTGAACGGAAACAGGTTGAGGGGCTTGGAAGGGGCGTTGGAGGGCATGGTGAGGTTGAAGAAGGTGGACTTAAGCAACAACCAGCTGGTGGAGGTGTCGGAATCCACTTTTAAACACACCTCCAACCTGCAACTCCTCATCCTGTCGCACAACCACCTCCACACCGTGCACCACGATGCCTTCGCCAACAACCAAAAACTCACCAACCTCCAACTCAAACACAACCCCGATTTGTATCACGTGACCTCGCTTCGACTCACGCCTTGTCACCACCTCAACTATCTCGACCTTTCGGACTGCCAACTCAAGCGCATCCCAGGCTTCTTGCATCTGCCTCCGTCTCTTCGGTATTTGCAGCTGAGAAGGAACCACATAACGGAAGTGGATGAAAACACCTTCCCATCTGTTTCCGACTTGAACATCCTCCTCCTGGACGGCAACAACATTTCCAAAATCCAAGATGGCGTATTTTCCCGGATGAACTTTTTGCAGCAGTTGTGGCTGAGTGACAACTTGCTGACGTCATTTCCGGTTCTTCTTCCGGTCAGTCTGCAGCGTCTGTTGCTTGACAACAACAAGATCGAGCATTGGCCCGACAACACTTTTGCAACAAACAACAACAACCAACCACAACTGCGGACTCTCTCCGTCTCCACCAATCACTTGGAACTTCTCAACTCCAGGTCCCTCTCCTCCATGCCCCTCCTCTCCTCGTTCGAGGCTTCGGAAAATCGTTTCAGACGCCTCGAGAAGGACACCTTTGCACACAACCACCACCTCAGCACCCTCAACCTCAACAAAAACCCCATCATCGCTATCTCCAAGCACGCCTTCAGAGGCGCTCAAGCGCTGGAGTCGTTATCGATGTCGTACGTGGGGGATGGGCCTTTGGAGGTGGCTGGTGATTTTCTAGCGCCTCTGAAGCACTCGCTACACCACCTGGAGGTCGACTACAGTCCGCAGCTTGCTGAAGCGCTCGTGCATGGTGATGAAGAAGAAGAAGCAGATGGGAAGGGTTTTTCTCTTTCCAAGATGACAAAACTGTCAGACGTACAAATGTCGGGTTCGAAGCTAGAAACGATCTCTGAGTCCGAAATAATCGGCCTGGTGGGTCCTTCTGTGAGGAGGATGAGGCTGGTGAGCACAAAATGGAAATGTGACAGAGAGCTGTTGGGACTCTTGAAGCTTTTAAAGGAGAGCAAAATGAGAGGAGGCAATCAGAACCTGTGTGGGTGGCCTAGGAACATGGTGAACAGGCGTTTGCTGAGTCTGAAGATGGATGAGTTGCAAGATGCTGTGGGTGGTGGTAGGAAAACTGGAGGAAGGAAAAGTGATAAGAAAAGTGGTGAAGAAAGTTTAAAGAATAGAAAAAATGAAAATAACTTGGATTCTGGTGATGAAGATGGTGAAAGTGAAGATGGTGAAAGTGAAGATGGTGATGAAGTTGTGGATGAAGGTGGCTTGGAGGGTGTGTCCGAAAATAAAAACAAAAACAAACACAACAACAACAACAAACATGATGACGACATCAACAGCAACGATGACGACATCAAAAACAAGGAAAACAATTTAGACACCCTTTCGGCCGAAAAACCTCATCCTATCGCCATCTCCAATGGTGATAAAGAAAAAGGCATTTCTAACTACAACAACAACTTCAACAACTACAACAAAGATCACAAATACAGCGACAGTTTCCGTAACGACGAAGAGTTGCAGCTTCTGAAGGACAGCTTCAACGCAAGGAACATCGCCATGATCATCATCGTCGTCACCATCATCCTCGCCTTCATCATCCTCTTCCTCATCTTCTTCATCTGTTACCACCAGCGACGAAACCGCAAAAAGGTGTCGGCTTATCCCACCCACGTGGGTGACCAGAGAACAATCAAACACAAAGACAAAAATGGCGTTCTCTACTACAGCACTTGTTCCATCGACCGTAAACCGGAACTACTTGCCGAACAGGAAACGGTAAGCGACGTGGCTTCCGTTTACAAATCGAGTGACGTCATGCAAGGCATGGCTCTCAACTACCCGGAAACGGCTGTTGCTGCAGACGTGATGGACAACAACAACAACAACTGCTTCATCTCCAACAAGAACTTCAAGATCTTCAACCACGCCAACAACAACTACAGCAGCAACGACAGTAGCAACAGCATCAACGACATCTCCAAGAGCAGCCAGCGCATGAGCGTGCGAGACAGCAGTTACATCAACAACAGCATCCCGCACCAGAACATCGTCAATAGCAACAGCTTCTACAGCGGCTACAATAACCACAGCAACACTTGCAGTCCTTCTTCCAACTGCAGCGTCCTCCCAAGCAGGAAAACCAGCACCTACCGCTGGGAAGACATCTGAAGCCCTATCAAACGCTCCTTTTTTTGACAAATAAATGAATGAAT
>OX387246.1:11596028-11598528 GCA_947562095.1 Branchellion lobata
AAGCGTTCAAGTTAGCCTCTCAAAAGACTTCACGTCGCTTGTGTTTTCGCGTCACCTTGTTTCTTGATACAATGGAGGTTCCGACCATTTGTACGTTTCATTTTGAACTTCAGAGACTGCGAGAGAGAGAGCTCATCACTCCAAGTTCACCCTTGATTTTGTTTTATTTTTAAAGTATTTTATTTAGTTCGTTTCGAACCGTTACATGTATGTAGAATTCTCCCTTTATTGATTTCAATAAAATTCCGAAAAATAAAACTTAAAAAGTGAAATGAAAAGTGTTTCCGAAAGTATGGAAAAATAAATACATAGAAATAATTTAAAAAAATTTAAAAATAAAAACAAAGACGATCCTAATTAGTGCTGAAGTGAAAAACCACAGAAAAACCCAAATAAATTTTTTGAATTTTCTAATAAGGACAAATTAAGCTCTTAAACACCACCGCAAACAGACTGACATGAAATATTCAAAGCGATGTTTAATCTTCCAACGAGTATTGCGCGCTATACAAACAGGCAGCAGGTCGTGATACGGAGACAATGAGTGGCGTGGACGTCTAGGGTAGCGTCTCTTATCTGCCTGTGTGGATCCTCTCGGTCGCTGTTGCTGCTATTACTATTATTATTATTATTATTATTATTATTATTATTATTATTATTATTATTATTATGATTATTATTATTATTATTATTATTATTATTATTATTATTATTATTATTATTATTATTATTATTATTATTATTATTATTATTATTATTATTATTATTATTATTATTATTATTATTATTATTATTATTATTATTATTATTATTATTATTATTATTATTATTATTATTATTATTATTATTATTATTATTATTATTATTATTATTATTATTATTATTATTATTATTATTATTATTATTATTATTATTATTATTATTATTATTATTATTATTATTATTATTATTATTATTATTATTATTATTATTATTATTATTATTATTATTATTATTATTATTATTATTATTATTATTGTTATTATTGTTATTATTTTTGTTATTGTATTGATATTAGTAGTGGTTTTATTTGTCTTAGCAGTGGAGGAAGAGTGCACAGTTGAATTTTGAAAATGGCTCATGGCACTGTTCTTTGATGTACATTTTATCTTCCGCCGTCATATTTCACTTTTTAATGGCTGCATTTTGGGCCTCTGAATGGTCGGAGAGGTTGGTGTCAGAAAGAGTCAAAATTCACTTTGAAGTGTGTCTGACGACCCCTGTACGTGTCATGCGGACACATGTGTTTGACACGAAGATGTATGAGGGCTTTGAAAACATATGTGGCTTTCTATAAAACACACACACACACACACACACACACACACACACACACACACACACACACACACACACACACACACACACACACACACACACACCGGTGTCATAGCTACACTATGTGTGTTTGAGACAACACACACGGGCTATAGAGACAACACACATGTGCTATAGAGACGTGGACTATGATATTGACTGTGGTATGAAGACACATATATGTGCTATGGAGACTTAAGTAGGCTCTGAAGACACTCACATGTGGCTATGAAATTGTATGTGTGTCATGCAGCAACACTCCTTAAAAATACTTTTGTATTGTCTAGCTAGCAACGTTAGATTGTTGTTGTTGTTGTTAAAGTTGTTGTCGCTTTTATTATTGTTTTTGTTGTTATTAATTGTTCTAGTTATTTTTGTTGTTGGTATCTCTGTTGTTATTGTTGTTGTTGATTCTTTTGTTGTTTTTGTTATTATTATTATAGTTGTGACGTTTGTTCTGTCAGTAATTTCATACTCAAATCATTTGCTTGGTTCATCTCAAATTGTAAATGCTGTTTCATATTTTTTACTTTTAATCACTCAATTAATTTTTTATCATTCCATTAATAAGTAGTTATCCCATAAATGAGTGGTTTTCCATTGGACATTAATTTGAGTTTTTAAGTAATCAAGTTAAGTTTTGAGTGAATAGTTGAATTGTTGCTTAGCCCACTAAATGATTTATCGTTTAATTAATATGTTCTTTGCGAGCTTGCAAGGGTGTGGGTTTGCGAAGCTTCGATAAATTTTCTTAGAACGACCATAAAAGTGATAATGAAGGAGGCATTAAAGAACAGATAGAATGGCAAGCATTCAATAAAACGAAGTCAACAATGGTCTCTCTCAACACAATTCCTCCAAAGAAGACGAAGAAGAAAAAGAAGAAGAAGAAGAAGAAGAAGAAGAAGAAGAAGAAGAAGAAGAAGAAGAAGAAGAAGAAGAAGAAGAAGAAGAAGAAGAAGAAGAAGAAGAAGAAGAAGAAGAAGAAGAAGAAGAAGAAGAAGAAGAAGAAGAAGAAGAAGAAGAAGAAGAAGAAGAAGAAGAAGAAGAAGAAGAAGAAGAAGAAGAAGAAGAAGAAGAAGAAGAAGAAGAAGAAGAAGAAGAAGAAGAAGAAGAAGAAGAAGAAGAAGAAGAAGAAGAAGAA
>OX387246.1:11601028-11603528 GCA_947562095.1 Branchellion lobata
GTAGTGTGAGTTTGGTTAAAAATCTTGAACAGCTAATGTGATTTACAAATGGGAGAACAAAAAAGATGTTTCGAAAGGAACGTTCTATTTAAAAGATCGCAAGTCCCATTGAGGGCTCTTGTTATTGTTATATATTTCGTTATTTTGTTATCAGTAATATAAAATTTTTGTAGCGTTAAAAATTGGTTCTAAAAGATTCGTTAGACATCTTATTTGAAGGATGTTGCTGATTAAGGCATCCACCACCGCCACCAAGCACTGAACCCAGTTATATCAACCGCCTGGAGGCTATGGAAGCATAAATAACACGTAATAATAATAATAAAATGATCATTATTGAATAAAATTAAAAAAAACGGAAAGAATAATAATTTAAATACAGTAAAAAGTTAAATAAAATAATAAAGAAAACTGAATATAAATAATAAAAAAATAATAACGAAAATAAAATAAAAATGAAAAAAAATATTTGAACAATAAATAAAATAAACTTAAATGCAAACGTCACTGGTGTGTTTGAGGCTGTTGATGTGGCGCATAACAAACTGAAAAAAATAATAAAATCAAATTCTGATAACTTTTGTGATTTCATGAATCGGAGCATTCGAAAACTTCAAGGAATAGTTTAATAGGTTTTAATAAAATTAATCTGAAAACATTTTGAAAAAAAAAACAAATTGGAGCAAAAATAAAGTTAAAATTGAGTAGAAACAATGTAATAATAAAAGAACTAACAAATAAAAACACTTTTTTAATAGACAACAACAAATATCAACAAAAACAACAATAATATATCATCTATAAATTCAGAGCCATTTAGAATGAAGAAATTATTCAAAAAAGTCTTTAAAAAAAAGTAAAATAGTAATTTTTAAAATCAAGGTTTTGTTGAATGGTGCATTTTTTAAAAAGATATGTAAATTTATTTTCTGTATATTTATTATATTAGTAAAAATATGAAATATAAATTTTGTTTATTTATTTTCACTCATATTTCAATATAGTTAAAAAAAAAAGCAGTAAAATGAAAACTCGTATAAAAAATACGATTTGAAAACATTGAAAGTTTTGTGCTAGAGCATATGAGTAGTTATCATGTGTATTTAAAAATAAATTTCGATAAAGAAATAGTACGGCGGATTATGTAGAAAAACCTAGTTAATAAGTTTTTATCATTTTTAATGAAATAAAAATTGTGAAACATGATTGATAAGATTATCACTGATAGTTATTATTTTAATTCGGTTGTTTTGACCATTTTTTCATTATTTGTTGTCTCCACTGTCTTTATTTTAAATTGTTTGTGGTGTAGAAAAAAAGTCAATACACATGTTTCTGATCGCTTCTTCAAAGTAATTTCAATTTTTACAATTAAATTGTTTGAATTTCAATTTATAAAGATAATCAACCTCATTATTTTTATAAAAATTAGTTTCTAATAAACACTTTTAAAAACAAAATAAGTGACTAATTATTGTCAAATCAACTTTGAAGAGTCTAGAAGAAAATGAAGAAAGTTATTTCAATGATATTACCATTTCAACTGTGCCTCGAGTTTCCTTCCCTCTCCAACCTGAGATTCCGATTTCCACCCATTCTTTTGAAAACGATTTCAACTTGCCTTACAACGATCGTGTTTCTTTTGAGCCGATTCCCAAAATATTACCCAAGAAAAGCATACAAGACAACGACAACTTGTTCAGCCAGTTGAGGCCAAGAATTGCAAAAGTTGGTTTCAAACTTGCCACCAAAACAGAAGAAGCTCAAAAGCAACTCAACACTATCAAAAGTAACAAACATATCTTATATCAACATAATGTTTTTATTTTCAATTGTTTAACCTCCATGAAAGAGTGAACTTCCTCGAAAGACTCCTCTACCACACAGAAGTTTCCGGGAGCTCCTTCTCAAGAGATCAACTTCAGTACATCAGGGAGCTTGGAGTCACCAAGCTGACTAAGGTCACTTCTTCTCTCCATGTTCACCACACCAGCTTCACTTCCTCTCTCCATGTTCACCACACCATCCTCACTCCCTCCTTCCATGTTCACCACACCATCCTCACTTCCTCTCTCCTTGTTCACCACACCATCTTCACTTCCTCCTTTCATGTTCACCACACCATTTTCACTTCCTCTCTCCTTGTTCACCACACCATCCTCACTTCCTCTTTTCATGTTCACCACACCATCCTCACTTCCTCCTTTCATCAACTTATTCCAATCAACTTTCACACCCACTTGAAACTCACACACATTTATACCTTTTCCATTCTTAATCTCATTTTTCTACAGCAAGCCACTTTTTCTAGCACTTTACATTCCACAACTTCAACTAATCCACAAAAGCGACTTTTTCACAACTTTCTTACCACCACTTTAGTTTTTTCAACTTTTTCGCAACCATCATCAGATCACCACCTTACAACTTCACCCCTACAGCCACTTCAAACCACCGTCACCCCATCTATCTTACACCACCCCCACTTTACAACTCAACC
>OX387246.1:11606028-11626028 GCA_947562095.1 Branchellion lobata
AGCCTTTTCAAGTATATAATAGTATGTTTTTTATGATTCACCTTTGTAACTAGACGTGTCTTCAGTTACCCTATTTACGCAATTGTACACCAGTATGTATTCAGATAGCCTGACCTGTAACATTTTGTATGTATTTGTATTTATGTATGTCTCACACACGTGCAATGTTGTTTTGGTTCTATGTACTTAGTTAATGGCTGGTCCTCAGTTACCATGTTATCGCGCCATACAAGCTCCAGTTTTATTCTTATAGCGTTAATCTATCAAAAACATAAATTGAAACCACACCACTTCAGCAACCACACCAACATAGCAACCACACCACTTCAGCAACCACAGCAACATAGCAACCAACCATATTGAAATAACCATACCAACTAAACCAACTTAAAAGCAACACCAATCAACATACAAAAAAAATAAAAACACCAACAACGTAAAAACAACATAAACAACATAGCAATCACACACCAACATGCCAAACACAGTTACGAGTTGATGGAGATGTGTTGGTCGTACGAGGTCGAGGAGAGGCCTTCGATTCGAGAGTTGAAGATCTTGCTGCTGCACCTGGCCTCCCACAAATCCTCCCTTGAGGACGAGTCATTCAGACAGAAGTGGAACCAACTTAAACCACTTTCATCTGCACACCGTGGTGCTGGTGGCGATGGCGTTGGTGGCGGTAGTTCACAAAGCAAAGATGAATTCAACATGAACAACAACAACAACAATGATGACGAGGAGGAGGAGGAAGAGGATGAGGATGGGGACCACTACTTCAGTGACTCAGACTTCTTTGGAACCAGCTTCTCGAAGGTTGTTCCACTGTGACTTCTATCACCTTCTCCACTTCCACCAAATCACTTCTCATAATTTCTACCTTTTGCGTTAACCTTTTTTCATACCCACTCACTCATGCCTACTCAAACCACACCATACTAACTCAAACCACACTACACAACACCAAACTTTACCATATCAACCACATCATACCATACAACATCAACTACATCACAACATACCACACCATACAACATCAACCACACCACAGACACCACAGAGAACTCCCAACAACACCCTTTCCTTGGCCGATGAGTTGAAGATCCATTTGGGTACCTTCCCTTCTTCCACCCCTTCCACTCACACCCCTTCCAGAAGACCTCCAAGCGTTGACTCTGATGATCTCGATCTCCATGAATACCTCTTCCCTCAACACCCTTCCTCCACCAACAACCACCCATCTCCTCCCAGCAACCACTCTCCCAACACCACTATTTCTAACAACAACGCCAACTCCAGCTCCGACAACAACACTGCCCCCAACATAACCAACCCCAACAACACCCTCAACCCCATCAGTACTCCCACTTCCAACAACACCACTAATCTTAACAACACGAATCCATCCAACCCCGACAACACCACCAACCCCAACAACACCACCACCACTTCAGACCTCACAGACGCCTCATACACCACAGCCTTCGACTCTTCCGCCACGCCCTTCGAAGACCTCTCCTTCATGAAGATGCACCGCTACAACAACTACCTTAACACCGTCACCACCTCCATCGACGACCCGTCTCCCGATGTCCTCAAAAGTGAACCTAAGTATCAATCGTAACTAACGGAGATTCATTTTTTAGCGCTTCACAAAGTTGATTTTAGGTTATAAAGTTAATACAAAATGAGCTTACTAGTGGAGGTTGCACAAGGGGAAATTCCAATGGCTGGGGAGTAAAGTAAAATAAGATGAATGGATTGTTTTCAAACATCAAAGTATAATTTACATACAAAATCATATTTTGTATCTCAACCAACAAGAAAAACAACGTAAATTGTGAAATTCATCATTCAGTTTGAGAGGAATTGACTTGTACGTCGAATGTTTCATTTCTTGTATCAGGTTTTCTATATCTATTTTTATATTCACACATTATTGTTAGAATTAATTTTTCTTTATTTAATGCTTCTCATTAGCACTGTTTCAATCATATTTGACTCATACAACTTGAAACAATCTCAACCATCTTCAGCTTACAATTAACAACCCGATCGATTTTTGTTGAAATTCTATTGTATCCTATAGAAAAAATCATTTTGACTATCGCTTTTCAATCATAAAATTTATTTTTTAAATACTTTAATTATGTTCGACTACTTTTCATTTATTTTCCGCATATCTTTTCAAAATTTTCATCCTTGTTGCTGTTCCTTCTGCACCAAAGAAAGCTTTGACTTGCATCTTTTCAGTTTTTCAACTAGTAACAATTTCATTGATCAGATCAGCTTTCATCGCCCCACACCGATGTAACACGCCCTGTACACCTTCTGCACACATTTCCATCTATTTCGAGTCTTCTAGAAACTTATCGTATACTTTTATGTTTACACTCTTCCTCCTAGAAACCGCCATCTCAAGCAACAGTCATTTTGTTAGGAATTTTCTTTTCGAGATATTATTGCCATTCGGTTTAATTTTTTATAATTTTATAAAATGATTTTACGAGGTTGATAACACTTAGTATTAATTATTCATATAATCAGTTAAAATTTCCTTGGTGTTTCTAGATTGGCGCGTCCACGCCACCTTGAACTGTTGTCGGACCACTGCTCACGACACTCCTCCAATCAATCTTTCATTTAACTATGCTGATTTATAACCAAAATAACGCACGCCTTCCCAAGCGATTTTAAGCTAACTCAATCATCCAAATCCATACTAATCTAATTCAATCATAGCTTTCCGATTTGTTTCAATCCAATTTAACCCCTTCTAACGCAAGAATTCAAACAGCTGGGTCTGAAGGGTGTGATACGTGATTGCAAACTGCCACATTGATCCAACATTGGCGCCTTCGATCGCTATGAGCAATACCAGCGCGCTCTCATCGATTCAGAATATATTTTTTTAGAATTCAAATTACTTTTGGTATTTTTGAGTGGTTATTGAATTATCGTTTCTGACCAACCTATCAACCGCACCACCTCTCAACCACACCAACAATCAACCACACCACCTATCAACCGCACAAACCATCAACCCAACTCAACACTGCATCAACCACCCCAAAAATTCAATAAAAAATCATTTCTAATTGAACTTCGACTGCACGAATCTCGAATCAATCTTCAGTGTGGTTTACTTTTACTCATTTACAAAAAATATTTTTGTCGACTGAACTTGAATAAAATATAAAAATCCTGATTTCAATGGTCCTCCGTTTGACGTCATTTCATGCGATACAGCTGGACGAGGTGGAATGAAGGGAACCAGATCAAAATTATTTACAAATAAACCTGAAGAATAAGTTGAAAAAGTCAAATATTAATTAAAAATCCAAAATATTAGTTGAAATATTTAAAATATTACTTAAAACGAAAATAGAAAATTCAAAACGGAAGAAGTCCAAACGACTTGAATACTGGAAGGCTGCATGTTGTGGCGACAACTTGATAATATACAGACACAAAGAACACAAGTTCAACAACGAAAACGACTTCAATAAATAAAAACTTCAAATTGGAAAGAAAATTGACTTGTTTGTGTACTCTGATTGATAAATAAGCCCTTCATGCTAGACTACTCGGCAGACTAATTCTACTCAACAGACTAATTTTTGACCTTGTTAGGAAGCGCGGATTCTCGGCCATTGGGAAGACTATGGTGGAAAGAGGGAGTGTGAGGGTGGAGAGAACTAGGAGCGTGGGGATGGGGAGAAGAAAGACGATGATAGAAAGAAGGAGGGTGATGAGAGAAAGAAGAAGGAGTATGATGATGGAGAGAAGAAGGAGGAGTGAAGGGGGGAGGCTTGTGAAATCGCTTGGAGGCCCGGGAGGATCGACCGCTTGGAGGCAACATGGGTCCGTACTCAACGAGGTCTGAGGAGCATGAAGAGAGAAGGTGGTGGGTGTTGAGAGGGGTGGATGGGTCGTAACAGTAGCTACTGGAGGTTGCAGGAGAGTTGAGGTGGCTCCTCAAGAAAGGTCTCTCGCTGCAGAGGGTGGGAGGGGGTGGCTGGTAGGAACAAGAGTCACACGAACAAGTCTCACTCATGCCTGAAGGCTTGAAGTCTCCCAAGAAAGAAGCCACTGGACTGGGGAAAGGAGCAAAGGAAACCTCCAAAGGGGAAAAATGCATAGGAGATGTTTGAGTAGAAGGCCTTCTGGAAAGACAGTTTTGGCTACAAGGAGTTAAAAGGGAGGGTGGAGAAGAGGGGATGTTACGGAAGGGACTGGAGGAATGGTATGGGTGAAGAAGAGGTTTGAGGGGTGGAGTGTTGTGCTTGGGGAGGGAAGATGAAGAGGTGGGGATATCGTCTTCAGTGGTTTCTGCGAAAGAGGACTTGCTCCACGACCTGGAAAAGAGGCACTTGTGCTTCCTTCTCATGCACACGTACCCACCCACGAGGGCAAGCAACAAAAACAACAAGCACAACAGACACACCCACAAAATGGTGAGTTTGGTCTGCGCATCAGAGTGGCAGTTCAGTTCGTCAGCTCCACCGGCACAGTCCAACACGCCGTCACACGCCACCAGAGGCGAGTAGCAGCTTCCTGGGCCACACGATTCAGCCTGCTTGTCCTCTTCAAAACCACACGGGCGACACTCCTTTTCATCAGAGCCGTCAGAGCACTGCGCTTCTCCATCACACAGCAGCTGTCGTCTCAGACACGTCAGGTCTCTCTGGCACCACACCGAGCCTTGCTCGCAGTGGGAGCACGAGAATTCATCGGATCCGTCTGCGCAGTCTACGTGGCCGTCACACACCCACGTGGGAGGAATGCAAGCCACCACGCCACCGCCGCTGGACGAACGTCGAGTGTGGTTGGAGCCACCAGCCACCGGTGGTCTGAGGCGTTTGGCTGCTGCCGCGTGGTGGTACTTGATGATGTAGCCATGGTGCTCCCCTCTTACCACAGCACACGCAAACTGGTTTGGAGAGCAAGTGGCGTCGGATGCCTCACACGTGAGGCCATCACGAGCCAGCCGCAAATGATCCGGACACCAGCATGCAGCGCCTTCACAGCCGTGCGAACACGCCAACGAACAGGTGCCCTTCTCAAATTTCCCTCCATACGTCCAGTCTTCTTCCTCCCTGTGGACCTTCTTCTTTGCCTGGTGCGCCACAGCAACAAAGAAACTTACCCTTTGAGACATGCTTTGCCTCAGGATCTTTCTTTTCTTCTTCCTCATCCTCCTCATTCTCCTACTCCTCCTCTTCTTCCTCCCGAAAGATTTTTCTGCATACCTCTTTATCACCTCCAGTTGGCCATACCCATTCATCCAGTACATATCCGAGCCAACCACACTCAGACCCACCAAATCTTGAATCCCCTCCGCTACCACCCATCTACCCCTCTGCATCACCGACTGCTGTTTGACACTGTCAGTTCTCTTGTCGTACCACACCAGCGCATCATTCGAGTGGTCATAGGCGGGAAAGCTTGCTGATACGTTAGTGAAGAGAATGAAGGGAGGAGCTCTGTTTTCTACGTTACTGCACTCTACGCCGTTCTCCCCGTCAGACCAACACAACAGACTGCATGGTGGTGTGGCATGGAGTGAATACAACACATTGCTATTCTACCAACCTACCAATTATCTGCTCAATCAAGCAATCAATCCCTTCATCAACTACTTCATAATCAAACCAATCAATCCATATACTAACCAACCACTCAAAAATCCACTAACCAACCACTCAGCCCCCTAAACACCACCACCACCAGCCACCTTCCACGACGGAGTGCGGTGAGAAAGAGAGGCTTGATGTTGAGAGAAGCGGCCACCACCACTGCCACCTGGCCACCAGCCACCACAGCCACCCTCCACACACACTTGTTCGTGGCGTCGGCAATAAAGAGACTGCCAGTGTGGTGGTTGTAATAGAGAGCTGTTGGTACCACTCTCACTTTCATCTCTTTCTCCTTCTTTTCTTCCTTCTCTTCACTCATTCTTTCATCTTTACTTCTTCCCCTTTTTTCTCTACTTATTTTTTCGTTTTTTCTTTCGTCTGCTTTCTTTTTATTCTTCTTTCTCCAACTTCTCTCTTTTTTATTCCTCCTCTTCTTTTTTACATTTCTCTTCTCTTCATTCCTTCCTTTTCCCGTCCTTTTGGAGAACATAGACCGATACAGGGCGCCTCTGGCATGTTCCAAGTGTTTGGTGTTACCATGGAGACGGAGAGAAAGATTTTTGTTGCCATGGTGATGGAGGTTAATGTCATTGTAATCACTCACTCTTCCTTGTAGGTTTCTCCACGCAATGGTGTTCTGTGGAAGGAAATGAAAACCAAAGAAAAAAAAGATTTGAAATATGTTTGAAATGCTTCGAAAGAATTATATAAGATGAGGCTATTAGTTGTGGTAACTGGGAGGGAGATGAAGGAATAAGAAGAATACGGAAAGAAACTGATTCGAAAAAGATGCAATAATTATTGGTAAGCTCCATAATGAAAATAAAAAAACAAAAAGATAAAAAATATAATGATAATTTGAATAAATAAACAGGTAAGAAGACGAATCGTAATTCAAAATTCACCAGTGGTGGAACTGCATTGAAGATTTTTAAGATGACGTCATTAATCTCCTCCTTCCCTCTCTTTTCCTTCTTATCTTCCAAACCCATACTATTTTCCCCTCTTCCTCCCACAAATCCCTCATTTATCTTCTCCGCCACCGCCACCACTCCACCCTCAACAGCCACACATGACACATCACTCCAGGTGGTGTTGGGAGGGAGTGAGAGAGATCGATCGAAGAGGGGAGAGAAGGGATGTGTGCTGGATACCTCCACCAGACCTCCCTCCCTGACGCCCATGTAGAGCTTCACCCCCGCTTCTGTGGCGTCATCAAGTTGATTCAACAACAGCAACAACAACAACATCAATAATAATATTTAAAAAAAGAACTACAAAAAAAAACTTGTTAAAACAACACTTTTGAAACACATCAAAAGAAACTCCAACAACAAATCCATATTGGTGTTTGTGGACATGGCAGAGCACCTGTGCAGGAGTGGTCAGGCAGCGCTTGCATGTTATTGCCACACAGGCATCTGTGTGTCCTGTCGCCGTAGCTGGGTGCTGAGCGGGTGCTCTTGTTGTTGTTGTTGTCACTGCTATTTTTACTATCTACCTTATTGTCGTTATTATTATTATTATTATTATTATTATTATTATTATTATTATTATTATTATTATTATTATTATTATTATTATTATTATTATTATTATTATTATTATTATTATTATTATTATTATTATTATTATTATTATTATTATTATTATTATTATTATTATTATTATTATTATTATTATTATTATTATTATTATTATTATTATTATTATTATTATTATTATTATTATTATGATTATGATGATGATGATTATTATTATTATTCTTAGTAGTAGAAGTAGTAGTAGTAGTAGTATTGTTGTTGTTGTTGATGTTGTTATTATGATGCATGACGTCAGCGAGCCAGTTGTCATGGGCGACCACGTGGGGCGTGGGCAGGGCGACACACAAGCCTCCACAAACGGCCTTGTTGCTGCACGCATTGACGTCTGCGTTGGTGTCACGTGGTGTTCAGGTGGTGATGGAGTGGGAGGGGGGCTGGTTGAATAAGAGTGGGTGGGAGATTGAGGAGTGGGTGAGGATTGAGGAGTGGGTGGGGAGAAGAAGCACGGGTGGAGAACAGAGGAGTAAGCGGGAAAAAAAGAGTGGAAGAAGAATAGAAGAGTAAGAAGAAAGTAGAAGAATGGGAAGTGGAAGAGTAGGTGTATTGGAGGTGGAGTTGTTGGGGGATGTTGAACAGAACGTGTTGATGGGGCATATGAGGAAGAGACTGATGGAAGAGAAGAATGAATAGATGAATGGATGAACAACGGAGATAATGAAAAGAAAAAATGAATAAAAAGATGAAAATAAGAAATGATATAAAGAAGAATCGATTGAGGGAAATACCTTGAGAATGAGAAGATGCGAGAAAGGCGAAAGAGGAAATAGAACCGGGTTTCAATACTGTTGTTGGTGTTGTTGAGTTTGTCGGCATTGTTGACGTTACTGTTTTTGCTCTTGTTCTTCTCGGGTTTTCGAATATATTTATCTGTGGGATGATGAAATGGTATGTGATAAAAATACAAAAATAATTTCCACCAAACAACCACAAAAACACAAAGAAAATAACATAAAAAACACACATGAAACACACGAAGCAAATAAAACACAAAAAACACACAACACATGAAACACAAACACATGAAACACACAACACATGAAACACAAACACATGAAACACACAACACATGAAACACACAACACATGAAACACAACACATGAAACACACAACACATGAAACACACAAACACATGAAACACACAACACATGAAACACACAACACATGAAACACACAAGTACATGAAACACACAACACATGAAACACACAACACATGAAACACACAACACATGAAACACACAACACATGAAACACACAACACATGAAACACACAACACATGAAACACACAACACATGAAACACACAAGCACACCTTGAGGATGGCGGATGCAACAGTGTCCAGTAGGAACAACTGCCGCATCCACACCAACATCCTACTCACGTGGTGACCCTCCCTTATTATCACTCGTCTGTGCTCGCCTTGGTAACGGGTTGGTAGTATTTAAGAAATAAAATAAAAATTAAGCGCTAGTTCAGTAGCGTTTGAAAGTGAAGCTTATCCACGTGGAGCAAAATTAAGATGGATTGTGTTATGTGAATGTGTTATGAAGATTTTCGTTAAAAGAGAATGTCTGAACCAACAGGAACCAACCAAAATAGTCGACACTGATGACTTGACCCAGTTTTAAATCTGACCAATACAACCTCAGGTAGTCAGAATCTAGAACTAGGTCACCCACTTGACCCACATTTGAAAAGACTGTTGACCTCTTACTGCCGTCCAATAAAGATCGTTCTATGATGACGTTGTTGTTGATGACATTGACGAAGAAGAGGAAGCTGAGAGTGGTTGTGTGCTCTATAAAATCGCATTTTATTGAACTATGTAAATTAATTGAACATATTAAAAAATTAAATTATATAATAAGTTTAACCATCCAACCACCACCCAACCACCACTCAACCACCATCCAACCACCACCCAACCACCACTCAACCACCACCCAACCACCAACCAACCACCATCCAACCACCACCCAACCACCACTCAACCACCACCCAACCACCACTCAACCACCACCCAACCACCACCCAACCACCACCCAACCACCACTCAACCACCAACCAACCACCATCCAACCACCACCCAACTACCATCCAACCACCAACCAACCACCATCCAACCACCACCCAACTACCATCCAACCACCAACCAACCACCAACCAACCACCATCCAACCACCATCCAACCACCCACCCATTCATAGGATCAACTCGGAGCACAGAGGCGTTGAAGCGTCGCCACATCAACAAAACCCTGTTTCCCCCTCTGACGTCACTCAACTCCAACATGCCCACGTGACACCAGTATATGTTGCTGCTCACGTGATCGTACGCAAACGTCATCAATGTGGCGTCACGTGGTGTTGTGACTTTTTTGATGTTATGTATGGTGTAGTGGGTGCTCGGGTGTTTATGGCGTTTTTTTGGTTGCTGCTTTTTTTGGTATCGTTGCTGTTGCTGTTGTCTTTGTTGTTGCCGGTGTTGTTTGTGACGATGATAATAATGTTTTTGTTGTTGTTGTTGTTTGGGTAGAGAACTGTTGAGGTTGGGTTTGGGCGCTGACATGTGTCCCGTGTAAATTACCTTGGAGTGGTTGCAAAAGGTGTTTGAAAAACAACCGTTGCAAGTCATTAATTTATTTATTATTATTTTTTTTTAAATATTTTTTTATTTAAAAAAAAACTATAAACAAAGTAAAATTTTCAAGTGATTTTTTATCATTTTAAAAAAATTGATTAAACATTTTTGTTACAAAAAACACAAAATAAAGAAAAATAAATCCACTTTTGCATTGCGCAATCGGCGCCACACAAAGACACGAACCTTGTTGTCAGTCCACAGCAGCAGTTTTCTTCTTGCGTCATACAACAGTCCCCCCATTCCCCCCCTGAACCCCTTCAGGCCTCCAACATGCCCCCTCCACTCCCCACTATTGCCATCATCACCATCATCATCATCACCACCCTCATCATCATCATCACCATCCTCATCACCACCGTCATCGCCACCATCATCATCATCACCATTCTCATCACCACCGTCATCACCACCATCATCACCGCCACCATCACCACCAATATCATTCTCGTATTCATTATAATTCCCATTACTATTATCACCACCACTATCACTATTATTAACCTTATCATCATCACCATCATCCCCAGCCTCACCATCATCGCCAGCATCTTTCACAACATAAAGCCTTCCACGGGACAGAACGAGCAGGGGTGGGGTGTTGTGTGCGCAAGTGGTGGCGGTGGTGGCATGCATGCCGTCTGGACAGAAGCACACCTCTTGAGAGCTGGACCCCCCCGTTGAAATAATGGAATGTTCTTGGAACGTACTGTTGATGTTCAAATTGATGTTTTTATTTATGTTAAAGTTGTTTTTGAGATTATGGTTGTTGTTGTTGTTGATGTTGTTGAGATTGTGGTTGTTGATGTTGTTGTTGATGTTGATGTTGTTGTTGATGTTGTTTCCACGCATGAAGTAGCCGAAATGACTGCACTTTGCATTGAATTCCGGCAACACTTCTCTCCGTTCGTCTGGAAAAAATAAAATTAAAAAATTACCACTACTAATAAAAATTGATTATAGCAACAACTATAGCAGAAGCATTAGTAGAAGTAGCAAACACGATAATAGAAACAGTAGTGGTAAAAGCAGCATCGTTGAAAGCAATGGCACAGCAGCAGTCGTAGCAACAGCGGCGACAGCAGTGGCGAAGTAACTCATGGAGAACCAGAAGAGAAGGGCTTGGCAGACGTGATGGACAGGAGGGAAGGAAGGTCCTCCGCTACCAAAATCCCTTCATGGCCTGCATGGTGTTGTTGTTGTTAGTGTTGTTTTGTCGTTGTTGAATTTGTTACTGTTTCTGTTTTTTGTTGTTATAATAAAAATAATAAAAATAATGATTTAAAAAAAATATAATAATAATAATCATTAATAACAATGGCATTAAAAAATGGTCGACACCAGTGATCTTATGGATCCGATGGACGGAATTGGCGAGACGATCTATCCAGTAAAGATGGTCGTCTGGAAGAGGATTGTTATGTGTGTGTTTGTGTGTGTGTGTGTGTGTGTGTGTGTGTGTGTGTGTGTGTGTGTGTGTGTGTGTGTGTGTGTGTGTGTGTGTGTGTGTGTGTGTGTGCGTGAGTGCGTGTGAAAAAAACCATGACAGCAAAAACACTGCACCGAGAAGGGCAAGGTCAGTGATGAGACCGTGGTGGTTGGAGATAAGAGCCACCACATCAAAGCCGTCGTAGTAGGAGCTGGAGATAGAAGTGGAGTCACTCCAGTAAATCCTCCGCCGCCCCCTGTCGACCACCAGAGAATACGGACACCTGGAAGAAGCATGCCTGTTCACCAGATGGCGGCCTTCAACGATGGTGGTGCGAGCTGTGGCGTCCATCCTCATCCTCTCTACCCTGGCATCTCCTGAGTGCATCAGAAAGACCCAGCTGTTGTGTGGTGGTTTGAGGTGGAATTGTGGTAGTGGTGTTGTGTAGTTCCGATGGTATAATGTTGAACTAGAGTGGTTTGTATAATGGCGTGATGTTGCATGGTGGTTCTGTGTGGTGGTATCGCATAGTTTTGTATAGGGATGTGGGATACTGCAGTGTATGTTGTTATTGCATCAAGCTCCTAGCCAGTATATCTTTCCTATCTCCCTCCTCTCCAACCCCTCAAAAGCCAAAGCACACAAACCCATCATAGGGATCAACGCCGATGGCACAAGGACCTCTAGCACCCCTAGAAGTACCAAAGCCGCCAGAAGCTCCAGAGAGAAGTTTTTTGTAACTACCATCCAGACTTCCCAACCACACCATGCCAGAGTCGATCCAGTAGAGGCTCCTGTGTAAGTGGTCCAAAGCCAGAGCCTGTGGATGCACTATGCCCTGGTCAAACAGCACTCGCTGAAGATCTGGTGGTGGTGTAGTGGTGATGTGTTGGTAGTGGGTTGTTGGTGGTGTTGTTGGTGGTGTTGTTGGTGGTGTTCTTGGTGGTGTTGTTGGTGGTGGTGTTGTTGGTGGTGTTGTTGGTGGTGGTGTTGTTGGGTGGTGTTTTTGTGGGACTGGTCGAGATAATGATTGATAACAATAGAAAGTAATTTCTTCGGAATTTAGTTTTGCGTGAGTTTTGATGCAAAAATATCCATGCACTAAACCCACCACACATCACCACCCACCACCCACCCACTCAGTCCAACACCCCTCACACTCACCCACCTCCTACACCCAACCCCCCCTTCATGATCACGTGGGAGTTCACATCAGCCCAGTACACCACGTGTTCCACGGGGTCGTAGTCAATGGCAACCACACGATGGGGTGGTGCTTTGTTTTTTCCTCTATAATATTTTCTTCTGAGATTTTTTTTCTTTTGCATATATTCATTTTTCCTCTCATTATTATTATTATTATTATTATTATTATTATTATTATTATTATTATTATTATTATTATTATTTTTATTATTATTATTATTATTATTATTATTATTATTATTATTGTTGTTGTTGTTGTTTTTAGTGTTATTATTATTGTTTTTTTTGTTGTTCATAAAAAATTCATAAGAAAATTGGGGCAATTTGATTGGCAGCTTGAGAATGGGGTGGTCTGGGGTGTCCAATGAGAGGAGGGAGATGCTGCTGTGGTGCGAGAGAAGGAGGAGCTTGAGAGGCCCTGTCGAAATGGTGGGCGTGGTTTCGACTTGATTGACGTTTGAGAGGACAACTAAATAACATTCTTATCTAATCTAATCAAGACATTTGTAACGCGCCCTATGGCACTATGTTTAAAGGGGCTGTCATGGAAACGGTGGAAAAATTATGGTTGGTGAAATTGAAAAAGTTATTTTTAAATTTTCTAAAAAAACAAAAATGCATTCATTGAAATTTTGTAGCTAAAATGATTTTGAAATAATTTTGAAGAGTTTTAAAAAATTTCAATTTATTTTGTGAAGCTACGAAAATGATGCAAAAGATGGCGGATTCACCTGGACGACACGTGGTGTTGTCCTTTTCCAATAGGATGCCTGCATTACAGGCACACGTGATTTGAGGGATAGATGGATGGATGGATGAATGGGTAGATGAATGGGTAGATGAATGGGTAGATGAAGTTTTTGATGGATAGGTAGAAAAATCATTGAAGGAGGAATGTCGAAAGCCGGAAAAGTTGGTGGAAAAATGATGGAGAGAAGGAAGAAAGGGAGGATGATGGAGAGGATGAAGAGAGGGAGGATGATGGAGAGAAGGAAGAGAGGAAGGATGATGGAGAGAAGGAAGAGAAGAAGGATGGTTGGGGCGGGAAAGACAGAAGTGAGAACATCCTTTCTGCTTGCACCTCTTTGAGAAAGTGTCGTCTGCATATCACATAAAATTTTAATATATAAAAATATATAATCCATCTATTCATTCATCCATTCATCTATGCATGCATGCATGCATCCATTCATTCTTTAATCAATCCATTAATGCATTTATCCTCCATCCACCCCTCTTCCATCTTCACCATTGGACGCGGCAAGGCGTCGTCGATAGCGTAGCGGTTTGACCACTTCATCCCACCAATGCAGTGACATCTCCTGCACCACCACCCCTGCAGAAGTCCTCGAATCCACCACCTTTGTGTGGTGTTGTGTGTGGTGTTGCATGTGGTATTGAGTGTGGTGTTGTGTGTGGTGTTGTGTGTGGTATTATGTGTGATATTATGTGTGGTATTTTTGTCTTGTATTGTGTGTGGTGTTGCGTGTGGTATTGTTTTCTTGAGTTGTGTGTGGTGTTGCGTGTGGTATAATTGTTTGGTGTTCTGTGTGGTTTGTGTCATTGTGTTGCATTATGAGTACACACTCAAAAATACCTTCAAAACTTTGTCGGTATAGTCTGTAAGATAGACAAACTGGTCGCTAACAGCCACGGAGATGGAGAGAGAGAAGAAGTAGGAGGGGGGTATAGATGGTGGTGAAGAGGACGATGAAGATGATGATACCATTCTCACCGGTGCGCCTCTGCAGTGGATGTCTGGAGGGAGGTTGTTTATTGGTAAAGTGGAGAAGCTTTGAACACACATTGGTTCAACGCTTCAATCTCTATTATCATCATCAGCACCATCATCATCTTCCTTCGCTCTTATCCTCCTTTTTTTTCTCTTCCTTCTTCTTCTTCTTCTTCTTCTTCTTCTTCTTCTTCTTCTTCTTCTTCTTCTTCTTCTTCTCCCCTTCCTTTCTTTTCTCTTCCTCATCCTCCTCCTTCTCATCATTATTTCCCTCCTCCTCTTCCTCCCCCTCATCCTTTTTTTCCTCCTTCTCTTTCTCCTCCACTTCCTCCTCCTCCTCGACTGACTGAAGAGGAAGAGGTGTCCAGAGGCGTCGAACCAGACGAGGTTGGAGTGGAGAAGGTCAATGGAGAGGGAGTGGATGAGTGAGGGTGCGTCGAGACACAGCCTCTTCTCTGAACCGTCCATGCCGCTCCTCTGCAGCGTGGTGCCTTCACACCAGAACATGAGGCTGTGGTAGGTGGTTGTAAAGACTGATTGTTGTGGACGATGTGGTGGGTGGTTGTGGTGGGTGGTGTGGGAGTGGATTTTTGTAGATGGTTGTTTTGGGTGGTTGATGTGAGTGATCTGGTGGGTGATTTTGGTGGGTAGTTGTGGTGGCGAAGTTTTGCTGGGTGTTTTAGTTGATGTCTGCGGGGAAGTTGTGCTTGTGTATAAAAATAGTTTCCAAATAGCTTTCAAGAAGTGAAAATACTATTGTGAAGCACCTGCATGGCGATTGGAAAACAAACGAAAAAAAATTCAACTCATGAGCATCAGGTCGAAAATATGTAAATGACCTACTTAATTAATCAATTTTCTGATTAATTAATTAGATCAATTATTAAGTTTCCAATCAATTAATTAATCGGTTAACAAATTAAATCCATCAACCCCCTCTACCCTTGGTAGGGCTCCAGCACCAGAAACCTGGGTGAAGAGACACCCTGCCATACCACCGTGCCCCTCCGCGACCCCTCCATCGACCCAACCTCTATCTTCCGCTCCTCCGCGTTGACCCAAAAAATATTTTTAGACACCCAATCAAACGCGAGTTGGTCTAACGAGGTCAAGCTGACGTTATAAAGGTCACGAATGTTGCTGAGACGGGTGGTGAGTGGTGGAAGGGTGAGTGAGTCGAGAAGGGGGACCACCACATCACCCCTCTTTATCCTGGTGGTGTGGTGTGGGGTGGTATGGTATGGTGTGGTGTGGTGTGGTGGTGGTTGTTTGTAGTATTTGTTTGTTTGTTTGTTTGTTTGTTTGTTTGAAGCGGTTTTGCTGGTGGTGGGTGGTAATGTTTACCGTATTGTTTGTTTGTGGTGATTTTAGTTTGTGGTGTTTGCTTCTGATAGGTGTTCTATTCATGTAGCAAATTACTTTGTCACTACTCTTTTTTAATGAGACCACTCACCAAACTACTGACCGACCCTTTAAGCCATTTTTCTACCAATCCACCCAACTTTCCAACCACCCAACCACCCATCCGTCCAACCACCCAACCACCCAACCTTCCAACCACCCAACCTTCCAACCACCCAACCACCCAACCTTCCACCACCCAACCACCCTACCGTCCAACCACCCAACCACCCAACCACCCATCCATCCAACCTTCCCCTCTGGACATCCAGCCAGAAGAAGACAAGAAGCTCCGATGCACTGGATGCTCTCTCCACGTGGAAGTCGTACAGAAACAAGTCATCGAAGCCTTTCAAGCGCATCACCTTCGACAACCTTACTCCACTTTTACTCATTCTATTAATCCCACTTTTAACCGTTCCATTAAATCCATTTTTAATTGTTCCATTGATTCCTTTTTTAATTTCATTATTAAGTTTACTTTTGGATGCTTTTTCAACCCTCAGCAACTCCAGCGTTCTTTCTCGGCTTGTCAAAACATACTCTTGAGGGTGGTTATGATGATGATGCTTGAATTAATTTATAGCGCGCACTGAATTAGTTTAAATCAAAGTGCGAAGTGTCTGATGAAGGAGGCTCTAATCGATTATAGAACTGATTGGGTGATTAAGCTAGTTTGATTGCTGATTTAAAAACAGCTTGACTGATTGAATGAGTGAGTGAGTGAGTGAGTGAATGAGTGAGTGAATGAGTTAGTGAGTGAGTGAGTGAGTGAGTGAGTGAGTGAGTGAGTGAGTGAATGAGTTAGTGAGTGAGTGAGTGAGTGAGTTAGTGAGGGAATGACTGAGTGAGTGAGTGAGTGAATGAATGAATGAATAAGTGGGTGGGTGAATAAATGAGTGAGTGAGTGAGCGACTGAGTGAATGAGTGAGCGACTGAGTGAATGAGTGAGCGACTGAGTGAATGAACAAGTAAATGAGTGAGTGAATGAATGATTGAATTAGTGAGTGAGTGATTGAGCGATCGGACCCCTGACGGATCGAATGAATCACTATTGATTTGATAATTGGATGACTGACTTGAGGCATCAAATGTCAATTGCCTATTAATCAAAGAAAGAAAAAAAGCCTTTAACTCAACAAACAAATCATTTCAGCCTGCGTGCATGTCATTGAGTGTTCTTTTATGTGTTATTTCTGATATTGCGTTGTTTATTCTTGGAAGCGTCAAGAAGTGGTTTGAGGTTTGGTGTGACTAAGTGATGTATTGAAACAGCAAGGAGCTTCTGTGGGGCTTATCAGAAGAACTTTGAACAAGTCTGGTTTCAACTTCATTTCAATAATCTTCCTCCAATTCCTCCCCATTTACTCACTCTTCCTCCATTCCTTCATCTTTTCTCCATTCATTCTTCGTTAATTCCTCCTCCATTCATTCTTCGTTCATTCCTCCTCCATTCATTCTTCGTTCATTCCTCCTCCATTCACTCTTCGTTCATTCCTCCTCCATTCATTCTTCGTTCATTCCTCCTCCATTCATTCTTCTTCCCTTCATACTTTGATTGATCTTATTTCAATCACCCTCTCACTCATTCTCTCTTCACTCCTCATACTTTGATCACTTCCTTCCATTCATCTGTCGGGCAGACTTCCTTCACTAACTCCTTCTTACTCATTCCTTCTTTCAACGCCATTTTTTCCTCATTATCGTCATTTTTCTTTATATCGTCATAACATCATCATCCTTCTTTTCTTCATATTTATCTTCTCTATGTTCATTCTAACTTATCTATCTCTTCACCCTCCTCATCCATCCTTTTTACCCTCCTTCTCTCTTTCCTCATCCATCTTCATCCCTCCTTCTCTCTTTCCTCATCCATCTTCATCCCTCCTTCTCTCTTTCCTCATCCATCTTCATCCCTCCTTCTCTCTTTCCTCATCCATCTTCATCCCTCCTTCTCTCTCCTCATCCATCTTCATCCCTCCTTCCCTCTATTCTTTTCTTCATCTCCATCCATCCTTTTCTCAATCATCATCCATCCTTCTCTCAATCCTCATCCATCCTTCTCTCAATCATCTTCCATCCTTCTCTTAATCATCATCCATCGCACAACATTCCTTTATAACAAACATGACCCAATCAAACATCTATTATTGGAACCGCATGCAAATCCAACAACAGTGCGATGTTACTGTACGAAAATAATTATTGAAAATTAATTATGGAAAACAAAATAAAAATATGAAAAATATATTTTAAAAATAGTATATGCAAAGATACTAAAACAAAAAATATTTTATATAAGAAAAAAAACATTAAATTACAAAAAATATATAACGAAAAAAAAATGAAACAAAAATTAGAGAAAAAAAAGCGCAAAACTACAACAAAAAAAAGAAAAAAAACAATACGGAAAGAAAAAAAAACTAAAAAAAACAAGAAACAAAACAGAAGTGAACGAGGACACGAGGACATGAATAATCTATTACTACGCAGATCGATGGTGTCAAATGAGTGAGCGCCAATTGATTTATGTCTTGCAGTGCCACAAAGAACATTCTCATACTCTTTCTTTTTTTATCCATCACTCTTCCATCATTCATTCTTCTTCTTTTTCTATCCATCACTCCTCCTTCATTCATTCTTTTTTTTGTCTTCCAATCTCTCCTTCTTCATTCATTCTTTTTTTTGTCTTTTAATATCTTCTTCACACGTTCTTTTTTTTCCAATCACTCATATGCCTTCCTTCTCTCTTCTCTCTTTCTTCTCATCTCTCCTCCCCTCTCTTTCTTCTCATCTCTCCTCCTCTCTCTTTCTTCTCATCTCTCCTTCTTCTCCCAATCACACCTCCTACTTCCCTCAATCGATTCTTCTTCTTCTTTCAATCATCCTTCCTTCCTCCATTAAATCAATCTTCCTACAGCCTGCCACATGGGAATCCACGCTGCCGTTGCTAATGACGCTTCTTTAGACGCATGTAATTTGTCTCCTAACAGCCCATAAACTCACACCAGCCCAGCCATTTCTTATCAGTCCTTCTTCACTCGAACGTGAAATTCTCAGCGTCTTTTAAGTTGAAACTATGCGCTTCATGGTTATTTGAACGACATTTTAAATGCCTCGCGAATAAAACAAATAAACGATCCGTTCTTCCATTGTGCTCCCAGTATCAAGTGTCCGCATATTTCATCCTTATGTCAATGAAATTCCTTCTCTTCCTCCTTCTCATTCTCTTTCTCTTCATCTTTTTCTTCTCTTTTTCTTCCTCCTCCTCCTCCTCCTCCTCCTCCTCCTCCTCCTCCTCCTCCTCCTCCTCCTCCTCCTCCTCCTCCTCCTCCTCCTCCTCCTCCTCCTCCTCCTCCTCCTCCTCCTCCTCCTCCTCCTCCTCCTCCTCCTCCTCCTCCTCCTCCTCCTCCTCCTCCTCCTCCTCCTCCTCCTCCTCCTCCTCCTCCTCCTCCTCCTCCTCCTCCTCCTCCTCCTCCTCCTCCTCCTCCTCCTCCTCCTCCTCCTCCTCCTCCTCCTCCTCCTCCTCCTCCTCCTCCTCCTCCTCCTCCTCCTCCTCCTCCTCCTCCTCCTCCTCCTCCTCCTCCTCCTCCTCCTCCTCCTCCTCCTCCTCCTCGTCATCTTCATCTTCTTCCTTTTTCTTCTAAGGTCTCATAAGACCGCACAAGACCTTATATTCTCCTCATCCATCCCTCCTTCCTTTCTTCCATCCATCCATCCATCCATCTATCCATCCATCCATCAACCTATCCATCTTCCCTCCTTCCACCATCCATCAATTCACTCATTCTTCCATCCGTTAATTCCTGACAAACCATGCGCATCTTCAACACTTTATTCTTAGGTCTCTCTGGAGTTTGGATTTTCAATAGCAGGCTCACAGGAGATAAAAATTAATCTTTCAACTTATTTAACCTTTATAGCTTTTATATAAAAATTAGTATAGCATTTATTTATGCAAAATTTGGCTAAAATTCCCATAAAAATTATTCAAATTCATAAAATCCTTCAAAAGTATATCCAATTTCAGTAAAACTACATAAAATTTGAATGAAATCCAGCATAAATGGAGTAAAATAATATAGATTTATTCAACAACTTTAGTACTGCATTTCAAGTGATGCTCGTTGTCTAGTGCGTCTTGGAAAGTTTATTTTATGTAGAATTTTTATGTAAAAATATTTAAATATAAATGAGAAGAATGATGACTGAAAAAAAGAAGGAAAAAAGATGAATGAAGGAAAGAATGATGAATGAAGGAAGGAAAAGAGGATTGAGTGAATGAAAGAAGGAAGGGATGATTGACTGAATGAAGAGGTGCCCATACAAAAGTTGCGAAGTCTTGAAGCATT
>OX387246.1:11631028-11663528 GCA_947562095.1 Branchellion lobata
TCTAAAAACTGATTAATAAGTACCTAGACACAATGACACCAAAAGAAACGAGTTTCAGCTATTACAGAAACCAAAGTACACCGTCTGTTAGTTTTTGAATTTGAGGGCATAGTAATAAAGAAGTTTGTTCCAGTCTTGGGGTTTGTCCAGGTAGGCAGGGTGGCCCGCACCAGTGACCTCCCAGATCTCCTTGTTGGGCATGTTGCGCAGGTTGGAAAGGGACACCAAGCCGAGGTTTTTGTCCTTTGAGCCAAAAACGACTAGAGCAGGCAGTTGACACTGGAAGTATTGAGCATGTTCAAACAGCTCTGTTTTGGTGGGTGCAATGGTTATGATGCCTCTGAGTCGGTCTGTGCACGTGCTTGGAGAGGGTGTCATCATGTAAGGAATGCTGTATGAGCCACTCATGGAAGGAGTCACAATGATAGCCTTGGTAACATTGAAGAGTTTCAAGAGGGAATGTATGTAATCTGCATTGTTTATCTTTTTATCCGCTGGCCAGTTGGCACTCTCTCCCCAGCCAGGCAGGTCTACAGCAATGGCTCGATGGCCAAGAGCTGCAACCAATTGAAGAGATCCCAGTTTTTCCCATGTCTCGGAAGTGTAAGACATTCCATGCAAAAACAAAAATAACTCTTTCCAGCCAGAAGGAGGTGGCACTTCAACAACCTTTGTTATCACCACTTCTCCCTTTACTTGCACACCAATGAACGAAACGTATGGCTTCATAGATGCTTTCTTTTCCAACACATGTTTTGGTAAATCTGGAAGCGTACTAGCAATGAAGATACTTTTTGGTTGAGAATAAGTCGGCATTTTCCGAACATAAATCACTAACAAAATTATTATTAAAAGGGGTATCAAAAATGTGAAACATATTCTTCTTGTAAACCATGATGTCAACTGAGTTCTCATTTTGAAGAAAAATCTGTTAAATATGATTTGAGAAAAACTGTTTTGGATGAAATACTTTTCTATTTTTTACGTGAAGTTAGGAATGATAGTCACAATATATGAACACATTAATCTTAGTTTGAAAAAATTCTAATCTTATAATTGCAAATTCAACTATAAACTAAAGTAAAATGACAATGTAGAAACATCGATCAGCGTTAATTTCAGGTATAAATGAGTTGTGTAAAGTTGAATTGCTATGTGTACAATCGGACTTTCTGACTTAGTCCGTAAAAATGAAAAAATTGAAATGCAAAATATTAAAAATTATAAATGAAATTTTCATTTAAATAAAATTGTTCAACGTTGCATTAATGTGACCGAAAAAGTCCAGTTTATTAAACTTATATTAATATATATATATATCTTTTTTAAACTTATATATCTTGTATTCAACATGATTTCCATTTTATAAATTTTTTGAACAATTTTTTTCTTCAAACAGTTTGTGAACTTACATTTGGCTTCTTGAAAATATTTCAATGAAGTCAACATTCAAAAAGCGCCATTCTAATCCTGCGAATCCGAGTTTTATTTGGTAAAATTTGTGGGTTTTTTTTCTGATGTTTGGCTGAAATATGCATATCAAACAGGTAAATCATTGAGTTCAAAATGTAAAATTGTTCAATGAAAACGACTATCTTGTTAATACAGCAGCGTTATTAAATGTTAATTAGGGCAATTTTCGAGACTGTAGGTACGCCAGAAACACAATTTCAGTTTTCAAATTTGAATCTATAGGTTATCATACAAGGATTCAGGAGTTATCGTGATCAGACCGTTGTGGAACCTTTCAGTCCAAGACACAACGTTATAGGTGATTTATTTAGGACTACTTGGTTTACCATTTGTTTGGTGTTTCAGTTATTTAGGGGCTTTTTTTTGGGTAGAACTAAGGTTGCAAATAAATATTAAAATGCTAGTATTGCACCGTGAGGATGATAGTCCTACTCTTTCATTCTTGTTTTTCATTTCCGAAATTGCTTCCAATCAGTCGGCAGAAATGGCTCTGGGAAAAGTAATTTTTTCTACGGTCAGTTTAGCTTTCAATTCTCAACGTCACAAAAAAAAATAATTTTCAAAAAATTTTCACAACCCCCAATAATTCAACATTCAAAACAATTTCACCAAAGTTATCACAAAACTTCAACTTGTTCACTTTTTATAAACTTGTGATGCCAACAACCACAACTTCAGCCATTCAGTTTGTCCTTTCTGATGAGTTCAGTCACCTACGAGAGGAGCAGCGGCAGGCTCTCTTGCATGAGGGCACTGGTCCCAAGGTCATCTCTGCCTTTGTGGAAATCATCTTTGACAACTCCGACAACCGAATCCCTGTGAGTCCTCACAAGTCTAAAAACTAATGAAATTATTAATTTGTAGGGGTGTGGTATGTTTAATTATTATAATAAAAATTATTTAAAAATTCACATGTTCAAGTGTGTAAAAACACACATGCACACACCCATACATAAATACACCCACACACACACATGCACATAGATAGAGAAGGAGGAAGTGACGCTGAGACGAGTGATTGGTTCCAAGAAGGACCAGTATTTCCTGGACAAGAAGATGGTCACGTGAGTGTCATGTGTGCTGGAGCGAAGACACACAAACATACACATCCACACACCCATACAGAAAGACAGATGTGATGAACCTTCTAGAAACAGCTGGATTCTCAAGGAGCAATCCATATTACATTGTCAAGCAGGGAAAGGTGCTGATGATATTGATGATGACGATGATGATGATGGTGATGATGATGATGATGATGATGTTGACAACCATTATCATCATGACAGATCAATCAGATGGCAACGGCAGCAGACTCACAGAGGTTGAAGCTGCTGCGAGAAGTGGCTGGTGCGTGGCTCTGTGTGGCTGTGTGTGGCCTTGTGTCTATGCATTGTATTAATCATTATTCGTTATGTTTTTTATTTATTTCTATATATTATTCACTCCATCATTTCGTTGCATATTTAATATGATTACATAATACTCTATTTATTCGTGAATTATGTTTAATAGTATTATTTATTCATAATTAGCCGTGTTACCTGTCAGGAACTCGAGTGTATGATGAGAGGAAGGAAGAAAGCAAGGTGATTCTGAGGGAGACAGGTCTGTTGGTCTTCCAATCTATTCATCCATCCATTCATCTATCCAATTTCCAACCACTTTTCTAACCATCCATCCAATCAACCACCCATTCATCCATCTTTTCAACTATCTTTCCAATTTATCCATCCTCCATTCATTCAATCCAACACTCGTCTTCTGGCCATCACACCACCCATCCATCCATCCACATACCACACCACTCACATACTAACCGTACCACAAAACCCACCACCCTACCAACCAAACCTCACCACCACTGTCACCAGAAGGGAAGTGTGAGAAGATAGAGGAGTTAATGAGGTACATAGATGAGCGACTGAACAAGCTGGAGGGAGAGAAGGAGGAGTTGAAGGCCTACCAGAGGCTGGACAAGCAACGCAGGTGGGTGGGAAAGAGGTGAATGAACGGGAGGATGTAAAAACAACAATAATAATACTAATATTATTCTTATTGTTGTTGCTGTTATTATTATTGTTGTTGCTGTTATTATTTCATCAGAGCTCTTGAGTACACCATTCACAACAACGAACTCCTTGACACCAAAAAGAAGCTTGATGATGTGGAGTTTCTTTTCATTCATTCATTCATTTGTTCACACATTCATTCATTCATTCATTTGTTCATTCATTCATTCATTCATTTTTTTATTCATTCATTCACTCATTCGGTCAGTTCAGCTTTCAATTCTCAACATCACAAAGAAAGAAGAATCCTTTCACTCACTTATTTATTCACTCATTCATTCGCTCATTTATTTGTTCGGAGATGTACTCTTCACCTGCATTCACTGCATTCACCACCAGTTGCAAGAGAAAAGAGAGAAGAGTGGCTTGGAGTCAGCCAAGTTGAGGGATGACCAACAGGATGCCAGTGATAACATCAGGGTGCGTGTGTGTGCGTACCTGTGTGCGTGTGTGTGTGTGTGTGTGTGTGTGTGTGTGTGTGTGTGTGTGTGTGTGTGTGTGTGTGTGTGTGTGTGTGTGTGTGTGTGTGTGTGTGTGTGTGTGTGTGTGTGTGTGTGTGTGTGTGTGTGTGTGTGTGTGTGTGTGTGTGTGTGTGTGTGTGTGTGTGTGTGTGTGTGTGTGTGTGTGTGTGTGTGTGTTTGAATGGTTGAATGCTTGAGTGATTGAGTGATTGATTGTTAACAGAGGGGTGAACACCTCTCACCACTGCTTGTGAACCACCTTCATTTCAGACAACACCCCCTTTTCTAAGTCCCCCCCAAAAAACAACCCAACCACTCTTCAGACGGTGACGAAGGAGTTACGGGAGAAAAAGACTCGGTTGCAGGAGTTGTTGGACGAGAAGGAGTCGCTGGTGTCGGAGCAGCAAGAACTCACCAAGCAGAAAGCTAAGCTGGAACTCAACATCAAGGACCTGCAGGACGAGATGGAGGGTGACTCGAGTTGCAAGGTTGTGGTTGGGTGGTTAGGTTTGAGGTATTTGTGGGGGAAGGAGTTCAAGGTTATGTGGGTGTTACTGGTGAAGAGTTTAGGTCTTGGGTGGTTGGGTGTGAGGGCTTTGGTGGATAGATGTTTGGTTCAGGTCTTTGTGAGTTGTGGGGGAAGAGAGCTTCAGGGGTGTTGGAAAGGGTTGTTTACTTGGAACACATGCATGAACCCAAAATCCGGCCATCAACACACACACACACACACACACACAAAACTCTTCACACCCACACGCACATTAACCTTCAACCTCCGCACACGCCCATACCACCACACACGCACACAAAACCCTCCCATCCACAAACGCACAAATACACCCAGTTTCACAAACCATTCACCCGCACGCAACCCACACATAACCCCCCCACCACACACACACACACACACACACACACACACACACACACACACACACACACACGCATACATGCAGAAGAGCACGGAGATGGAGATGCAGAAGCTGCAGGAGCGGGTGGACAAGACGAGGAGGCAGCTGGAGGAAGACACATACCCCCGCTTTGAGGCCGAGAGACACAAGGAAGAAACTGCCGCCACCCAGTCTGTAGGGGTTTTTGGGCGTCTGTGGGGGTTTTTGGGTGTTTGTGGGGGTTTTTGGGTGTCTATGGGGGTTTTTGGGTGTGGGGGTTTTTTGGGATATTTTTGGGTGTTTGTTTTGTGCTAAAAAAGCGGGAGGTTTGGTGTGTATGTGGGATTTTTGGGTGTTTTGAGGTGAAAAGAATGGATATCAAGTGGATAATCCCATGTATAAAATGATCCTTGACACCTGCACCCACCACCGAACCCATCAAACATAAAACCATCCAAACCCCCCATCAACTCCAAAACTTTCCGCCCAGGCTGGCATTGAATGAGCAGCGCAGGAAGGAGTTGTACGCCAAACAGGGTCGCAGCTCACAGTTCCGATCCCGTGAGGACCGCGACCACTGGATCCTGCGGGAACTCAAGGTGCTCAAGAAGGCCATCACTGACAAGGAGGAACAAATCGCAAGGTGGGGGCTTAGAGATTTGTGGGGAAAAGGGCGGGGGGATTTTTGGGGGTGTAGGAAGGAGGGGGAGAGGTTTGTGGGTTTGAGTAGGGTTTTTTTGTTGTTGTTTTTTGGGGAGTTTTGTGTGTTTGTGTGCAGAGTTTGGGTAGAGGGAGGTGGTGAGGAATCTTTGTAGCTGAGTTTTTTATGTTTTTTATGTGTATGTTTCATGTTGTATGTTCCACTGCAGATTGAAGGAGGACTTGAATGATGACCAGAAGAAGGCTAGACAACTGGAAGTGGACATCTCCGTGAGTCACCAACACCACCAAAACTACAACACCACTAAAACCACAACACCACCAAAACTATAGTTTCACCAACACCAAAATTTTACCAACACCACAACTTCACCACACAAAACCCCCAGAACGTGGTGGAGAAGATAGAGACCCACAAGGGGGTCATTGACGCCAACAACAAGTCCTTCTACGAGATGAAGAAGCAGAAGGACGCCAAACAAAATGAACGCAAGTATGTTCTGGGTTGTGAGGTGTAGTGTGTTACCGTGCCGTGAGATGCCGTGGTGCTGTGTGGGGTACTGTAGTGGTACTTTAATGCAGATTGGCGTAGCTTAGTAACACTATGTTAGCACTGTTGTTGTAGCTATGTACTTACCTAACGATACATAGAAGTACGTAGCAATACATAAGAGTACATAGCAGTACAAGAAGAGTACAAAGAAGCATCCCAACAGCAACCTGTGGCGGGTGGAGAGTGTGATGCAGCAACAAATAGCCTCTCTCAAGGAAGATCTCAGCAAGAAGGAACAAGCACTGCGCTCTATCACTGGAAAGGTTTGTGTGTTTGTATCTTTGTCTGATTGTGTGCCTACGTCCTTGCTTGTCTGTGTCATTGTCTTTCTTTTTTTTGCCTCGGTTATTTTGTGTCTATTTCATCACCTTTACCATCACTGCACACCACACAGGCTCTCTTGAACGGCATCGACAGCATCCACAAGGTGCTGCAGTTCTTCAAGGACACCAAGAAGCACCCGGAGGTGATTGACGGCTACTATGGCACCCTCATTGAGAACTTTGAGTGTGACAAGACCTTCTTCACCGCTGTCGAGGTCACCGCTGGTAACCGACTCTTCCACCACATCGTTGACAACGACCGCACGGGCACCAAGATCCTGCAGGAGATGAACCGTCTGCGACTGCCTGGTGAGATTACCTTCATGCCACTCAACCGTCTCGAGGTACACGCCACCTACTACCCGGAGACCAACGACGCCATCCCCATGATCGAGAAGCTCGTGTACGAGGGCAAGTATGACCGCGCCATGAAGCACGTCTTCAGCAAGACGCTCATCTGCCGCAGCATGGAGGTGGCCACGCAGATCGCTCGGACCCAAAACCTCGACTGCATCACCCTCGACGGAGATCAGGTGAGTCGTCGAGGTGCCTTGACGGGTGGCTACTATGACTCAAGGAAGTCGCGACTGGACCTGCAAAGAGGCAAGCTGGAGAGTTTGCGTAGTCTGCAGGGTCAGGAGAAGGAGTATGAAGGCCACCGCAGCAAGCTTCAAGCCCTTGAGGCTGACATCAACCAGCTAGTCAGCGAGATGCAGCGCACTGAGACAAAGAACAGCAAGAACAAAGACATCTACGACAAAATGAGGGCTGACCTGCGTCTCAACAAGGAGGAAGCCCAGCGCATCGAGACGTCAAGGGCGCCCAAGGAGAGGAGTCTGGCCAGTCTTCAGGCGAGCCTTGAGTCGATGCGCACCAGCGCCAACTCTCTCAACGACGAACTCGGTACCGATCTGCTGAGTCAGCTGACGGTGGAGGACCAGAAGGAGGTTGACCGTCTCAACGACCTCATCCAACAACTCACTGCTGAGAACAAAGAGGCTCTCACCATGAGAGTCAAGGTGGGCTGAGGTGGTTGTTGAGATGGGGATGATGGTGGCGGTGGTGGTGGTGATAATAATGATGGTTATGATGGTGATGGTGGTTATAATAATAATGATGATGATGGTGGTGATTATGATAATAATTATGGTGATGGTGGTGTTTGGGGTTGAGATGGTAGTTGAGGCAGTAGCAGGGGCGGTGAAATTTCTCTGCAACACACCCTTCAGTTGGAGACCGAAAAGAATCGCCTAGAGACGCTCTTGAACAACAACCTGCTGAAGAAGATGGAGCGGATGCATGCGGAGATGAGCGAGATGAGCAGTGTGGACAGGAAGCAGAAGTTGGAGTTGCAGAAGAATGACAATGAGGCAGTCAACAAGAGGCACCATGAGGTGTCTGTCTCCATCAAAGGTGGGCACGTCAGTGTGGTGTGGGGGAATGTGGAGTGTTGTCTTCTGCTGTGTTAGGGTGCGGTCTAATGTGGTCTGATCACCACCATCACCACCATTAACGCTTCTACCACTTTAACTCTTCCATCGCCATCTCCTTCAGAGATGGACAGAGAGTTGGATGCGTGTGGCAAGGAGCACAAGGAGTTGTTGAAGCGCTTGGAGGGGTGGAAGAGCCTCGAAAGGGAGCACCAGAACCGCATCAACGATGACGCCAAAGAACTCGAAAAAATCACCAACAAACATAGTCTCCTCCTCAAGAAGGTGCTCTTGTGTTGCTGTTGTGTTGCTATTGTGTTGCTATTGTGTTGCTGTTGTGTTGTTGGTCTTGCTGTTGTGTTGTTGTTTTGTTGCTGTTGTGTTGTTTTTGTGTTGCTGTTGTGTTGCTGTTGTGTTGTTGTTTGTGGTGTTGGAGTTTGTTGATGTTTGTTTTCATGCTGTTTTTGTACGCTTCCACACTAGAATTACCTATGCACCTTTTTCAAACAAATCCCTCCCCACCACACCATTCCCTTTCCACCACACCACTCCCATTCCACCACACAGAAAGAGGAGTGCACAAAGAAGATTCGAGAGCTGGGCTCCCTGCCGAGTGACGCCTTTGAGAAGTACCAGAACCTCTCCAGCAAGCAGGTTCTCTTTGTGTTGGTGATGTAAGGGGTCTGTAAGAAGGTGGCTTGGAAAGAAGGTGGCTTGGAGTAACTTCCTAGCACCCCTCCAACACTTCAAAACAATCTCTACCTTTCCAACGCTTCTTTCCAACCGACTCCACCCTTCCAATCCTTCCCCAACCTCTTTCAACATTTCCAACTGTTCCCAAGTCTGCCAACCAAACTCCAGAACCTCAACACATTCCCACCTCTTCAACACTTTCCCAACAATCCTCCTCATCCCCCGCAGTTGTTCAAGAAGCTGGAGACGTGCACAGAGGACTTGAAGAAGTACAGCCACGTGAACAAGAAGGCCCTTGACCAGTTCATTTCCTTCTCTGAGCAGAAGGAAAAGCTCATACATCGCAGGGAGGAGTTGGGTCGAGACCTGCAATCCATTGTCGACCTCATCTACCACCTCGACCAGAGGAAGTTTGAGGCACTTCAACTCACATTCAAGCAGGTGTGGAGGAGGGTGTTTTGGGAGTTGTTTGTCGGGGAGTTAGTTGTTGGTGGGCTGATTGTTGTTGGGTACAGTTGTTCTGATTTGTGACATTGTATGGTGCGTTGTCGCTTTTTATAATGTGGTGAAGTGTGCTTATAAGTGTGGTAAAAGGTGATTGGTGTATTCTCCCAACACCACCACTTCACTATTACAACCACCAATCCTGCTTCCATCACCATCAACACCACTTCTAAAACTACCAACGTCGCCACAACCACCACCATCATCCTCACCATCATCACCAAGGTGTCCAAATTCTTCACGGAGATCTTCAAGCTGTTGGTGCCTGTGGGTCATGCAGTCCTCATCATGAAGCGCAACGACCTGTCGCAGGACGTTCGTTCACTTTCCTCTTCCTTTCGTTCACACTCCTGTTCTCTCTTGTTCACTTTTCTGTTCTCTCGTTCACCTTCCTCTTCCTCTCGCTTACTATCCTGTTCTCTCGTTCACACTCATGTTCTCTCGTTCACACTCCTGTTCTTTAGATCACTTCCCAGTTTTATTTTTCACTTTTCTGTTTTTTCTCGTTCACACTCGTTAACTTCATTCCTTTTCACTCATCAGCCATTTCCTGACCGATGGATTAATCGGTCGGCAAATGATATAATTATTAGCTTAATTGGTTCATTAAATAAATTATTTATTTATTAGCTGGTTGTTTGCAGGACGATGACGAGGAGGCGGCAGACAAGAGTCTCTTCTCCGACCAGTTCACTGGCATCCTCATCAAGGTGGTCATTATTATTATTACTTTGTTACTCCTTATTATGAAAAATGTCGCTTAACCCCACTTCTCACAAGCTCACTTCCAATACACCTCTACTTCTCAATACTCCATCCCTCCTCCAATTACCCTGCTTCCCGCCACCCTTCTTCATTACTACCACCTTTTCAATCCACACTCCACACCCATCTATCTTCACCACACCCCACCCACCATTTCCACACACCCCACCCACCATCCTCACCACACTCCACCTACCCTTTCCAACACCAATTCACCAACCCCCATCTCCTCATCTCTCCATCACTCTGCAGGTGTCATTCACGGGTTCTCAGGCAGAGATGAAAGACATGCAGCAGCTGAGTGGAGGGCAGAAGTCTCTGGTGGCTCTGACACTCATCTTCGCCATCCAGAAGTGCGACCCCGCTCCTTTCTACCTCTTCGACGAAATCGACCAAGCTCTCGACTCCGACCACCGCAAGGCTGTCGCTGGTGGGTGGGCGAGTTGCTTTTTGGTTCGTTTTTCTAGTGGATACTTGAATGGTTTTTTTTCTAGGGTTTTGGGTGGTTGTGGATTTTGATGAATTTTGGATTGCTTGTGTTTTTAGGGAGTGGAGGTTTAAGGGGGTTTTGGAGTGGGTTTTCGGGGGTTTTGTGGATTTTTTTTTCACTCCTCTCCCTTCTCTCAAGAAATGATCCATTCCTTGAGTGAGGACGCCCAATTCATCACCACCACCTTCCGACCCGAGCTGCTACAACATGCAGACAAGTTCTACGGGGTCAAGTTCCGGAATAAGGTTTGTGGGGGTCGTGTCAATTAATTATCAATTAATGAGTCACAATAAATGATCAACTAATGGCTCGTTATAAGTTATTAACCAATCCACATCATTGTTAATTGATGACTCATACAGGTGAGTCATATCGAGTGCGTCAGTCGGGAAGAGGCTCAAGACTTCGTTGAAGACGATACTCTGCATGGATGAGGTTTTTTAGTCTTTATTAAGTCAAAACCAGACAAACTGTTGATGTTGTTATTGTTACTTGTGGTTTTGTTGCTGTTTGTATTTTTTGTGGCATGAACGAGTTTTTGTGGTTATTGTGGCGTGTGCGAGTGAATTCACCAATTTGATGCAACTGCCAGACGAAGCGAGTGGCCGACTCTACGATATTATACACTCTGTCTGTTTCTTTAATTATTTTATTTATTCATGCCTATTTCTTGAATTCATTAATTATTTAATGTCTCTTTTTTAAATGAATTCAATCAGTAACGTATGTTTCTCGATTGTTTAGAAGAAAACAGTTTCAAGTTGCCGTTCTGAGCAATTTTTTAAGATTTGTCAAGAAAATCGTCTTTTTCAACATTTTTGAGCAAAAATTTAAAAAAAAGCAACATTAACTATTCATTTTATCAACTAACGTGTAAAATGGGGTAGAGGTAGTAGTAGTAGCAGTAGCAGTAGCAGCAGTAGTAGTAGTTGTAGTAGTAGTAGTAGTAGTAGTAGTAGTAGTAGTAGTAGTAGTAGTAGTAGTAGTAGTAGTAGTAGTAGTAGTAGTAGTAGTAGTACTAGCAGTAGTAGTAGTAGTCGTAGGGGTAGAGGTAGCGGTAGCAGTAGTAGTAGTAGTAAAAGAACAGTCAACGAAGGTGGCTGTGGTAGTTATGAAGGCTTAACTAGGGAATGCAAGGGGTTCAGTTGGATGCGATGGTTTGTTCGATCCAGGGTACGAAGGGCAGTACCAGGGTGTACACTCCAGGAAAGTTGGCTCTGGCGCATCCGTACCCGTTGCTCACCAGGCCAACTAACACCCACCTGTCTTCTGCCTTATTCAAGTGCACCAGAGGGCCTCCCGAGTCGAACTGGAGGTGGTTGTGAGTGTGGATGAGTCCCCAGACATCTGACCTAATGACTAAATCATTCATCTAGTTTAAACTAAACTCAAGCCTTCTTCAAAGGTTCATAAAACTGATGTAAAAACATTTAAAAAAATATCTCCACAACGTGAATGATTTGATTGAAGTGAAACATCTGCAGACGTGCCACAACCTGGCAGGCGTCCTTGCCTCCGAACTTGGAGCCAGCGCAGACGACAGTGTTGGAAATGACGATGCCTGTGTCGTTGTTGCTGACCCTGTTGTACAGGAACTGACACAGTCTCTGACTCACCACAGGCACCACCACGTGCCTCACTGTATCTGAAGTGTGCCCGTCTGGGGTGGTGGTGTGGTTGTGGTGTGACGTGGTGTGACGAGGTGTGGTGGGGTTTTGGTGTGACGTGGTGTGGTTTTTAGTGTGACGTGGTGTGGTTGTAGTGTGATGTGGTGTGGTTGTAGTGTGACGTGGTGTGGTTGTAGTGCGACGTAGTGCGGTTGTAGTGTGACGTGGTGTGGTTGTGGTGTGACGTGGTGTGGTTGTGGTTTTGCGTAGTGTAGTATGGTATGGCGTGGCGTGGTTTAGTATGGTGTGGCGAGGCGTGGTGTGGTATAAGGCGTGGCGTGATTATTTTTTTTATAGGCTCCATTGAATCAAAGACAAGGTTGTGATGGTAAGGACATGATCGTTGTGATGGTAATGGGTCAACAACCTACGTAGAGAATATAGCGAAAAGAGTGGAAAAAAAGAATGCATGTTGACATCGAAAACAAAAATCGAGTAAAAAAAGAAAAAAATAATAAAAAAAATTAAATTGATTGTATTTAATTATGAAATAATAAGTTAATGAAAAATGAAACAACTTTCTTTGGTGTGTCCCCATCCGGCAGTGAGACAGCTGGTGCCAGGCCTCAAGAGGTCTTCTGTGGTGGGTAGACACACCGTGTTGACGTCATCACTCAACTCCACCATCCTCACCAGCTTTACCAGCGCTATGTCCACGTTGATTGAAACGCTTGCTGTGTGAGAAGGAAAAGAATGGCTGAATGTGTGTGTGGTAGGGGGGGTGGGAGATGTGTGTTTGTGTGTGTGTGTGTTTGTGTGTGTGTGTGTGTGTGTGTGTGTGTGTGTGTGTGTGTGTGTGTGTGTGTGTGTGTGTGTGTGTGTGTGTGTGTGCGTGCGTGCGTGTGTGTGTATTTCTGTTTGTGTTAATGAGGTTGGGTGTATGTGTGTTAGTTGGGGCATAGTGTTGTTTGTGTGTGTACGACGAAGAAACAAACACTTTGTGACACTAACCATCCCGTGCAGGATGGAAGATTATCTTTTCCACTCCAACATCTTCTTCCTCCTCCTCTTCATCTTTTGCCATGTTGTGTTCTCCCACCCTGACTCTCCACTCGCCTGGGTTGTTAGTCAAGTACTTCATCCAGCGATTCCTGCAGTGGCGTTGTTGTTGCTATGTAAATAATGTTGCTGTGTTGTTGTTGTGCTTTTGTCATAATCTGTTGTTTCGTTGATGTTGTTTGTTGGTTTAATGCGTATGTAACTATCCGTATTGTTATGTTGTTGCTGCTACATCATTTTAGATGATGTTAGAAGAATTGTTTAATTAATTAATTAATTAATTGTATAGTAAATGAACAAAAGACTCAAAGCAGTGGGCTGCAGTGAGAAGCCATTGTGGATGGATGAGTGAACCCCCACAAAAGTGCTCAAAGGTCTTTCTGTGGTGGCGTTGGTGGTAGTAATGGTGGTTGTGTGATGGTGCTTGTGGCGTTGATTTCATTGGAGAGTGCCGAAGTTACAAATTTTGTAGATCCAGAAGGTTTTTCAAACAAAAAACCACATAACACACCATTGAACCACCTTTGAACCATCACGACTCACCATGACGCGCCATGTCACACCATGCCACACCCTGCCACACTATGCCACACCCGGCCACACCACGCCACAACATGCCACACCACCAACCTATTGATCCTCAGCTGCAGACTCACCAACCACGGCCACTCTCCTCCTTCCGACTCCACCCCTCCCACTATCCTTTTCACCTTCTCCTCCATCTCATCATCATTCATCCTTTCTTCAATATTTTTTTTTCTGATCAACTCCATAAATTCTCTTCTTTTTTCTTCTTTTCCTATTCTTTCTTCTTCTCCTTCTCTTCCTCCTTCCTCTCCGCCTTCTTTTTCTCCTCTTTCTCTTCTTCCTCCTTCTCCTCCTCCTCCTCCTCCGCCTCCTCTTCCTCCTCCTCCTCCCTCTCCTCTGTCTTGGTACTTGTTCCTGCCACAGTGAAGGGCCACAGGAAGGGGCACCACTGGAACCTCCCTTTCTGTTCGTTGTTCAGAAAATTTTAAATAAAAAATAATAATTTGGAAAATAATATTTTATTATAAAAAAATATTTTATTATTTTAATATAATGAAAAATAAGATGAAAATTCGTTTGGAGTTTTTTTTTTCATTTAAAAGAAAAGAATCATTTGAAATTTATCTGAAATATAAAAAAAACTGTCGGAATTTTGAAAAAAAGAAGAAGCTGGATTTAAATTCACTAATGGCGTGAGAAAGGTCGATGTTAATGAGAACAGATTAATGAGCTTCAAAATGAACATTATAATAGGATGAAATAAATAAATTAAAATCAATTAAGTGAAATTAATGAGATCGAAGTAAGGAGGTTTATTAAAGTTAATTAAGTCAGATCCACTAGATGAAGTTAATGAGGTCACACCTTGATGGAAGTCGAACAATTCATCTAACTCATTCATCAATTGTTCCTTTGGAGGAGGTTTGGAGGAGGTTTGAAGGAGGTTTGAAGGGGGTTTGAAAGAGGTTTGAAGGGAGTTTGAAGGGGGTTTGAAGGGGGTTTGAAGAAGGTTTGGAGGAGGTTTGAAGGAGGTTTGAAAGAGGTTTGGAGGAGGTTTGAAGGAGGTTTGAAGGAGGTTTGGAGGAGGTTTGAAGGGAGTTTGAAGGGGGTTTGAAGAAGGTTTGGAGGAGGTTTGAAGGAGGTTTGAAAGAGGTTTGGAGGAGGTTTGAAGGAGGTTTGAAGGAGGTTCGAAAAAGGTTTGAAAAAAAAAATGCATTATGGTAGCTTCGTCTAAAAAACTATCTTGGATTAAAATAACTTAATTTTGATACGAAATACACCATCAGTTAGTTAATAAAAACGAGTATCAGATTAGCTCCATTTAATTCTCGAAACATTCAATTCAATATTTTGATTCGCTTCAACAAAGTCTCTTGAAAATGTTAATTTCCATCCAACATCAACTCACGTCGGAGGTGACAGCACAAGTGAGATAAATGATGGAGAAGAATGAGAGGAGGATCATCTGTGGAAAAAGGAGAAGGAAAAATAAAAAAATGTTTAGGAAAAAAAGAAAAAAAAAGAAGAAAAAAAAAGAAGAAAAAGAAAGAAAATGATTGAAGGAGGAAAAGAGGAAGAAAAAAAGAAAAAAAGGAAAGAGGGTAAGAAATTGGAAGGGAGCGAAAGGGTGAGAAAAGAGGGAGAAGGAGAGATGGTTCTTGAATTGAAACATATTGATTCGCTAACTTCTTCTTAACGGGTTTGTCTTGAAGGCAGATCGTTTTGAACAGAACAATAGTCATAAGCTCACCTTCTCTCTATTTCGCAGCTTCTGGCTTTATGACTACTTTTCTACAGATTTCCACTTTTAATACTTAAAATACTTTTTATTCAGTAAATGTCATTTCTTTGAGTTATAACTTCAAAAAGAACAATCGATACAAGGGTCATGGAATCGAAAGCTGGCGGTGGCATGAAGAGGTTCTACAATGTGAGTGTTTTTAGGATGGAAATAATTGTACATCCTGCATTATATATACAAAAAAAAATAAAAAAAAATAGCTTGGAAAAGTAAAATAACAATAAAACGCTACAACGGGGCGCTTCTAATTGATGGGGAGGTTCAGGAACATTTCGGTGTAGATCGATTTGAGGATTAAAAAATGGGTGAGGATGTGGGAAGATTGCGTGAAAGTAGAAGTGAAAGTGATAAATGTTGATGTAGAAAGACGGGTGCATGTGGGAAGTGAAGGAGAGAAGAAGGGTGTGAGGAAAAAGTTGGAAAAAAAATATAAAAATTACTAGAATGAAAAGGGTAGAAGGAATGGTGGAAGGTAGAAGAAGTGGTAGAAAAAAAGGTGCAATGATGGGTTTTGGAAGAAATTTACTAGAATGGATAAGATGAATAAATGAAGAAGATGAAAAGTTGAAAAATGGAAGAATGGGTCTGGATGGAGGAAGAAGGAGTGTAAAAGAAGAAGTGTGGAAAGAATCGGGGTAGAAGGATGGTTTGGTGTTGAAGGGAGGGTGTGGGAGGAAAAAGGGTGTGAATGTTGAAAGGAAAGGGGGGAAGGGGGGAAGGGGGGAAGGGGGGAAGGGGGTGGTGAGACGGACGAAGCGGCGGGCTTAAGGACGCCAATGAGATGGCATACTTCAATCGGCCCTAAGCTGCCCTGATACAACGTTAACTCTTTGAGCTTCAAGGCCGTAAAACCGCCTACCTTCGAATTCCTTCTGTTTTTGTTTGCGTTGTATCGTTGTTATCTTATGTTATTTTGTGTAATTGTACGTTGTTTCGGGTTATTTTATTTTATATTATTTTATATTTTTTCCTACCCTGAAAATCTTCAAAGTTTATGACACTATGATATTAGTTGTATTTGTATTGTATTGTTTTGTATTTGTTTTATATTGTATTTGTGCTTTTCTCTTTCATTAAAAAAATTCAAGCGTTTACAAATATGTTTTGTTATAAATTCTAAAATCATAAAATCAATTTATATTAATCACTCAATTCTTCTTTGCTGTATTTTAATAAAATTGATTGAATTAAAAAAATCATTTTCACTGAGATTCATATTTTAATGCATTTTTACCTATATTAGCGCCTCTGGGGCAACCTAGTTTTCGAACTGTGCGCTATAACAACTTGTACATTCATTCATTGTATTAACACTTTCTGACTAAGATTCTTCTTTTGAAAACTTTACCATCTTTTTGAAAAGTCTTACATGTTTTGGAAAATTCGTTTTTCAAAAAATCGTGTAAAAAAAATTACCTATTGAACTATTTCAACATAATTATAAAAATCAGTTTGATTTTTTCAAAAATTGTGAAAGATCAATTTTGAATTTTCTATTTTTTTGTAATAATTTATTTAAAAACCATGAAAATTATATTTCTTATGTACAAAATAGCAAGTTTCTGTAGGGCTAACCTTTACTTCCTCCAGAGACAGGGTTTGCTTATGAGTGTCGCGACAGCCACATACTTTTCTAGTATACTTGTAGTCGTTACCACAACAGCCACTCACTCTCTTTATATACTCTCATGAGGCACTGCCAATCTCTGCACCACCAGAGACAGCTCCACCTTCTAAACGAACTCCTGCTTTTTGCACTAGTGTAATGATTTATTTTTATGAAATTCAATAATTTGATTAGATTAGAATAGATTTGAGCTTGACTTCAGTATATTTAATCAAATCTAATATAATTTTTTAGAACTGTTTAAAAATACTATAAATTGTTCAACGTTGTAAGTTTTTTCTATTATAGCTTTTTAACTAGCTTATGTTATTATCATTTTTGTTATTAATTTTTTTTTGTATTGTTATGTATTCACATGAGCATTCTCAAATGAAAAATTAAAAAAATCAATATAATGAGAAAAACTCGATAAATTTTAAAAATATAAAAAAAAACACCTCTAAATTTGGGTGTTTCCATGTATGAGTAAAGTGGTGCAATTTTTCTCTCTCCATGTAGTTTTCTTATCATATTTTGGAAAATATTTGAATTGTTGTTATTTGAAATTTTTTTTTTTTCAAATTTCCAGCTTGGCGTTTTATAAAATTTTGATCAACTTAGATTATAATAATTAATCGAAATTAGTTCTAGATAAGAAGGTCCATTCCTAATTAAAAAATATTCGCCATTAATGTACATTCGGGTCTTTAGGTCGCTTCTCCATTGAATTGTTTATTTCATTTCAATTTTAGAAGTATCTTTGTTTTTTAATAACAATTTAATATTTGATGATTTTTGCAGAATTCACAAAATCTATGCTGTTTGTCGTCAAACAAGATTGGTGTAGCTTTCTTTGGTCTTTCTGGGAAAGTATGTTGAAATCACAATTTTTTGAGTTTTTATTTTTATATATTTTCATTAATTCATTAACCTTCCAACTGACTCAAAACTTATCTTTGGTTTAATTATTAAAGACTACAGTTTTATTTTGTTATTTTTCAATCATTTATAACTACAGAGTACTAAGAAACAAGTTCAGAGTCGATGGCTGCAAACATTAAAGGTATTTGAAATTGTATTTCCAAATATCAATTCAAATCTTTGTCTTTTATATATAGTACACCAAGTTTGGTGGTCAATATGCTAAGATTAAAGTCTGGAAGTGAATAAATACAGCATCAAGGTTTTTTTAATCTTTTTGTTTTAGTATGTGTTTTGATATCTTTATCTGAGAAAAGCTGCTAATTTGTTTAGAGTGTTTTCAGTATAAAATTTTTTTGAAATTCTGTCACAACTCTTGCAAGTTTCACTCCTAATATTGCTTGGGTATCAAGTTTGAGAAAAGTGTTAGTGAGAATAAGGAATACACTAGTAATAGTAGTAATAGTAATACTGAGTGTTTTTGTTAAATACTTTCAATAAATATGGACTAAGAGCACTAATGTCGAAATATCTCACTCAAAAAAGCTCATCCAACTTTTTCAATGTAGAGACATTCATAGGGAATTAACACAGAACATGGATCATGAAGCACATATACACACATACACACACACACACACACACACACACACACACACACACACACACACACACACAAAATCACAAAAAAATTTAAAGGCAAGCCATCCTGCTTGCCTTGTTATTTTCTTTTAAGTTCCTTTGAGAACATTCTTTCTTGTTTCTATGTACCATTCCACACCACCAATTTAGACATTGAACACCCATCAAATCACAGTAGCTTAATTATTCTCAAGGCTCAATCAGATATCGTATGGATGTATGGATATATGATAAATGTATCTATCCATCTATCTCTATATCTCCATCTAAACCACCACGTTCTTTTGTGTTCAGACAGACCGCAAATGATAAGTTAATATGTGAAGCAGGGACCAAAGACAAACTTTCTTATTCGTTTCATTATCTTCCTTACTCCGTTCAGCTTAGCTTCGTTATATCGTCTACCTTTAGTTTCAAGTTGTCCTTTTTCATTTCATTCCGGCAATGCTTTTGGTTTTCACTTTCAATCCATTTTAACCACACTGCCTAACCACCACGTGACTAGTTAGACTTCCGCTACTAACCATTACATTGATTAGAGGCATGGTCCTTGTCGTTTCAATGTTTTAGACTTTATGTTTCGCTTGCTAACCATCAAGCACTCCTACACCCATTTCTTTGTTCACGCTACATCCATCCCTCTCCATCAAAGACACTCTGTTCCTTGTTCATTGCTTATTCGATCTTTTGGAACGAATAAATGCTCTAGCGCAAAATCTTGCGGCGTCGAGTTTTTAAAAATCATACATATCGATTAATTGGAATTAGTTAGACCTGACCCACTTGTTGAGTTTAGCAGTCTCAATTTTGGAACTCCCCACGCCAAAGTGTCATTGCCACTTTCATAATGAAGGTAAGTTCACGTGAGAAATTACTTAGCGCCCAATTATCTTCCCACTAACCACTCCCGACCACCACCGCACGGACTGATGGTTCGTAGCAGTTGCAACAACACAACATAGGGGTGTTGTTCTGGATGCATCTTCTCAATTGCTTGCATTCCTTGTGTTGCTTGTGGTCGTTGTAGTTTGTTGCTTGATTGATTGATTGATTAATTAATTAATTAATTAATTTGTTCACTTATTCATTAATCAAGTAATTATCATTGTTTATCATCTAAAAGAAGTGGCTTTTTAGTTCTTAGATCTTTTAGTTCCACAAGGTTTTTTTACCATTAATTACTCAACCATTCTTTACAACTAATTTTCCGTCTCATTTCCTTCGTTTTCCAGTTTAAATTCTCACATCAGTTGTTTTAAAATGACCCCAAGTTTGTTCTGTCATTTTCACACCCTCATTCCACCCATCCCCTCTAACCTTAGTTACTTGCAATGATTTTGTCTCATTGATTACTCATGTCTACCACGCAACTGTATCTTCAATTGTTCCTCAAAATTCGGCTGTCTAGCCACACCATACAAACATACATTAAACGCTCATGTATGTGTATGGCACCGTGTGTTTGTTTTGTGTGTGTGTGTGTGTGTGTGTGTGTGTGTGTGTGTGTGTGTGTGTGTGTGTGTGTGTGTGTGTGTGTGTGTGTGTGTGTGTGTGTGTGTGTGTGTGTGTGTGTGTGTGTGTGTGTGTGTGTGTGTGTGTGTGTGTGTGTGTGTGTGTGTGTGTGTGTGTGTGTGTGTGTGTGTGTGTGCGTGCGTATGTGCATATAACACTTGTGGCAGCATGCGTGGTAGTATGTAGTAATGTCAGGGTCTTATGTGTTTGTGTGTAACGGTGTGCGTGTACGTGGTGGTTGTGTGTGGCGGTGTGTGGCAATTGAAGAGGCATGAATGACCTCATTATTAATGTCCTCCACTGATCAATCGGCTAGGTGCCACCATTGCCGATCAGCTGAGCGACTTAGGAGAGGTTTGTTCGACTTTTTTCGGTCAACAACAACAAATACCAACTTTCGTTTTTACACTACTTCAAAAAGACTCAACCACACTAGTACATTGTTAGATGAGTAACTTCAAATAAAAGTTAACGTACATGAAGTTGTTGACAAAGCGGTGAATGCTCCAACGGATGCCTTGGCAGGACGAGAAGCTGAACAAGCTGGTGTACATACTGGGCTCAAGCGAGGACAAGGAGGAGAAGATGGGGACCCTCAAGATGATCTCCCAACTCTGTCACAAGCAACCACCAGCCTCCATCCACTCCACCAAACACCCACCCAGCACCCTACACCTTGACTCCACCAACATCACCCATCCCACCAACTCTATTCGTCCTATTCTACCCCCTCCATCCACTTCCCAGTCCATCTCTCCAGGGTAAAATGATTTAACTTTTTATTTGACTTAATTTTAGTGCCTCCCAGTTTGCAAATTGTGCACTATAACAAATTGTACATTCATTCATTCACTCAATTTCTATTTTGGTTTTACGCGAAATATTAATGAACTTTAACTTTTTTTGTTTGAAGAAAGCATAATCTTGAACTTTCGACTGTTGCAGCAAGCTGACCACTCAGAAGCCTCCGAATGGTGTCATTGACACGATTCCTCTTCCCAGCCCGCCACTTCACTCCCTCTCCATCCCACTCCCTCAGAACCTCCAACTCGACTCCATTCCCATTCCCAACCAGTTTTCCACTCCAGCCACCTCGAGCACCCCGGTAGAGGGCAGCATAAGAAACCCACTTGACAGCAAACTCGACGGAAAGTGTGACGACTCCACAGCCATCACCAGGACGCGACTGGGCATCGTCAAGATGCTCACCAAGACGGGACCCGTCAAACCTCCACAGTCTTTTTCAGCCCACAAAAAACTGCTAGACAAGGGGCTAAAGTCCCTCAAAAGGACTTCAGGAAGAAACAGCCACGTCGAGGGACTCAAAGACGTCGAGGCTGTTGGTCCGTCGAAGGCAGGTGAGACAGGTGTTGAGGTTGCCAAGGAACCACTCCGTGAGATGCCTGTCATTCCGAAGCAAGTGGCCAACGCCAGCCTGTCGTCTGCCCCTGCAAAGAATGTACTTGGTGCTCTTGTGAGCGAAAATAACAAAAACAAAAACGTCGCCACGCCTCACACAAGAGTGACTGACAACTCGAAGAAGGACTCGTTAGGTGTGGCTGGAGTGAAGCGGATGGACATCCAGGACCGCATCAACGAGTGGAAGAAGGAACTGCTGAGCGACATGAGCAGGGCCAGAGGAAGGGGTGCCAACAAGCAGGGCCATGTCACCAACGTCGACACAATCAACAACCCTCCCAAGTCGTTGGTGGCAGACGACATTTTGAAGAGAACGTTTGTGGCAGTGAGAAGTCTGAGCGGTCTCAACACGTACCACTGGCCCATCGAAACAGTCAAGCAAACCTCAGGACCCAGTCCTCTAGTCTTCAGCTGCAATCCGCTCTTTTTTGACTTCCTCAAGACCAGAAAGTCTTTGAGGCGTCAGGAAGCCACCAGGGCACTCTTTGGAACCTCCAAGAAGGCTTGCAACAAGGCCTCCTTTGACGATGACCCGACTGCTCCTTCGAATGCTGCCCGGTGGGAGACGAGTGACGAAAGTGGCGCCGAGGCGGTCTTGGCAGCCCGTCCTCTCAGGCGAGCCAGGAGGCGTTCGAGTTCACCAAGTCGAGGCTCCTCCAGGTCATCAAGAGACAAGTCGAGTCGCAAAAGGAGGAGAAGAAGTGCGAGCTGTCATTCTTCTTGTTCCAGGTCTTGTTCTTCTTATTCTTCCTCTTCCTCTTCCTCTTCACGCAGCTACTCCAGGAGTACTTCATCTTCCAGTCGAGCCTCGTCAAGGAGTGGTGGAGGCTACCACAGAAGCAAGTATAGAGGCAGGAAGAGGCGACGCAGTCGATCGCGTTCGTACTCCGACAGGAACTTCATCAAAAGGATCTACAAAATATGTCCCACTGCCTTGCCCAAGATCCCCAAGTCTTCAGGCAAGGATGGCGTTCCAACGCAGACCAACAAAGCGGGAGCAAAGACGTCAACGAGTCAAATTCCGCTTCCAGAGGTTCAACTGAGTCAGCATGAGAAGTTCCAGTTCATCGGACCCAACGACCCTTTGGTCTTCAAAACCTCACAAGCACCCGATATCACCAGCGCGCCTACCTCTGAAGAGAACAAGAAAGATTCCTTTGTCATTCCTCCTGACCAACTGGAAAAGTACAAGGCACTTCGACTGCAGGCAGAAAGACACGCCAATAGCCTGAATGGCGTTGTAGCAGGCAAAGAAGAGATGAAGAGGGGTAGTGAAGAGAGGAGGTCTCCCGTGGTGGTGAAGGAGTACTCGGGAGGGAACAAGGACCCCCAATTACAATTGGTTGAGAACCTGTACCGCAAGCAAATGGCCGCCATCATGTGCAACCAACGACAACCAATCAGAAACAAATTCTTTTATCAGCAAAAACATCAGTCAGAAGTGACCAATGTGGCGGCCAACAAGGTGGAAGAAGGAGGCAAGAGAAGGTCTGGCAACAACTTTAGCCAGCCTGGGCCGGTCAACTCACATACCTTTGTTCCTCTCATGCCCGTCAGCTCCTCCGTCGTCAGAGGTGCTCCCTTGTACCTCAGGCCTCAGTCTTTTAAGGCAGATAACCATCCGCCATCCGAGCAGGAGGGGGCAAGGTTGCAGAGGGGCGATTCTGATGATGAGGAGATGCCGTGTACTACTCACAGTGCTTCCGTTGCGTCACAAGAGCCATCCCCTCTGGAGACCCTCCCCTCCAACACCTCACCCAAACGGAAACCCTCCTCCGAAGCCGAACAGGTGGTGCCAGGCAATCGAGAAGGCCTGCTCGAGTTTGTGGACACTGAAATTCCTTCGCTGCCTTCTCTCACGTCTACTCCTTCTATGGTATCCTTGGACAACAGTGCGGTGGAAATGGAAGAACAACACCTGCAACACATGTTGTTGGGAGAAAATCTCGTCAAGCCAGCCATTCAACAAGACTTCATCCAAATTGTCCACCTCCCATCACAACACCAATTGCTGAAGCAACAACAGCAGCAACAACAACAACAAACTCAATTACACTTATTGCAACAAGCCCAGTTACAAATGCAACAGCAACAACAACAGCAACAGCAACAGTTGCAATTAAATTTTCAGCTCCAGCAGCAGCAGCAGCAGCAAAAACAGCTGCAGCTGCAGAGCCTTCAGGCAGGCAACATATTTGTGGCTTCTCCAGTCCAGGCCACTCAACTCACCGTCCCAATTGTCAACAGACAAGGCCTCATCATAGGCACTGCCCGCAAACAACCAACCATCCTCCAAGTTCCCACAGGACAGCTTGTCACTCCCACCCTAGTCTCGGCCCAGCCCATGCTCCTCGGCCCCTCTAATCAAATCCTTCTGCCTCGCTTCATCAGGTGATGACGCTTGTTTCTTTGTTAGCAACCTCCCTTGCAATAGACATTTCGACTCGCTTGTCTATAATCGTCATCTTTTGTTGATTGGAGTAATAATTTTTGATTATGTATTCAAGTGTTGTTGTTGTTTTTTGAATTAAAATTGATTTTAAACTTTTTTCTTTATTTTTTCAATTGAGAAAATCCAATAAAGCAAAACTGGCTGGGTGTTTTATTTAAAAAAATTGATAAGGTTTTTGAGGTTGATCGGTGTGAGGGCATCGATTTTGTTTTAAGTTCACGTAGCTAATTCAAAACTCAATAAATTATTATTAATCAATTGAAAAAGTTCAAAAATGAGCACCACATGAAAATTCGTAAGTTGCATGATTTCGCTTCTGTAAATGAAATTAAAAAGTTGTTTGAGTGCAGTCAGGCGCATGTATGTTTGCAGATGAGAGGCGGCAGTGATCGATGGAGCTTTGTTTAGATTTCCTGATGATTATCACTCACCGTGCAATGCGTTGTTTGAAGTAAAAACCACCATTCGTTTCAAGTATTGTAATAAATTTATTAATTATGAACCAGTAGGTCCTATAATTAAAAAAAAGTGCATGGGAAACGGCTCACTTCAAAATCTACCAGTGTGAGAACACCCTCACATCTCTGGTGAACAAACGATGCTGATTGGGATTCTAAAAATTAAAAATTACAACTTTCCTAAGATATTCGTGTTGTTGAATGGCTAAAGAATAATAAAATATATTTTTAAAAAAACTTCAGTTAGAAATGATGACCCGATAGCTTCAACGCTCTCGTGGGCTAAGGCCTCTAAGAATAACGCTGGTCGTCATGTTGTATAAGCCTATATTTTTCAATAAAAATTCTCATAGATAAGAAAGTACGTAATCTTATCGGGGTGGATAATTAATTTGAAAGGAAAGCTTAACATTAACAAAAGTTGGAGGCAAGTTTATTGATTGAAATGGTGATTTTAGCACGGCTTTTGATTGGGTGACAAGGTTCAATCATGCAATAAATCGGCCAATCCTGGTTGAGGCGGTAACACAATCCTTTATTTGTTAACCCAATCAAGCCATCTTTTGTGTTTGCGGCTTGAAATCAAGGCGTGTTCGCAATTAATTGACAGTAATTCGATCAATTACAACACAAAAGAATGACAGAAACGTAAATGCGAACAACACGACAAGTTTTGTCAAACAGAAATAATTGATAAATCATCGAATACATTAAAACAATATCAACTTCCACACTGAAAGTGCCGAAAGAGGCATGGGGCCATACGACTACAGTACCACAGTGCACCCCTCAGAAGGACCCTTCGTATTCGAACCTAGCATCCTGCTGCCAGGAGAGTTCGTGAGTCATTCAGGCTTTGAAGATTCCTTCATGCACGACAGTTACCACGACGTGGGTGACAGCCTTCCCTCTCCAAAGACCTACTTCAGCAACTTGCACTGCTTCGAAACATTCGACTCCCCCTCTTGTTCCACTTTTGACTACTCTGACACTTCTTCCCACCTCTGCTACATTCATGCACTGGAAGGCATTGAAGGGCACGATGTTGTGACACCAATACAAACCATCGTCAACACTCCCATGCCCATGCAGGACCTCCACAACGAGGACTCGTATTCCTTCATGGAAGATAATCTTTTGCAGCTCTCCAATGGGCTTCTTCAGCCTCAATCATCCCCCGTTCCTTTACAAACGTCTTGTTTCCATGCAAACAAAACAGAGTGGGACGCACGGGAGTACTTATACTACAAGCCCCTGACGGGAGAAAAAGGCGCAAGTAACAGTCAAACGCATTTGCCACCATCACCGTCACACGTCAACCCCTCCTTCGACCCTCAACTGTCCGCTCAAAAGCTTTTCGAAAACGTCATAAGCGGCAGAGGCGGGAAGAAGAGAAGAAAGCGTCCCTACCGCAAGAGGAAGCATTTGTGGCAGAACCTCATTGATACCCTCATCGTCAAGACCCCCAACAACCAGAAGGAGGACAAGGAGGAGGTGGCTCTAAAGTGTCCTCTTAACTTTTGCGGCAGACTTTTCTCGAGAACTGTGGAGTTGAACCGACACTTGAAGTCCCACACTGGATTCAAGCTCTACAAGTAGGCGGTGTTGTGACGTTTTCGAGCCATTGTGACTACCATGTTTACTTCTTTGAAATAGTTTTCGAAATTAATAAGTAAGTCAATATACCAAAATTGAAAGAATAAATAAATAAATAAATTTGTTTTTTGGTTTTTTATTCATTATTATTACCTTGAATGAACTGGCGTGGCAGGTGCCTCACGTGTGATCGGATGTTCAGTCGTAGTGACCACTTGACCACCCACACACGCACACACACCGGAGAAAAGCCATTCCGGTGTGAGGTGTGTGGCAGGAGATTTGCAAGGTCTGACGAACGCAAGCGACACCAAATCATCCACTCCAGACCCAGGGTGAAAAGGGGCAGAAAGAACATTGGGAAAGATAAGACTAAATATGAGGGCAGTTGAAAGCAAATAATGATGGGTAAGTGGCTTGACACATGAACTGCGCTACACAAATGGGTGCATACAAATTGTTGAAACGAGAGTTTTTTAAAATTAAAAGCATTGGGGTTCAGAGTCTTGATGGACTAACACCCCTTTTTTAAACTTCGTCTTTGTATTGTATTGAGTTGGACAGTACTATATAAATGGCTTCAAACTTGGACAGCGCTAATTGACTGAGTGCAAACTCAGATGGCGCTATATAAACTGATTCAAACTCAGATAACGCTATATAAATGGCTGATATCCCGAATGCACTGAGTGGGATGTAGTTAAATCAGGGAGTTGGATATTTGATGGCTGGTTGAACGGGAACATGAGATCGAAAAATGAAATTTCAAAAATTCAAAAGACCTCCATGAAAATAGGGCATTCCTTTGTTCGAATGCCTGGAACATCTTTATATGCAATCTCTCCGGTGCTTGAGCATCCGAGTGCACTACGAAGTCATTATTCTCCCTACTTTAATCCTTGCAAGCATTTCATGCATTTATCTTTGGAAGAAGGTTTAGAAACTTCAGCATCGAAATGAGATTCAATTATTTTTCTTTGAAATGGTTTTGAAATTAAACTAAGATGTTTTATCTTTTGAAAGGTTTTGAGAATATTTTGCTTTTGAAATAATCCTTCTCATCTATTCCCTCGGGGAAGTTCATTTCGAAACCCTCAACTTCTTAATGCTTCAGTGCCCTTGAGATTGGTTTCATTATTGTTCATTCAAGTTTAAAAGTTCGATTTATTATTATTTTTTCAATATATTTTCATAAATTTCTTCTCTTAATCAGTTTTTTTATTCACTTTTTAAAGAGCTGCCAAACAAAGAAAGCGAAAAAAGCTGTTTAAAAAATGATTCTCCAAAGACAGGAAGGTGAGGGTGTGAAGAGGAAGAATGATGAAGGGGTGGAGAGAGAAGAGGTGAGGGATTGGTTGAGTTAAATGGAAAAAACTCGAGGCTCAGATGATTTCCCTGTAGAGACTCAGTTGTGTTGAGGGGGGTGGGTGTTTGGGATGAAGAAATGGCAAAGTGGCATGCTTTGGAAGGTGATGAAGAAGGCCTCCACCATCAAGGGTTGCAAGAAAAGTAATATAATGGTCGATATTTGAAAATGGGGGGATGTATGATGCGTGAGAAATTATAAAAGATAAAGTCGACTGAGAGATGTGTAAATACATATTAGGAATATTGGATGAAAACAATTGATTGAACCGTGTGGTAGGCCCTGTAGATGAGTGTGGAAAGTTGAAAGACGAGAGGAAGAGCATGTTGAAGGAAGTGGAAAAGTTATCGGAGGTTTTGAAAGGTAGGAAGATAGGTCCTCAGACTGGAAGCACTCTGAGAACAATAATGAGACCAGCTATGACGTTTGATGGAAGCACACCAAACACGAAAAGCACAAAAAACACATGTGGATGAAATGGCAATGTATATAATGAGTAAATCAATGAATGAAGTGAAAAATACAGAATGAAAAATGATAAAAGAAAACGCGGTTTTGGATGAAGAAGATACTACAAGTGAGTGGATTAAGGTGGGATGGAGGGTTTGTGGATAAAGAGGAACAATGCAAGCAGAAGATCAGTGAAGATAAAATGTAAGCGTCAAAAGAAAGGGGGGGGGGAGGTACTGAAGAGATGGACGGATGGAATCAGAAGATGTTAGAAATGTTAATATGACTGGTGAAAGAGTACTGGTAATAAATCCTCATCAGGTAATCGACATTTTGCTCCCGGGATAAGATTGAAGAGGATGAAAAAGAAGAAAAAAAAGGTAAAAAAAGAAAAAAAGTAGGAAAAGAAAAAAACCAGAAGAAGAAAAATATGAAAAAGAAGAAAAAGAAAAAGAAAAAGAAGAAGAAGAAGAAGAAGAAAAAGAAGAAGAAGAAGAAGAAGAAGAAGAAGAAGAAGAAGAAGAAGAAGAAGAAGAAGAAGAAGAAGAAAAAGAAGAAGAAGAAGGAGAAGAAGAAGAAGAAGAAGAAGAAGAAGAAGAAGAAAGAAAAGAAAAAAAAGCTGATGATGATGAATTGTAGTAGTCAAGACTGTCTTCACTATTGTATTATCACTAAGCTTCTTTCATTATTTTGATAAGAAACATTTTTCAAATAAAAATCTGGAATGTCCGTTATAAGCTTCATAATGCCAACCATCAATTTGAGACGAATGAAATAATATCTAAAATATTTAAAAGAAAATAAACAGAAGGTATGATTGAATTAAAAAATATTTCTTAATAACAAAAATATACCTAATAGGAAGCAGTCACTAAGGAAATAATCATAGCCAACAAAGAATAAATATATTCAGAATATGGACCAAAGATGAAAGGAAAAAAACTAAAAGTAAAAATAACAAATAATAATAATAATAATAGAAAGGAATAACACATAATAATAATAATAATAATAATAATAATAATAATAATAATAATAATAATAATAATAATAATAATAATAATAATAATAATAATAATAATAATAATAATAATAATAATAATAATAATAATAATAATAATAATAATAATAATAATAATAATAATAATAACAACAAGAAGGAATGAAAAAGAATAATAATAACAAAAAAGGAATAACAAATAATAATAATAAAAATAACAGAAATAAATAACAAATAATCATAATAACAGAAACGAATAACAAATAACAATAATAGAAACAAAAGAAGCCTCACAGACGAGGAAGAGCCCCCTCATTAATTTCCATTCCACACCTCCCTTCCATATGCACATAATGCATCGTGGAAGAGCTGTCAAGCTATACACATCTCTCCCCATCCTGTCCCATTAATCAAACTTTAAACATTTCACGAGTTTCGTTGAAGTTAAAAAGTTTTTAAAACAGAAAAATGTGAAAATTATTATTTTTCTAATTTATTGCAATGTTTGAAATGTTTTGAAATACTTCATAAGGCTTGTTAGCTTTGAAATGTTTTGGAAAACTATAGATTTTTGAAAAGTTGAAACAAAAAAAAATTCAAATAAAAAAAAATTTACGTTTTTTTGGCAGTTTTTAATTTTTTTTTGACAAATTGCGAAATATTTTCGAAAGTTTTCGATGGGTTTCATGGCTCAGGTTCTAATTGTGAGGGGCTTAAGTAGTTGAATGATGAGCAGTCTCGCGGGTTTGTAAGAGCTTTGAAGGCATTGGAAAAATAAAACAGTGAGACAAACTTGGATTTTGAAAAAAAGTACAATTGTTGGAAAATTCGTTTTTAAAATTAAAAAAACAAGAAAATTCAATGGAAAATATGAGCAAAAAAAAAATAGTAAAAAGAAAAAAAAATTAAATTATAGAAAAAAACTGAAAAAAACTGATAAAATGACATCAAATACAAGAATGAGAGCGAATGAGGAGTAATTGGAAAGACGACGACGATGCTTTTGTGGGTTTATTTATCCGACTCTTTGAAGCATTTTCTTCAATGTTTAGTGGAAGAAGAGGAAGAAGAGAAGAAAGAGGAAGAAGAGGAAGAAGAGATGGAGGATGAAGAGAAAGAGAATGAGGAGAAGGAGGAAGAGAAAAAAGAAGAGAAGGAAGGGGGAGGGAAAAGGATGATGAAGGAGAAAAAATAAAAAAACAAATAGAAAAAAAAAGAAAAGAAAAAACAGGAAAGAAAAAAAAAGAAAAAAAAGACAAAAAGAGAAAAAGGAAAAAGAAGAAAAGGAGAATGAAGGGTCTATCGGAGGCATTTGAAGAGATTGAAACCGCTCCATCGGGAGCTGAAGCAACGTTAGAGCTTCAAGAAGGTCCTACCTGCAAGTGGAGTCGGTGGAAAAAATTGGAGAAGGAAGTTGTTGGGAGGGATTGGAGGGGGGAGTTGTTGGGAGGGATTGGAAGGGGGAGTTGTTGGGAGGGATTGGAGGGGGGAGTTGTTGGGAGGGATTGGAGGGGGGAGTTGTTGGGAGGGATTGGAGAGGGGAGTTGTTGGGAGGGATTGGAGGGGGGAGCTGTTGGGAGGGATTGGAGGAGAGAGTTGTTGGGAGGGATTGGAGGGGGGAGTTGTTGGGAGGGATTGGAGGAGGGAGTTGTTGGGAGGGATTGGAGGGGGGAGTTGTTGGGAGGGATTGGAGGAGGGAGTTGTTGGGAGGGATTGGAGGGGGGAGCTGTTGGGAGGGATTGGAGGGGGGAGTTGTTGGGAGGGATTGGAGGGGGGAGTTGTTGGGAGGGATTGGAGGAGGGAGTTGTTGGGAGGGATTGGAGGGGGGAGCTGTTGGGAGGGATTGGAGGAGGGAGTTGTTGGGAGGGATTGGAGGAGGGAGTTGTTGGGAGGGATTGGAGGGGGGAGTTGTTGAGAGGGATTGGAGGAGGGAGTTGTTGGGAGGGATTGGAGGGGGGAGTTGTTGAGAGGGATTGGAGGAGGGAGTTGTTGAGAGGGATTGGAGGAGGGAGTTGTTGGGAGGGATTGGAGGAGGGAGTTGTTGGGAGGGATTGGAGAGGGGAGTTGTTGAGAGGGATTGGAGGGGGGAGTTGTTGAGAGGGATTGGAGGAGGGAGTTGTTGAGAGGGATTGGAGGAGGGAGTTGTTGAGAGGGATTGGAGGGGGGAGTTGTTGAGAGGGATTGGAGGGGGGAGTTGTTGGGAGGGATTGGAGAGGGGAGTTGTTGGGAGGGATTGGAGGGGGGAGTTGTTGAGAGGGATTGGAGGGGGGAGTTGTTGGGAGGGATTGGAGAGGGGAGTTGTTGGGAGGGATTGGAGGAGGGAGTTGTTGGGAGGGATTGGAGAGGGGAGTTGTTGGGAGGGATTGGAGGGGGGAGTTGTTGGGAGGGATTGGAAGGGGGAGTTGTTGGGAGGGATTGGAGGAGGGAGTTGTTGGGAGGGATTGGAAGGGGGAGTTGTTGGGAGGGATTGGAGGAGGGAGTTGTTGGGAGGGATTGGAGGAGGGAGTTGTTGGGAGGGATTGGAAGGGGGAGTTGTTGGGAGGGATTGGAAGGGGGAGTTGTTGGGAGGGATTGGAGGGGGGAGTTGTTGGGAGGGATTGGAGGGGGGAGTTGTTGGGAGGGATTGGAGGGGGGAGTTGTTGGGAGGGATTGGAGGAGGGAGTTGTTGGGAGGGATTGGAAGGGGGAGTTGTTGGGAGGGATTGGAAGGGGGAGTTGTTGGGAGGGATTGGAGGAGGGAGTTGTTGGGAGGGATTGGAGAGGGGAGTTGTTGGGAGGGATTGGAGGGGGGAGTTGTTGGGAGGGATTGGAAGGGGGAGTTGTTGGGAGGGATTGGAGGAGGGAGTTGTTGGGAGGGATTGGAGGAGGGAGTTGTTGGGAGGGATTGGAGGAGGGAGTTGTTGGGAGGGATTGGAGAGGGGAGTTGTTGGGAGGGATTGGAGGGGGGAGTTGTTGGGAGGGATTGGAAGGGGGAGTTGTTGGGAGGGATTGGAGGAGGGAGTTGTTGGGAGGGATTGGAAGGGGGAGTTGTTGGGAGGGATTGGAGGAGGGAGTTGTTGGGAGGGATTGGAGGAGGGAGTTGTTGGGAGGGATTGGAAGGGGGAGTTGTTGGGAGGGATTGGAAGGGGGAGTTGTTGGGAGGGATTGGAGGGGGGAGTTGTTGGGAGGGATTGGAGGGGGGAGTTGTTGGGAGGGATTGGAGGGGGGAGTTGTTGGGAGGGATTGGAGGAGGGAGTTGTTGGGAGGGATTGGAAGGGGGAGTTGTTGGGAGGGATTGGAAGGGGGAGTTGTTGGGAGGGATTGGAGGAGGGAGTTGTTGGGAGGGATTGGAGAGGGGAGTTGTTGGGAGGGATTGGAGGGGGGAGTTGTTGGGAGGGATTGGAAGGGGGAGTTGTTGGGAGGGATTGGAGGAGGGAGTTGTTGGGAGGGATTGGAGGAGGGAGTTGTTGGGAGGGATTGGAAGGGGGAGTTGTTGGGAGGGATTGGAGGGGGGAGTTGTTGGGAGGGATTGGAAGGGGGAGTTGTTGGGAGGGATTGGAGGGGGGAGTTGTTGGGAGGGATTGGAGGAGGGAGTTGTTGGGAGGGATTGGAAGGGGGAGTTGTTGGGAGGGATTGGAGGAGGGAGTTGTTGGGAGGGAATGGAAGGGGGAGTTGTTGGGAGGGATTGGAGGAGGGAGTTGTTGGGAGGGATTGGAAGGGGGATTTGTTGGGAGGGATTGGAAAGGGGAGTTGTTGGGAGGGATTGGAGGGGGGAGTTGTTGGGAGGGATT
>OX387246.1:11668528-11683528 GCA_947562095.1 Branchellion lobata
ATAACGTTTTACTTTTTGCGTAAATTAGAAAAAATATTTCCAAAAAAACCCTTTACTCATCAGTTTATGTATTTTTCATGATTTTGCCGTGCTGTTGTTTTTCTAATTTGCTTTTCAAAGTTTGCTTGAAGGATTTCGAGACAACCATTCATACATATTCCGTCTACTTCACTAAACTTCTGACAAACTCACATTTTTATTTTTTAAAGTTTTTTTCAAAAAAAAACTAATGGAAACTTTTTTGAAAAATCAAAACGGTTTAAATTTTTTGCTAACTTTGCTAATGTATTTTCGCATATTTGACTTTTGAAGTACACGAGGTGAATGTATAATGTTGTTTGTTTTTCATTGTATTGGGAAGTTTCTGTTGATTTTTTGTTTGTTATTTAAAAAATGAAAAATTAATTATTTTTTTTTCGTCTTTTGAAGATTCCAGTGACAAAAGTCTCAAGCGAAAAACTCACGAAGAAGGACCGGCCGAGGCTCTGCTGTGAATTAAGCGTGTTCAAAAACACTGTTGACCGCCGTGAACACACTGCTGAACAGCGTTTGTGCAAACACGTAAAACATTGTTTGTGCAAACACGTGAAGATTCTTTCATGAGTCGATTTGAATAAATAGTTTTCATGACAGCACTTGAAGCTCCCATCAATTTCAAATCCACCAGTGAAGGAGTGATTTATCATGAACACACTGGAAGTCTTGCTCGTGCGTGCAGTTCAAAATCAATTTTTTCTTCTTGAACAACGACCCCGATTTTAAACGCCATCAAACTGAAATTACAACAACCAAATCTGAGTTTAAGGCCACCACCACCAGCACCACACAAACAATAAAAACATCATCATCAACAACAACAACAAAAGTTTTATGCCCACGGCAGCAACAACATCGACCACACCGGTGATTTAAGCACAAAAAAACATGTAAAACACCAGCATCATCAGATAAAAGCACACAAACCTTACGAAAACGCACATATGTGGATAAAAATAAATAAAGCTTTAAATAAAAAGAAAAAAAACTACCAAAAATACATTATGAAATACAAAGAAACTGAAACAAAAAAAAGAACATAAAAAAATAGAAGAAAATAGTAGAAAAAAATAGAAACAAACAAATAAAAAAACACAAGAAACAACCAAATAAACAGCCACAAAACAACAAAAAACAAACAAAAAATAAAGAATCACAAAAATTACAAACAACTAAAAAACAACAAACAAACAACCAAAAAACAACAAACAACCAAAAGACAACAAACCAACAAAAAACAACAACAACAACAACAACAACAAACAGACAGCACCCGAGAGCACGCTCACATAAAGATCTCTTCGATGTGTGGGCCTCAGAGGACTCTGTGGACCATTCACACCGCCACCATGTCCTCATGAATATGCTGCAGGTCCCTGTGCGCCTCCAGTGTTAGTTATGGGCGTCCTTTTCATTGATGTGTGACCACTTTTATGCACGTGTTTCCAGTTTCAATCACTTGTTATTTTTTTGTTCAAATGTTTATTATTATTTACGTGTGTGTCCAGTTTCAGTTATGTGGTTGCTAGTTTTTATATGGCTTTCCAGTTCTGTTTATGGGTTCCCACTTTCAGTCATGGGCTTAAAGTCTTAATTATGCCTTCTTGTTTTCCGACTTCAAGCATATCTTTCCAGTTTTTTTATGTTCTTCTTGTTTTTTGTAGGTTTCTTGTTTTATTGATATCTTTTTTTTAGTTTTTATGACTTCCTAGTTCTGTTTTCGTTTCTAGTCTAGTTTATATGTTCCACTTTTTGAAATGTTTTTTTTTGAGGTTATTGATGTGTTTCTAGCTTTATATATGTGTTTCTATTTTGACTCGTGTGTTCGGAGTCATCCCCTTTATCCATGCGTTTACTGCTTCTTCAAGTCTTCCTACCTATTCTCACTCAAACTAATTTTGTTTCAAACACCTAACTTTTTTTTTTGTTTAACTTTTCCAAACGAATTTTCTTTCTTAGTTTCACTTTTTTTATATAAACCTTTCCTTCTTTAAATTTTTTTTTTGATTTTTGGTTCCTCAAGTTTTCAAATGAATTTTGTTTGTTTTGAATTTGTATATAAAAGTTATAAAAAATATTTCGGATGACTTTTTCTCAGCTTTCAAAATGAAAGAATCCTCATGTTGACTTTTTCAAATGAAACTTCTATTTTTTCACTTTTCAAAATTAATTTTTTTCACTTTTCCAAATTAAATTTTTTTTTCAGCATTCCAAACAGAATTTGTGGAAGAAGCCACAATGAATCATTTCAATGTTACTTTTGATATTTTTAGCAACAAAAACGCGAAAAAACAAATTGAATGATAAGATAGGGTATACAAGGTTATTTCAAATGTTCATTAAAACGCTAAATTTTTTCGAAAACTAAAATTTTGCAGATATCTTTGTACTTCGAAGGGTACCATTATCAAGATACGGCCCTTGTACTCAATACTTCCTTTAGAGGACTCATCAGTACAAATGTACTTAATATGAATGAAAACATGAAAATCTTCTTCAACCGACCAACATCATCCGTTTCAATAATTTTTCTTTCAACTAACTCTTCTTCACAGAAACCATTTCCCCCCATTTGCCTCCTCTCTTATTCCACACCACCCATACGAACCTCCACAACAACAAACATCTCTTACATCAATAATCTTTTTTTTGACAAATGATTATGACCCTTCACAACAACAACCCCTCACTATAACGACCCCTCACTATAACGACCTCTCACAACAACAACATTTCTCAACAACAGCCCTTCACCACAACAACCCCTTACTACAACAACCCCTCCCAACAAACACTCCTCACAACAAACACATCTCACAACAACAACAACATTTCTCAACAACAACCTTTCACAATACAAATGCTATTATAATGGCATTAGCCCCGTAGAGTTTTGAAACCACAAAAACAACTCTTCACAACAACATTTCTTTACAACAACAACTTTTTCACAACAACATTTTTTTTACAACAATAGCCCCCCTCCTCCTTCATGCTCCTCATGCTCCCTCCCAGGCACCACCACCACCACAGACACCACCAACAACGACACCAACGATGCAACCACTAAAAACGCTAGCAGGAAATAGATCGTCATCAGAACGGCTCTTGTCATCAACACCTCCATCATCCTCTTCTTCATCCTCCTCACCACTGACCACCACCTTCGTTTTCCTCTCTTGCGCACCTTGCGCAAGCTTTTTGTTGTGTTGGTCCGCTGACTTGAAGCCTTTTTTTTGTTGTTGGTGGTGGTGCTGTTGGCTTCGTTGCTGTTGGTCAGGTTTTTTTTGACGCCAATAAAGCTGTTGTTTTTGTTGATTTTGTTGTTATTATTATTATTATTATTATTTTTATTTTTATTATTATTGTTGTTGTTGTTATTTCTATTGTTGGAGTCCACTTCCACGACAGTGACACCTTCTTGACAAGCAGAAGATGGTTCGTTTGAGAAAACTTTTTGCTTCATCTTTTGCAAATTTTTCGTTTCTTCTATTAGCTTGTCCCTGCTCTTTTGATACTCACTATGGACCACAAGAGGTCTGGAACTGTTCAGGAAAGGTCTTCCCAGCACCCACCTTACAAGCCTTTCTTCCCACCCCCTCCTACCCCCTGACCCTCTTTCATCAACCAGCCACACGTCATCACCATCATCTTCTTCTTCACCACCCTCATCCTCTTCGTTACCATCATTTCCTCTCCTATCACCATAATCGTCATCATCACCTACAACGGCATCATCGTCTTCTTCCTCCTCTTCATCATCACTTGCCATATTGTCATCTGATAACATGCCGAAGTCATTATGGGTTTTATTGTGGTCGATATTGCTGTTTTTATTTGCCTCGTTGCTATTTTGGTTTTTAAGAACGTTATTATTATTATTGTTATTGTTTTTATTATTATTACTATTATTATTATAATTTTTATTATTATTAGTATTATTACTATTGTTGTTATTAAGCTTATTTCTATTCATAGTATGCTCTCTCTTATTTTTTTCATCGTTGGTATTGTTATTATTGATTATTGCGTCTTTGTGGAATGGAAAGTCAATTGTCCTAATGGCCAGTTCATCATCAGACCCATGGTCTTTCTTTCTGCCCGTCTGCCAGTTGTTGCTGTTGTTGTTGTTACGGTTGTTGTTGTTGTTGTTGTTGTTGTTACTGTTTTTGTTGTTATTTTTGTAGTTGTTATTGTTATTGTTGTTGGTGGTGTTATTTTTGGTGTTGCTGTTTGTGATAATTCCAGCGAAGGGCATGTTTTTAGGGATGTTGCTGAATTGTTGGCTGCACTCTTTGTAGCCACGCTTTTTGTTGGCACCTCTAACATCGTTATTATCATCCTTGTTGTAACCAATGATATTATTATTATTATTTTCATTATTATTATTGTTATTATTATCATTATTATTTTTATTATTTTCGTTACTATTATAATTATTTTCATTTTTTTTGTTTTTATTATTATTATTATTTTCATTATTATTATTTTTATTGTTGTTGTTTATATTATTAATATTTTCATTATTTATTTTATTATTATTATTGTTGTTATTATCGTTGTTTTTGTAACCAACGAAACTTTTATTTTCATTATTGTTTTTAATTTTAAAGTTATTTTTATTGTTGTTGTTGGCGATCTTGAAGGCTGCATTATGGAGCTCCTCTTCATGCGACACCTCAGCAGAGCCTCTGTATGTGTTCCCTTGTGTGTGTGTGTGTGTGTGTGTGTGTGTGTGTGTGTGTGTGTGTGTGTGTGTGTGTGTGTGTGTGTGTGTGTGTGTGTGTGTGTGTGTTTGTGTGTGTGTGTGTGTGTGTGTGTGTGTGTGTGTGTGTGTGTGTGTGTGTGTGTGTGTGTGTGTGTGTGCGCGCGCGTGTGTGTGTGTGTGTGTGTGTGTGTGTGTGTGTGTGTGTGTGTGTGTGTGTGTGTGTGTGTGTGTGTGTGTGTGTGTGTGTTTGATATATAGTTTCTTGCTTTTGTCTGTTGCTTGTACATTTTGAAACCGTTTTAACTTGTGTATATTTATTATTTTTAATTTTAATTTTTTACTTAATTTTATTCATTTTTATTTTCCCAATAATTTCGAAACCAAATTGACAAATATATTTCATCCCTCGGGTTATTTGCATAGATTGCTAAATAATTTGTCAATTTTTTCCGAAACTTGATTTTAATGATTCTCTTCTGCTCCCACGAACATTTTATTTCAGTTTTGGAAAAATAGTTTTTTTGTGAAAAAGATAATACAGCAAAATGCAATCTTGCACAGTAGAAAAACTAAAAAAAGCTTACAAAAATGTAATCTTGCACACAACAATGCAACGAAGAAAATCAACCACAATACAATGGAAGCCATAAAAACTAATATATGAAAACTAAAATAAATAAAAACTAAGATGACGTGAAACAAAATTGTATAGTACCTTTATTACCATGGAAAAATACAAAACCATGAAAAAAACAATATCTAGAATACCATAAAAAAACAAATAAAATACAATACCCAGAAGACTATAAAAAAACGAAAAAAAAATTATTAAACGAGGTAAAATACAAATAAACAAAACGACAGCCCAGTCACCTATGGTGCGGGAGGAGAGGTTGAAGAGAGAAGAATGTTCTGGAATGTGTTTCTGGAAAACACTTCTGGAACATGAATCCTTGTGAGGTGGTGTAGTGTGGCATGGTGTGGTGTAGTTTGGTTTGGTGTGGTGTTGTTTAGTGTGGTTTAGTGTGGTGTAGTGTGGCGTGGTGTAGTTTAGTGTGGCGTGGTGTGGTGTTGTTTAGTGTGGTTTAGTGTGGTGTAGTGTTTTGTAGTTTGTTGTGGTGAAGCGTGATGTAGTTCATTTTGATGTGGTTTAGCGTGGTTTAGTGTAGTGTAGGGTAGTGTAGGGTAGTGTAGTGTGGTTTGGTGTGATATGGTGTGGCTCTGTATGTGATGTAATGTAAAGTGACGTGGTGCGGTGTAGCTTTGCGTGGCGTTGTGTGGCAGATCTGACGTGTTATGGTGTGATGTGGCGAGATGTGGCGTGGTGTGGCGTGGTGTGGCGTGGTGTGGCGTGGTGTGGCGTGGTGTGGTGGATGAGTTGTAGTGGAAAAGTGGTAATGGAATAACAGGAAAATATCAATACACTGTCAAAGTGATGCCTCAAGGTTATGGACCTTGCATCTTTTTCTGTTTTTCAGTTTTTCCCATTTTATCTTCAGAGTTTCTTAAGCTTTTGTTTGAAGATATTAAGAATATTTTTATTAAAAATATTTTTTTGTAAAGACTAAAAAACAATTTATTGTTATTTTTACTCAAACAGCACTGAAAACGACAAAACTTAAAAAAACATCATCCATAAAAAACGTAAGTGTAAAAAAATTATAAAAAACAAAGAACAAAGAACGATTAATTAAAAAAAATAATCGCAATAATAAAAATACAAATACAAAAAACACAAAACGATATTTTTCCAACCTTCATTAGACTCCACTTCTCCTCCTTCTCTCCATCCCCATCAGAAACTATCCTTCCTTCAGAGACACTGCCACTTTCGTCATTGTCGTCGTCGTCGTCATCATCACTATCATCATCATCGTCATCATCATCGTCATCATCATCACTATCATCATCGCTATCATCTTCATCATCCTCGTCTTCTTCATCCTCCTCTTCATCATAATAGAAACTGATGTTATCATTTCCAGTTTCTTCATCATCATCATCATCATCATCACCACCACCAGAGTGGCCGGTACAGTACATAACACACTCCTTCTCCTCCTCCTCTTCCTCTTCCTCCTCTTCTTCCATTCAGCCCACTATAACACCTCTGGTCACGGACAATCCCCTCTAGCCCTTGGGTTTTTTTTTATAATTATTCTCTTTAGTTTATAACTTTATGTTTTTTTTAATTATTATTAACTTTTGAAAAACTTTTTTAAGCTTTTTTAAATTAAAAATATTTTTTATCTTTTTTTTATTTTTTTAAATAATTAGCTTCCAATCTTTCGATTTTTTATCAGTTTTTTTAAAACTTTCTAGAATCAATTTTTTTTTCTTTTTGCGCTGTTTCGATTTTTATGGTCGTTTTCTTGTCACTTTTTTATTTTTCTCTTGTGATCTTTCAGAAGTTTTTTCTCGCCCACTTCCCCCAATTGACTTTATGTTCGACACTTTTTTTCATCATTTCATTTTTATTACCCCGATTCACTTTTGTTTAGTTTTTTTTATTTTTTCTTCACTGCGTTTTTTTTATTTTTTTTATTCTATGTCCCATCGTGATTGTTTTTTATTACATTTTCATTTTTTTATTTTTATTTTTTCAGTTTTTGACTCAATAACATCTTTTATGCACATTAGCGTCAAAACTTCAAAAAACAGGAATAGTTATCAGTAAAAACATCGCTAAAAAAGTGGATTTCGAAACTTTAATCTATATTTTTGAAAATATTTTTTTAATTTTTCATATTTATATTTAAGTTATTTTCATTATTTCAGTTATTTTCAATTATTTTTTTATTTTCTTTATTCCAGTGTTTTATTCATGTTATTTCCTTGACTTCCTTCAAAGATTTACGCTTAAATTTTACAACTTATGATTTTTATCGGCATATCAAAAAAAAAAATTTCTGAATATTTCAATTATTAAAGAAAAAATCCTTTCAAAAGTCCACAACATCAAACAAAAATTCCAATTTTGATTTTATCCTGTCAATTTTTTAGTTTTTTTTCGGCAAGACTCGTTCATCTTTTGGTTGTGTGGTATAACAAAACAAACACACTTCAACTTCAACTACAACTATCACGAAAGCAGAAACTCAAATCAATTTTCACCACAACACTTTACTCCAACCTTCACAACAACATCTCCACACGACTTCCACCATGCAATGTCAACACAATTTCTGCAACCTACAGCTCAACACAACACCAACGTCAACGTCGGTTTAACAAAGCTTCCCCATCAAACCACGCTTTTTATGTTGTTGATGGAAAGCTTAAATCACATTCGCCAACACCACCAAGCAACACCTAATCCCGCATTGAACACCTCTCCTCACTCCAGCGCTTAAGTACACGAGCATGCACCGTGCTGTGGAGTGTGGAACGAGTGTTAGTGGATGGGTGGATGGGTGGATGGGTGAGTGAGTGGATGAAAAAATGAATTAACGAGTCAATAAGTGAATAGATGAGTGAATGTGTAAGTGAATGAGTGAATAGATGATGAAGGAGTGGAGGGGTGAAGGAGTGTGGAATGAGTATGAATGGAGGGAGAGGTGGTGGAGGATTGAATTACTGGGTGAATGAGTGAAAAGAGGATGAATGGGTGAATGGATGAAGGCTCGAAAGCATAAAGGCATGAAACATTGACAACATAAATGCATGAATGAATGAATGAATGAATGAATAATGCAGAAATGAATGAATGAATGAAAAACTATTAATTCAGAAATAAATGAATAAAAAATGAATGATTGATTGGTTGATTGAATGAATGATTGATTGAAAAGGAACGAATAAATTATGGAAAAATGAATGAATGAAGGACCCTTTATATTGCCAGCGAGTGCATTGTTTAAAGCATCGGAGGCAAGGAGATGTGCTTAATATATTCAACATTGTTGCCGTCGATTTGTTCAAGGTATTCTGCATACACTCAACAAGCCTTCCGACATTTAATATTCAACTTATTTATACCAATTTGTTAAAAAAGGCGTAAAATAAAGAAAATAATGTTAACCATTAACTAATTAACTTATGTATTGATGAAAAATTCTTCCAGTAAACCAATTAATCTTCCGTGAAATATCTCTCCAACTACACCCGTAAGCAGGTGACGTGGATACACGTGAGGAGGTTGAGATTGGGTGAACCATCAGATGCTGACGTCATCAAGGAATCATCATTTTTGAGAAATTCACTTTGAAAGTTTAGAAAAACAAATATTTATGAGAATTACCGATGAAAAGTATTTGAAAAAATTACTGCTCCAGAATTTTTTTTTTTATGAACACTTTTGCAACTCTCATACAAGTCAGAATAACTTTTAAGTAAGTTACTGTTCCGAACATTATTGCATATAAGCAATATTTTTAATAATATTTAATATTTTTCTATACAATAATTCTTCATATAAACTTCCATTCCAAAGATATATGCAACACAAAGCAGCTTCTTCAAAGCCGATCCTGCAAGCGTACGTTTCCATGACGACTAAAACGGCCATTAATATTTTATTGTTATGATATTGTTAGTGTCATTTGTTAATATGAGTTTCCTTGTGGTCCTAATATCATTTTTAATATTAATATTTTTATATAAATTTTTTATTACTATTATTTTAACAATATTTAACAATGTTTACGAGAACATATTAAAGAACTTATTAATGTCTTTTTCACGGTCCACTGACCGTTTGGTCGAATTATGAAGCTGCCTTCAAGAATTTTCAACGTTCAACTGAATATTTGAGTGAGTGACTGATAACATTCAGTTCTCGTAAATTTTAATTTTTTTATATTAGTTCGATTGTTCTCCATGCTCTGTAACATTTCCAGCGTATGTCTGGACTTGGTATAACGATGACTATAAAACAATTAAGCATCAGACTGTATTTCAAGACTTAAACAGGCAGAGATATTTTCTGTGTAGAATTAAATGGCAGTTGGAAAAAGAAAAAAAAGCATCAAAAGAGAAATAAAAACAAAAAAATACGTTTTTATTATTTTTGTTTCCATTTAAGATAAGCGTGGAATAAATTTTGGTTCCTTCTGCTTCGACAGTAAAAAAACACTCGCCAGGGCATCGTTCTCTGATCAGGAAGATTAATGGCAGGATGGCGAGGGGTTCGTAGATTTAATAGAACCTCAGGAAACTTGGAAGAAAAATTGAAGGGTTGGGACGGAGATGAAGATATTAAGAAGGATTGGGTGGGATTTAGAAGCTGGTTGGAGGGACGGAGGGGGATTGAGAAGAAGTTTGAAGTGAATACCCATGGAGGTAGAGAAGATTTTGAAAAAGGTAAAAAATGAATATGGAGTTGGATGAGGAATGGAGAGGAGGGGGGGAGGAAATGATAAATTGGAGAATTGTTTGCGCAGTGTTATTAATAATGATGTTGTACGTCTGTGACGAGGGTGGGAAAGTGGGAGTGAGTCAAGAGGTTCTCGTGTACACTGTCATAAACACACACACACACACACACACACACACACACACACACACACACACACACACACACACACACACACACACACACACACACACACACACACACACACACACACACACACACACACACACACACACACACACACACACACACACACACACACACACACACACACACACACACACACACACACACACACACACACACACACACACACACACACACACACACACACACACACACACACACACACACACACACACACACACACACACACACACACACACACACACACACACACACACACACACACACACACACACACACACACACACACACACACACACACACACACACACACACACACACACACACACACACACACACACACACACACATACACACACACACACACACACACACACACACACACACACACACACACACACACACAAACACACAAACACACACACACACACACACGCACACACACACACACACACACAAACAAACAAACGCACACACATACACACACCCACACACACACATATACACAGACGCAGACTCAAACATAGAACTGTGCGTGTTTTGTAATTTGATGTGTGATTCAATATTTGTTCGATTGTATGTGTGTTTGCTCAAGTATTTGTCTGTTATATGGCGTTGTCTCTGTGTGTGTGTGAGTGTGTGTGTGTGTGTGTGTGTGTGTGTGTGTGTGTGTGTGTGTGTGTGTGTGTGTGTGTGTGTGTGTGAGTGTGTGTGTGTGTGTGTGTGTGTGTGTGTGTGCATATATGTGTGTGTGCCTTTGTGTGCAGTAGTTTATGCTGTGACACGGTGTCTTTTGGTGAGTTGAGGTGGGTGCGTTACACATGTGCATTGTAAACATAATGAGCTTTGGAGAGGCTCAGAATCGTAACCATTAAACTCCAACACTCCCATTGGTCCCCATTTAGTCGAGTGCCTGCAACGCATGCTTTCGTAGGCTTCGGTACCAACGCTGAGCGAAGCTTTCAGCTTTTTATTGATTAAATTTTTTGTTTTCAAAATTAATTTTTTCCAGCGACATTTGATTAAAACAATGAGTGTACAAAACAAAATGATCGTTTGTTAACTGATGAAAAACTGCTAAATAAAAGACAATAACTCAATGAAACATTAAAAAACCTTTAAGAAACTATCAAAAAACTTTAACAAAGAAAACAGAACAGCAAAGATGAAATAAAATGGCACATCCACAAAATAAAAGTGAAAACAAAGAAAATGAAACTCAATGACAACAAAAGAACAAAATTGAAGCAAAAACAGAAAACAATGCAAACATTAAAAAACCCACAAAGAACGTGAAAGCACACAAATACATTCATTTATACCAACACAACGTCTGTTGAGTGACCTACCATGGGAGTGACCTACCATGGGAAGGTGGGCAGAGTGGGTACTTCCAACGTGGGTTGGAGTCCAGTAGGCCCATGACTGTGATACAAAACAATACAAAACACGAATATTATTATAGTGGCATTAACACCGTAGAGTTTTGGGGCCACTCAAACTGTGATGTCCTTTCAGACAGAGGAATGCCATCACGTATGTTGTCGACTGTGAGCTCCCTTATTTGAATAGCCTCAGGGCTGTCAAGACTTTAGGGCTATGGATGCGTATGCAACGGTTTCATATGCACATCCCCTTTAACTTCGCTGAAGTTTGAAACGTTCATAAGTTGAGGAAGGAGAAGAAGAAAAATGAAAAAGAGAAAAATGAAGAAAATGAGAAAAAAACCGAGAAAAAAAAGATGGAAAAGAAAAAAAAAGAGAAAAAGAAGAAAGAGAGAAAAGAAGAAGAAAATGAGAAGAAAAAGAAGAGAAAAGGAAAAGGAAGAAAATATGAAGAAGATAAAAGAGGATAAGAAGGAGGAGGAGGAAAAAAAACAAATGAAAAAAAAAAAAAAGAAAAAGACAGAGTTGTCAAGAAATTTGCAACGAAGCCAAACACAATATGCCTGAGAGCATTGTGTATATAAGCCCTAAACATACCTTTCTATAAATTTTTATCCTTATATCGTTACATTCCTTCATATAGTTGCCTATATGTGTGTTCACTTATGCGTGTATGTGTGTCTATATGTGTGTCTGTATGTGTGTCTATATGTGTTTCTGTATGTGTTTTTGTATGTTTTTCTGTATGTGTGTCTTTATACGTGGAAGCGTGGCAACGGTGATAGTCATAGACCATTAATATGACGAACACATGACACAAACATGATCCAGCTCCGCATTTGTTGTATTCATTAAAGACCGATTTGTATACATAATCATTATGTATATATAATAAATAAATTAATTAATGAATCTATATATATATATATAACCAGTGTCTAGATATATATATATTCATTTATATATTTATATATATAACCAGTGTCTATATATATGTGTATATATATATATATATTTTTATTTATTTATATATATAACCAGTGTCTATATTTATATACATATGTATTTATATATATATATAACCAATGTCTATATTTATCATCATATTACCTATCACCAAGCCATATATCTCTCTTGTATCAGAGCGGAGGGCTGAACATTTATAAGGCACGAAGTTTGATGCCTGTCTGGCGTGCTTGAGAAGTTCTGAGGCATCGATCGTTGAGGTTTAAAAGGGGGTCAGACTTACAGTAGTGCCGATTTTTGTGAGATTTCTTGGATTTTAAAAAGATTCGAGTTCCTTCAACAAAAAGTGATTTTGACTTGAAAGGGCCTCAAGATTAAAATTGAATTAAATAATTAAATTTGTTTAAAAAAAAATAAATTCACGAAAACAAATTAAATTCTTGTTGCATTCGGTTGGATGGTTGAAGGATGCAATTACTTTCGATAATTTTGTCGACTTTCCTGGGGTCTGCTTCGGATTAGGAATGAGGCCATAGGAATTTGAATCAGCTTCTGCGAATATCGAGTGAGTGTGGTGTGTTCAACGGTGTGGTTGATGTGTTTGGGGGCTGTCTCTGGTGGATGTGTACAATGGATGTATTGGAGGAGGGTGTGTGGTGAATGAGTGGTGGATGTGTGGTGAATGAGTGGTGGATGTGTGGTAGATGTGTGGTGGATGTGTGGTAGATGTGTGGCGGATGTGTGGTGGATGTGTGGTGAATGAGTGGTGGATGTGTGGTAGATGTGTGGTGGATGTGTGGCGGATGTGTGGCGGATGTGTGGTGGATGTGTGGTGGATGTGTGGTGGATGTGTGGTGGATGTGTGGTGGATGTGTGGTAGATGTGTGGTGAATGAGTGGTGGATGTGTGGTAGATGTGTGGTGAATGAGTGGTGGATGTGTGGTAGATGTGTGGTGGATGTGTGGCGGATGTGTGGCGCATGTGTGGTGGATGTGTGGTGGATGTGTGGTAGATGTGTGGTGGATGTGTGGTGGATGTGTGGTGGATGTGTGGTGGATGTGTGGTGGATGTGTGGTGGATGTGTGGTGGATGTGTGGTGGATGTGTGGTGGATGTGTGGTGGATGTGTGGTGGATGTGTGGTGAATGAGTGGTGGATGTGTGGTAGATGTGTGGTGGATGTGTGGCGGATGTGTGGCGGATGTGTGGTGGATGTGTGGTGGATGTGTGGTGAATGAGTGGTGGATGTGTGGTAGATGTGTGGTGGATGTGTGGTAGATGTGTGGTGGATGTGTGGTGGATGTGTGGTGAATGAGTGGTGGATGTGTGGTAGATGTGTGGTGGATGTGTGGTGGATGTGTGGTGGATGTGTGGTGGATGTGTGGCGGATGTGTGGCGGATGTGTGGTGGATGTGTGGTGGATGTGTGGTGGATGTGTGGTGGATGTGTGGTGGATGTGTGGTGGATGTGTGGTGGATGTGTGGTAGATGTGTGGTGAATGAGTGGTGGATGTGTGGTAGATGTGTGGTGGATGTGTGGCGGATGTGTGGCGCATGTGTGGTGGATGTGTGGTGGATGTGTGGTAGATGTGTGGTGGATGTGTGGTGGATGTGTGGTGGATGTGTGGTGGATGTGTGGTGGATGTGTGGTGGATGTGTGGTGGATGTGTGGTGGATGTGTGGTGGATGTGTGGTGGATGTGTGGTGGATGTGTGGTGAATGAGTGGTGGATGTGTGGTAGATGTGTGGTGGATGTGTGGCGGATGTGTGGCGGATGTGTGGTGGATGTGTGGTGGATGTGTGGTGAATGAGTGGTGGATGTGTGGTAGATGTGTGGTGGATGTGTGGTAGATGTGTGGTGGATGTGTGGTGGATGTGTGGTGAATGAGTGGTGGATGTGTGGTAGATGTGTGGTGGATGTGTGGTGGATGTGTGGTGGATGTGTGGTGGATGTGTGGCGGATGTGTGGCGGATGTGTGGTGGATGTGTGGTGGATGTGTGGTGGATGTGTGGTGGATGTGTGGTGGATGTGTGGTGGATGTGTGGTGGATGTGTGGTGGATGTGTGGTGGATGTGTGGTGGATGTGTGGTGGATGTGTGGTGGATGTGTGGTGGATGTGTGGTGGATGTGTGGTGGATGTGTAGTGGTTGTATAGTGGATTTGCTCTGGTGTGTAAGGTTTGAAGTGTATGGTGTAAGGAACAACACGAAGATGTCTGAAAGACGTTTTCAATAAATTACTCGCGAAGCCTTTGCACACTTTAATTTTTTTTCAACTGAAAACTCTTCTTTCTACGTTTTTTCTTTTGAAAGACTTTTCGAGCTGAGATAGATTCGTTTGCCTGCGAGCAGACGATGTTGCTGCAACATTGAAACACTTGAACCGCTTCTGATCCTGCATACTTCGA
>OX387246.1:11691028-11693528 GCA_947562095.1 Branchellion lobata
TACTACTACTACTACTACTACTACTACTACTACTTCTACTACTACTACTACTACTACTACTACTACTACTACTACTACTACTACTACTACTACTACTACTACTACTACTACTACTACTACTACTACCACCACTACTACTACTACTACTACTACTACTACTACTACTACTACTACTACTACTACTACTACTACTACTACTACTACTACTACTACTACTACTACTACTACTACTACTACTACTACTACTTACTACTACTACTACTACTACTACTACTTACTACTACTACTACTACTACTACTACTACTACTACTACTACTACTACTACTACTACTACTACTACTACTACTACTACTACTACTACTACTACTACTACTACTACTACTACTACTACTACTACTACTACTACTACTACTACTACTACTACTACTACTACTACTACTACTACTACCACTACTACGACTTCCGCGATTTTCTAGTTTTATTAAATAATAATATCCATTAATGAGATTGTTCTAACAAAAAAAAATGATGAAGAAGGGAATGTTTGATATGGAAGACTGTTAGCCGAATGGTTGAATGGTTGAAAAACCCCAGAACGTCGAAACAAAATGATTTTAATGCTATTACGACATGGAAATATAGGACTCTGAAAACCTTAAAATAACTTTGAGGATCTCTTAAGCTATTTTGTGGAGCACTCTTTTGTTATCTTTTGTTAAATTTAATTTGACTTTTTTAAATTTAAAAAATTGAGTTTTTAAACTTGATTTTACATTAGATTTTCAATTATTATTTTAATAATAATTTTAAATGTATTTTTAATGTTACTTTCACTTCAAATTACGAACTTTCTCTTTCAAGCTTGGTCTTCCTTCTTTTCAGATCACTGTGAAAATCCCTTTGGAAATGTTAAGAATGGAGAAATGAACAACAACTTGGCCGAACATTGCTTGATTAACATTAAAACAGAGCGCTAGAAAATGTTGGTTGTCATAGCAATCGTGTGCCTTTTGGTGTGTTGCCATGGAGACAGACAAGAAAGCAAGCCCAGATACAGCATTTTCAACTACAAGACGGCTTACCACAAGCGGGCGAGCTACGCTGCAAGCGGTTATGATGTAAACGAGAACAAAAATACTAATAATAAAAATACTAATGATAATAATAATGAAAATAATAATAATAATTTGTTTCCACTGTCACTAACGTCGATAATCTCCAACAATCCTCCTCCTCCTCCTTCGTCACACGTGTTGTCACTGGCGGCTCACAACCACACAAACAAACACACAAACAAACACACAAACAAACACACAAACAGGCCACACAAAAGCAGATACGACAACTACATTGATAACACCTTCATGAAATTTGGGTTCAAGTCTTACGAACCTCAACAACATGTTGAGCAACAGCAACATCAACAACCCCAGTATCAACAACATCAACAACAGCCTCCAGTTTTCTTGCCTTACAACAACAACAACAACAACAAACAACCAACATACATTCCACTGACAAATCGCCTTCACCGCCATCAACAACAACAACAACAACAACAACGACGTAGACACAAAAGAGTAAAAAACATCACTTTGTTTCCAAAGCCAAAATACCAACAACACAACAACATCGACAACAACAACGACAATTATTTTGAAAAAAATAAACAACATGAAACCTTCAACAAAAACAAAAATGTTGATTATTACAACGACAATGATGACGATGGTGAAAATGAACACACAAACAAAAACAAGCAATATCTTCATGCAATCAACAAAAACAAATATAACCATGCAATTAACAGGAACAACAACAACGACAGATACAATGATGTCATCAACAACAACGACCACACCCAAACATTCCCAAAACACATCTTCTCGAAGTCACAACAGATGCACCATCCTTCTTCGAAACTCTCAAATTTCAAACACTCCAACGATAAAGAGGCCTTTTTCAAATTTTCAAAGTTTTACAAAAAACATAAACAGGGTTCTTCTCACCCTAGCAACCACTTTTCTCACCCTAGTAACCACCCTTCCCGCCCCAACAACCACCCTTCCCACCCTAGCAACCGCTATCGCTACTCTAGCAACAGAGTTGGAGCCAAAAGTTACACGTGGGATCCTCGAAGCAAACACTACCGACCTTTAGACAACAACAAAAACTACAAATTCAACATCAACAACAATATCAACAACAACTACAACAACATTAACAAACAATCGAGCCACCATGGGCCTAGGGAGCACGGAGGGCAGTCATACCACCGATACAACGTCACTATTGACAAAGACAACAAAGTCGATGTTGCGTATAGAGGCTATTCCGACACCAACAACAACAGAAAAGTCACAAACAGAAACAGGATCGCTATAAACAACAAAAACAATAACAAAAACAGTAACAACAACAACCCTACAAACAGCAGCACAGCAAACAATGCAAACTCCTACGGGGGTCGAACTCATCTTTCTAGAAGTGACAACAATG
>OX387246.1:11696028-11698528 GCA_947562095.1 Branchellion lobata
GGGATTTTACAAAAATATTATCTTAAAAATTGTTACTAAGGCTTCATAGTTGGTTGTTAAAAAGGTATGCCTGATGGTTGATTGGTTGATTTGTCATGGTTGATTGGCTTAATACGTTATGGTTGATGGCTGATATGTCACGGTTGAGTGGTTTATTACGCCATGGTTGATGGTTGATTGATTGATGTGTCATGGTTGATGGTTGATTGGTTGATGTGTCATGGTTGAATGGTTTATGTTATTTTGCGACAGCGTTGAAGTTGAAGCGATGAAGAGGTTCAAACACCCACGAAACGTTAGGCAAATAACAGATTGATTAGAAACACCAAATTATCTGGATGAATTGAAAATTAAAAATTTAATTAAAAATGGAAAATATTAAAAAAATTACAAGCTTTATTGTGAAAAAAAAACAGTTTCATGGTAAATCTGAAATTTTTTTCATTTTGAACTTAAAAGTATATTTTTATTAAAATCAAATAATTATTTTATTTTAAAATCAGAAAATTCTTTTTTTTCTTATCAGAGCTCCCACCCAGAGGCACCACCCACCCACCCCTCCCTCCCCACACCAACTACCCCCCCTGGTGGGAAAAACGTGAGTTTCCCTGGGCCTTTGTGAAGTTTTTTTTTCTTTTATAAAAAATTGTAATTTTCAAAAAAAAAATAATTTTGTATTTTCTAAAATTATTTTCACATCTTTTTACAGCTACCATCAGAAGAACTCCACCGACAACAACAACTACCACCACTTTTTTCAAAGCTGTAACCACTGCTTTCACCACCACCACCACCACTACTACTACTACAACGACAACCACCACAACAATCACAACTACCACTACCACAACCACCACAACCACCACAACCACCACAACCACCACGAGAAGGAGAATTATCTACACTCCCCCCATCAAGCCGGTCGAAGCACGAAGTAAATCGGAGTGAATTGAAATGGAAATGAAATCATGAACTACTTATGCATATCTGCGTCCCTACGTTTCTCACTCAGTTATCAAATCTGACGCCAAAATGAGTCACTTGTGTTAAATGCAAACCACTCACACACAGACCCACCAAATGACTTAGTTATTCAGAACAAACTTTGAAATTTTGATTACGTGCACACACAAAGGCACTACAACAATTCTTCTTTGACACTCACCTTGATAATCTTAATGGCACATTACAAAGATAACGATAGAAATGCCACCTACGTGTGCCAACACCACACCCTCATCCAGATCCCACCACACCATACACTTGTACATCATCACCACCACACCACTATACCCCAACTCACCACACAACACCACAAAATTACCTCATCTCACCACACAATCACCGTACACACTACACAAAACCACCACCACACCACAGCTTCTGTTCGCATCGTTGGCAAGCCGACAAAGCAGGTGGTGAAGCTGGGAGGATCAGCGGTGTTCGTGTGCAGGGCTCAGGCGGTGGGGCTGTTGACACGTAACTACAAAAGCTCAGTTCCCCCTCCCTCCCATCTGCTTCCCACCATCAACTGGTTCATCAACTTCAACATCAAAGCCACCACCTCGAAGGAGCAGGGAGTGGTGGTGTGGCAAGAGTCAACGGGCGCTAACGAACTCACGTCGGTGTTGAGACTTGAACGAGGCATGACGCAGCACAGCGGCAACATCCAGTGCACCGCATCAGTAGCCAAGTGGTCAAAACTGCAGTCAGGACAATGGAGACCTGGCACAAAAATGGCTCAAAAAAAAGAACTCACCAGACTGGTGGTCGAGGCAGAAACCACATGTGAGCTGGGCTGTGTGTGTTTGGAACGTGGTGGGAGTGGGTTTATTGTGTGTAGACGGATTGTGCGCGTGGTGATGTCACTTCATCATTCAAGTTGTCACCTTTCACAACTCAAAGCTGAGCTTTGCTGGAAATGACACTCTGAGCTTTGCCAATAATCGAACCCTGAGCGTCTCACTCCGCAGCCTAGCATGCTAAGCATTAGGCTACGAGCGACAGTCGTTAGAGCCGTTCTAGTGTGGGAGCACCGTGGGACTCTGCTTAAATGTTCGCTTAAAAAGTAAAAATCGCCTTTGGTGGTCTTTTTTATTTTTTTATTGTTTTCTTAATCGTTTTTTTATCTTTAATTATTATTTTTTTGTTTCTTATGACTTTTTATTTATTTATTTACGTATTTAAATATCAATATATCCCTTATTTATAACTTCTCAAACTGTTTCAGTCCTCACTTCGAATTTTGGCAGACACATTTATCGTGTATCTCATCCTTAGTTACCAAAAGTAACTGTGAATCTTTAAATGCATAAGCTCTTAAGCTCATTGAGTATGAAAGACAAGCAGTGAGAAGTTTTATTATTATTATTATTATTATTATTATTATTATTATTATTATTATTATTATTATTATTATTATTATTATTATTATTATTATTATTATTATTATTATTATTATTATTATTATTATTATTATTATTATTATTATTATTATTAT
>OX387246.1:11703528-11733528 GCA_947562095.1 Branchellion lobata
ATTTTTTTCTTAAGGTTTTTTTTTCGACGACTTTTCAGCAGATTCACAATGGAACTTACTTTTTTACTTATTTTTATATTTTGCTGCCAAACTAACGATCATAACTCAGTTAGCAGTACTATTTCACTCACAATGATTGCAACAAATCCATATCCAAACAACAACCACACAACCATCTTAACCAAACCTCACAATCCTACAAAAAAGACCCCACACAACCACCATACAACCACCACACAACCAACACACAACCACCACACAACCACCACACAATCACCACACAACCAACATACAACTACCACACAACCACCCCACAACCACCACACAACCAACACACAACCACCTCAACCAAACTCCACAATCAAAAATTTACACCACAAACCACCACAACCCCTCAAGTGGCCTCGGAGCTCTGAGGGGGTTAAGGCCACTATAATAATATTCGTTTTTGTATTGTATTGTATTGTAACTCGACAAAAAAACCAACAAAAAACCAACAAAACACCAACAAAAACACCAACAAAACACTCCCACAAAAACAATAACAAAACCATCAACAAAACCTTCATAAAAACCCCATAAAACCACCACCACCACCACCCCCCCAGGCGTTCTGAGCATACGTGACGTGAGAGCAGACGACGCAGGAACATACGAGTGCAGAGCCAACAACTCCTTCGGAACCAACGTTGAATCCCTCTTCCTCAAGGGTCCGCTGCTCGCACCCTACATTAATTAACATTTTTTATTTATTATTATTATTAATATTTAAAAAAAAATATTTTATTATCTCTGATGATGAAGGTGATGATGCTGATGATGGTGATGCTGATGATGATGATGATGATGATGATGATGATGATGATGATGATGATGATGATGATGATGATGATGATGATGATGATGATGATGATGATGATGATGATGATGATGATGATGATGATGATGCTGATGATGATGATGATGATGCTGATGATGATGATGATGATGATGATGATGCTGATGATGATGATGATGATGATGATGATGCTGATGATGATGATTATTATTATTATTATGATTATGTTTATCATTATTAGTAGTAGTATTATTATTCATTTTTTGTTATTTTTTATTATTTTTATTATTTTTGTTCACTATTTGTTATTTATCATTGTTATTCTTATTATTATTAATTATTTGTGATTTATCATTATTATTTTCCATTTAATAATACTTATTGTGTATTATTAAACATTCCATAGTATTGGTCTTGAGGCATTCAACCGATTAATTATTCGAATTCAACTTACAATACTTGCTTGAGTGTCAGCATTTGTCATTGACAAGATGATAATGAGGATAACGGACTTGAGTTGCCGAACAAGAAACTGACGCTGAGTGATGATTGGGTAGAGACCAAGCCACGAGTGGATGATTTTATTGAAAAAATCAATGACTCTCACGCTTATTCCATCAAAACCACCAATCTCCTTTCCACCACAACCACCATCATCCTCTCCACCACAACCACCACCATCCTCTCCACCACAACCACCACCATCCTCTCCACCACAACCACCACTCTCCTCTCCACCACAACCACCACTCTCCTCTCCACCACAACCACCACCATCCTCTCCACCATCCTCTCCACCACAACCACCACCATCCTCTCCACCGTCCTCTCCACCAAAACCACCATCATCCTCTCCACCACAATCACCACTCTTCTCTCCACCACAACCACCAACATCCTCTCCACCACAATCACCACTCTCCTCTCCACCACAACCACCACCATCCTCTCCACCACAATCACCACCATCCTCTCCACCACAATACCACCATCCTCTTCACCACAACCACCACCACCAACATCCCACCATAACCATCACCATCCTACAGTCTCCACAGCCAAATGTGACGCTTCCATGTGTCAGCACGGAGCCACGTGCGTTGTCCATGACGTCAGCACATCGTGTGAGTGCCACATTGAATGTCATAACGTGGCACCCCAACCTGTTTGCGCTGATGATGACGTCACGTATGACAACTCGTGTCACGTGAAGCAAGTCGAATGTCAAGAACAACGTGCTATCAAAGTTGTCAAAGAAGGAAAATGCCGTGAGTGCTTGTTTGTGTGTGTGTGTGCGTGTGTGTGTATTTGCGCGCGCGCGCACGCGTGTGTGTGTGTGTGTGTGTGTGTGTGTGTGTGTGTGTGTGTGTGTGTGTGTGTGTGTGTGTGTGTGTGTGTGTGTGTGTGTGTGTGTGTGTGTGTGTGTGTGTGTGTGTGTGTGTGTGTGTGTGTGTGTGTGTGTGTGTGTGTGTGTGTTTGTGTGTGTGTGTGTGGGTGAGTGGGTGGGTGGAGGATGAGTTGGTGGGTGTGTTTTTGTGAGTTCGAAAGCCTATTCAATATAAAAGACGAGACATTTTTAGGAACCACAGGCCTAGTAATGAAATATCCGATCTGACGCGTCGGAGAAGGCTTAAGAATTGGAAATATTTATAAAAAAATCAAAACAGTGTAAAATGATGCGCTATTCGGTTTGAATAGCAAATCCTGAAGGTCGAAAGCTCAATGCTTGTCTCGATAACAAACTACTATGACGCAATGAGTGTAGATTGAGGTTGATGAAGTAGCTAACAAAAGCATTGAGAGTGCTTGAAAAAAAGGAATAAGAAGAACTAACGTCATATATGGGGATCCCTCAAGACATGCCCAACCAGAACAACTTGAGGGTTGAGTTTGCTTTTAATTGGGCGCAGTGAGTGCTTCAATAGACACTCTTCAACGCTGACATCATTGAAACTCGCTGCGCGCTGCTGCCTAGACGCTTCAACACAACACGCCATCCGCCCAACCTGCCATCTTACTGGAATCAGGTTACCAACAAGCCCATCCTACACATGAGTCCACTGGGAGGGTAAATGAGTAGTAGTAGTAGTAGTGGTAGTAGTAGAAGTAGTATTAGTAGTATTAGTAGTAGTAGTAGTAGTAGTAGTAGTAGTAGTAGTAGTAGTAGTAGTAGTAGTAGTAGTAGTAGTAGTAGTAGTAGTAGTAGTAGTAGTAGTAGTAGTAGTAGTAGTAGTAGGAGGGTAAATGAAAAAAAATAAATATAAAAAAATAGCTTATAACCATTTCATAGTATTTGTTAGTTTAAAAAAACTTTTTGGAAGTCTTAAGGCCGCATTAAAGCGAGAACTATTAAGACAAATGCATTGAAGGCCACGAGCGGAAGGCTTTGTGTGAACGAGACAGAATTCTCAATGGATTCCAGGAACTTCTATGAAACGCATGAATGGTACTGTATGCAACCTTGCATCGTCTGTGTAGGCTTGCATAAGCTGCTTTGAAGAAATTCAGGGTTCTCATTCATAAAAGGTAGAGAGCTAGAGAGTGTCAGAGTATAAACGTATGGAGGTAGAAAATATGTGGACGAATGAAGAGTGTGGGTGAAAGTTAATGAGTATGAAAAACACAGCTAGTGTTCGTGTATCAAAAGCAGGCGAGAGTTGAAGAAGAAAAGGAAGCGTAAGGTTGTAATGGCTGTCTCGAGGTGGAACTGTTAATGTAATTTGGCGTCTAATGGCTTACAGCGTGGTAAACAATGCAGGTGTAATATACACAAAGTGCCAACACCGCATCAAACTTCTACACAAAATATCAAAGGTTCTTGCGGTGTGTGTGATCAAATTGAATGCGATGAAGGGAAATTCGTGTACTTGTGAGGTGAATAGGTGTATCTAACATGAAGTGGAAGATGTGTGTCTAATATAAAAATTATAAAGAGAAAAGATAGTATCTAATATAAAGAGGATAGAGAGTATCTAATATAAATAGGATAAAGAGTATCTAGTATGAAGAAGATAGTATCTAATATTAAGAGGATAGAGAGTATCTGATATAAAGAGGATGATGAGTATCTAATAGAAATTAGCTGTGGAGTGAGAAGCTTATTTGAGATGCATTATGGACTGGGTGTTGTGAGACCCTTCATCTCACATTTGTGCAGAACACAACACTGTGTGAATGTGGAAACGCCGAATGTCACTGGGAATCGATTGAGAAATGTGGGAACAGATCAATTGAGAGATCGGTTGAATGATTAATAAGACCAACTGAGAATTAAAAAAAGCAAATTAAATACTTCTTTTTCAGAAACAGAAGCCCATTGTGGTGAGTGCACTCACGGTTCCAAGTGCGTGGCTGCTCCTGACGGCAAGGCAAGCTGCCAATGCGTCTTCGAGTGCCACGCCGAAGCGACAGAGAAGCTGTGTGGCACTGATGGACGCACCTACAGGAACAGGTGTGAGTTCGACCAGAGACTCTGCTCCCACCAGGACGACATCTACATCTTGCGAGAAGGACCTTGCGGTACCAATGCCTTTGCAACTTGCCAACCATTCGCCTCCACCAGCGAGATGAGGAAATAACACACGTGTCACTTGCAACCACGCAGACCCGTGCGAAGACCGAGAGTGCCTGCACGGATCCACGTGCGTTGCCAGCTCGGAAGGCTTCTCCGAGTGCAGGTGCCTCTTTGACTGCCCTCAAAACTCCACCAAAGCCGTGTGTGGCCAGGACGGCAAAACGTACACCAGCGCTTGTGAGCTCGAAAAGGCGGCCTGTGTGTCAGAGCAGCCCATGCGAGTGGTCAAGGAGGAGCCCTGTGGTGAGTCGCTTCGTCAACCTTTCTTTCTTAATATTTTTTCTTTTTTTATTATTGTTATTATTCATCTTATTTTTGTCTTCCTCCCTTTTTTTCTCCCACCTTTTAACCTGTTTTTTTTCTTCCTCTTCTTATTGTCAAAACCTTCTCACTCAACTTATTAGAGTTGAAGCATCAAATGGTGAATTTGAAAAATAGATAAATTTTTATATAGCGCTAACTCTCAATATCAAAGCATCTCGTTTCACGATGCCTACAAATGGATTAGATCTTTCAGTGGGGCTATGGGACAACTGTAGGTTAAGTAGGTGAAGACGAAGATGCTAGATGGAACACCATGAGTGAAAGATTGAACCGGTGGCCTCATCGTAAGCAGTATTGAGAAGGTGTAGGCTAGTCAGACAGGCATAGTCGGTGGTTCACAGTGGTGAAATGAGATGAAAAAATAAAGAAAATATCATTGATGGAATGCTATTGAGTTGCGTGATTGTTGTTGGAACAAGGATGAAAAGGCGGATTCTTCTATAGATTTTGTTTGCATATTGAGAAGAAGAACAGTTTCCAAAGAGATGAATAGTGTGGGCACGAAAGAACACGAGCGTACTGCTCGATGCCAGTCTCAGTGGAGAAGATTGAAGAGTCAATCGAGGATTGAATCTGTCAATAGAATCGAGTTTGAAAGATCGCTTTGAAAAATAGCATGCTTTTGCAAAAGTATTCACCCAGATGCAATAAAAAGCCAGAAAATGTGGATAAAGAATGGAAGTGGACTATGAAAAGAAATAGAACAACCATAAGCGAAGAGTTGTAATGAAAGTGAGGCTGAGCTCATGAGAGGCTTGAAAAAGGAGAAAACTCCAAATGAAGAAAAAAACCGGAAAATTTGTTAACACTGGACTGTGGACGATTCCATTGAGGACAAAACTTGAGAATACATGGAACCTGTTGACCTTTTGAAGTAAGATTGAGTGAGCATCTATAGAAGGAACATTACAACTTTGAGCAACAAATAAAACGAAGTAAGAAAAAGGTAGCAAAGAAGAAAGGAATGGATCTCTATAGGTTTTGAAATATTTTTTCTATAAAAAAAGGAGTTTGGATGAAATGAAAGAAGAATCTTCAACTCCATTGGATATTTATTTAAAAAAAAAAATAACTTTAGACGGGATTTGAAGCCCGTACCTTGTGTTTGAGTCTCAGTCACTCTGCCTTCGGCGTGTCTTCACCGACAACCACACCACGCAGACGTGTGCGAGGAAATGAAGTGCACTCACGGTTCCAAGTGCGTGGCTGCTCCTGACGGCAAGGCAAGCTGCCAATGCATCTTCGAGTGCCACGAGGAAGCGACAGAGAAGCTGTGTGGCACTGATGGACGCACCTACAGGAACAGGTGTGAGTTCGACCAGAGACTCTGCTCCCACCAGGACGACATCTACATCTTGCGAGAAGGACCTTGCGGTACCAATACCTTTGCAGCTTGCCAATTATTCGCCTCCACCAGCGAGATGAGAAAACAACACACGTGTCACTTGCAAACACGCAGACCCGTGCGAAGATCGAGAGTGCCTGCACGGATCCACGTGCGTTGCCAGCTCGGAAGGCTTTTCCGAGTGCAGGTGCCTCTTTGACTGCCCTCAAAACTCCACCAAAGCCGTGTGTGGCCAGGACGGCAAGACGTACACCAGCGCTTGTGAGCTCGAAAAGGTGGCCTGTGTGACAGAGCAGCCCATGCGAGTGGTCAAGGAGGGGCCCTGTGGTGAGTCACTTCGTTAACCTTTCCTTTCTCTTCTTCTTCTTACTATTATTTTTTTCATTCTTTTTTTTCTTTTTTTTCTTTTTTTTTTTCTATAATTTTCTTTTTCTTATTTTACTTTCTATTCTCTTTTTTTCCTTCTTTTTTCTTTCAGAATGTATAAATTGACTCAATAGCGATAACTGACTATTCGAAGTGTGGATTAAAAAATTAAAATCCAAAATTATGAAGCGCTGAATCCCAAATGTTCAGAGACGTTTGTTTCATCATAATAACACATGACCTTTCTCCTAGCATGGCCATGGAATGATCTGCTGGATTTTGATTCTGTCCTTAGTAGAGCAAGACTAGAATCGTATGTTGAAGTCGATCAGTGAAGAAAAATGGTTGGGTACAATTATTAATCTAATCTTATCTGATCAGTTTAGCTAGTATAATCTAATCAACTAACAACGTTTTTATAGGGCCGGTTGAATACTTTTCAAAAGTGCTCTACCACCGAGCGTTCAAACAAGCTTTCAGAATTTTTAAGAAAACAAAGTGAAAATATGTTGGGAGTGAGGCTAGGAAAAAGCGCAAGTTCTATAAGATAGGAACACAGTAGGAATAGACAGATTCAGTATGAACCCACTCAAAGGTACCATTAAAAAGTGAAAGTGAATGGAAGATCTGAAGCCTTTGCGAGGTGATAACTTAATCGGGCTTTTAGCTGAACAGGTGAATGGATATCAAAAGTGAAAGTGTAAACTTCCCAAGTTGACTTTTTCTTTAAGGGTTATCAGTGTAGAAAGACAAGAGTAGTCACACGGGAGAGCCCATACCAGAAAGCAAGAGAGCAGCACTATTGAAAGCTTTGGTGAGAGGTTACAGTGTGGTGTCAAGAGGACCCTGATAAGAGAAACAACCGTGAAAACTGTATGTAATGAGCAGAAAAACAGACACGTATAAAACATTAAAAGACGGGTGAAAAATAAAAAAAGTTTGAATTTTCTGTGGAAACTTTGAAGATCTTGTCGGAAGGTTCTGAGCGTTCATTGGAATCAAAACCAGAAGTCTTTAGGCGTTGGAATGGGATGGATCGATTTGAAGTAACAAGAGCAAAATATAAATTTATGCAAAAAAACAGATTTCAAATGTCACAAAAGAATGAAAAAATATCGGAGAGTTTGAGGAAAAATATATCAGCGCTCTAAAAAGAACGACATTCGGATCGTGAGTCGTTAACAAAATTGAGTGTTTCTTCTTCATGAAGGAGCGTTCAGATGAGATTTGAAGCCCTTACCTTGTGTTTGAGTTTCAGTCACTCAGATTTCAGTGTGTCTTCACCCACCACCACACCACGCAGACGCTTGTGAGGAAATGAAGTGCACTCACGGTTCCAAGTGCGTGGCTGCTCCTGACGGCAAGGCAAGCTGCCAATGCATCTTCGAGTGCCACGCCGAAGCGACAGAGAAGCTGTGTGGCACTGATGGACGCACCTACAGGAACAGGTGTGAGTTCGACCAGAGACTCTGCTCCCACCAGGACGACATCTACATCTTGCGAGAAGGACCTTGCGGTACCAATGCCTTTGCAACTTGCCAATCATTCGCCTCCACCAGCGAGATGAGGAAACAACACACGTGTCACTTGCAACCACGCAGACCCGTGCGAAGATCGAAAGTGCCTGCACGGATCCACGTGCGTTGCCAGCTCGGAAGGCTTCTCCGAGTGCAGGTGCCTCTTTGACTGCCCTCAAGGCTCCACCAAAGCCGTGTGTGGCCAGGACGGCAAGACGTACACCAGCGCTTGTGAGCTCGAAAAGGCGGCCTGTGTGACAGAGCAGCCCATGCGAGTGGTCAAGGAGGGGCCCTGTGGTGAGTCGCTTCGTTAACCTTTCCTTTCTCTTCTTCTTCTTACTATTATTTTTTTCATTCTTTTTTTTCTTTTTTTTCTTTTCTTCTTTTTTCTATAATTTTCTTTTTCTTATTTTACTTTCTATTCTCTTTTTTTCCTTCTTTTTTCTCTCAGAAGGTATAAATTGACTCAATAGCGATAACTGACTATTCGAAGTGTGGATTAAAAAATTAAAATCCAAAATCATGAAGCGCTGAATCCCAAATGTTCAGAGACGTTTGTTTCATCATAATAACACATGACCTTTCTCCTAGCATGACCATGGAATGATCTGCTGGATTTTGATTCTGTCCTTAGTAGAGCAAGACTAGAATCGTATGTTGAAGTCGATTAGTGAAGAAAAATGGTTGGGTACAATTATTAATCTAATCTTATCTGATCAGTTTAGCTAGTATAATCTAATCAACTAACAAAGTTTTTATAGGGCCGGTTGAATACTATTCAAAAGTGCTCTACCACCGAGCGTTCAAACAAGCTTTCAGAATTTCTAGGAAAACAAAGTGAAAATATGTGGGGAGTGAGGCTAGGAAAGAGAACAAGTTCTATAAGATAGGAACACAGTAGGAATAGACAGATTCAGTATGAGCCCACTCAAAGGTACCATTAAAAAGTGAAAGTGAATGGAAGATCTGAAGCCTTTGCGAGGTGATAACTTAATCGGGCTTTTAGCTGAACAGGTGAATGGATATCAAAAGTGAAAGTGTAAACTTCCCAAGTTGACTTTTTCTTTAAGGGTTATCAGTGTAGAAAGACAAAAGAGTAGTCATACGGGAGAGCCCATACCAGAAAGCAAGAGAGCAGCACTATTGAAAGCTTTGGTGAGAGGTTACAGTGTGGTGTCAAGAGGACCCTGATAAGAGAAACAACCGTGAAAACTGTATGTAATGAGCAGAAAAACAGACACGTATATAACATTAAAAGACGGGTGAAAAATAAAAAAAGTTTGAATTTTCTGTGGAAACTTTGAAGATCTTGTCGGAAGGTTTTGAGTGTTCATTGGAATCAAAACCAGAAGTCTTTAGGCGTTGGAATGGGATGGATCGATTTGAAGTAACAAAAGCAAAATATAAATTTATGCAAAAAAAAAGATTTCAAATGTCACAAAAGAATGAAAAAATATCGGAGAGTTTGAGGAAAAATATATCAGCGCTCTAAAAAGAACGACATTCGGATCGTGAGTCGTTAACAAAATTGAGTGTTTCTTCTTCATGAAGGAGCGTTCAGATGAGATTTGAAGCCCTTACCTTGTGTTTGAGTTTCAGTCACTCAGCTTTCAGCGTGTCTTCACCCACCACCACACCACGCAGACGTGTGCGAGGAAATGAAGTGCACTCACGGTTCCAAGTGCGTGGCTGCTCCTGACGGCAAGGCAAGCTGCCAATGCATCTTCGAATGCCACGCCGAAGCGACAGAGAAGCTGTGTGGCACTGATGGACGCACCTACAGGAACAGGTGTGAGTTCGACCAGAGACTCTGCTCCCAACAGGACGACATCTACATCTTGCGAGAAGGACCTTGCGGTACCAATGCCTTTGCAACTTGCTTATCATTCGCCTCCACCAGCAAGATGAGGAAACAACACACGTGTCACTTGCAACCACGCAGACCCGTGCGAAGATCGAGAGTGCCTGCACGGATCCACGTGCGTTGCCAGCTCGGAAGGCTTCTCCGAGTGCAGGTGTCTCTTTGACTGCCCTCAAAACTCCACCAAAGCCGTGTGTGGCCAAGACGGCAAGACGTACACCAGCGCTTGTGAGCTCGAAAAGGCGGCCTGTGTGACAGAGCAGCCCATGCGAGTGGTCAAGGAGGGGCCCTGTGGTGAGTCGTTTTGTTTTTTTGTTCTTTTCTGCCTTCCAAAACAAAACTTTCATCATCACTGTTACGCCTAAGAAAGTCCATAAAACATTCCAAGTATTTGGGCGCTTTCAAACACTTTGTAATCAAAATAAAAGTTCTAGTTAGTTTAAATGAGGCTTCGGAATGTACTCTGACAAACCTCTTCACAAAGCACCGTCCAGCACCTGCCCTTGTTCTACGAACCTCGCGGCACGATGCCACACATTGTGAATCTTATCTCGTCCAGATCTCGAATAATTCCTTTTATGTTGCTTTCGAATTTTTGTGTCTTTAAGCTCGGCGGAATATTTTGCTAAGTCGCATTCTTCAGCTGTTCAGAAAGCTTCGCTCAGAGACACACAAGAAGAAGGAAACATAACGAGAACCTACTTTCTAGGCTGAAATGATATATACCCTATCAATAACATTTCCTAGTTTCAATTTATTATCGTTTTACTATCTTTAAAAAATTAAATACCTTTCATAGGACTGTGAGATAATTCAATTCATGGAAACGTTTTATTGAAACCTTTTTCCAAACCTTTATTCCACTTCCATGCTCACTTTTATTCACGTGGTTAGAAACGAAGAGGTCCTTAACCCTTCATGGCTCAGAGTCCTTAATCCTTAATCGTCGTTGTGTTGTATCGCTTATGTGGCTGATGTACTGTTCATTGTGTTGTATCGCTTATGTAGCTGATGTACTGGTCATTGTGTTGTATCGCTTATGTAGCTGATGTACTGGTCATTGTGTTGTATCGCTTATGTAGCTGATGTACTGGTCATTGTGTTGTATCGCTTATGTAGCTGATGTTCTGGTTATTGTGTTGTATCGCTTATGTAACTGATGTACTGGTCATTGTGTTGTATCGCTTATGTAGCTGATGTACTGGTCATTGTGTTGTATCGCTTATGTAGCTGATGTACTGGTCATTGTATTGATTTCTTAAATCGTTTTCCTTGCCTCTCAAAACATTTCAAAAGTCGAAACAACCGCATTGACAACTACATCGTGACATTTCCACCCTTGTTAAGTTCATTGTTCCTTATTGAATTGAAAAGGCTCTATGGATCATATGCTAACAAGAACAGCTGGAATTTTAACATGGAAATGTTGGTTTCATATCCGTGGAAACAACTGCTGTCCACGCAGACGTGTGCGAGGGAATGGAATGCACTCACGGCTCCAAGTGCGTGGCTGCTCCTGACGGCAAGGCAAGCTGCCAATGCGTCTTCGAGTGCCACGCCGAAGCGACAGAGAAGCTGTGTGGCACTGATGGACGCACCTACAGGAACAGGTGTGAGTTCGACCAGAGACTCTGCTCCCACCAGGACGACACCCGAATCAAATACAACGGATCTTGTGGTACTTGTTTATTAGTTCCACTAATCCCTTTTGAAACTTCCGTCAAACGTCAACTTTTAAGTTTTGTACCATATTTTTTTTTTCAAAATTCTAAAATGAAACTAATGACGATCGTGAACTGTTTCATTCCACTCTCCTTCACCCATCCATCCATCTAACCATCGAAGCATCAATCTATTCAACCATCATTCCATCCAATGATCCAACAACCCATTCAACCACCTAAAAACACATTTATTCATCTAAACACCAAATCATTCACCCAATCAACACCCATCCCTTCCATCCACAATTCCTTCTCAGACCCGTGTTCAGAGCTCCAGTGTCCATCCCACCTCCACTGCCTCTTGGACGAGAACAGAGAGGCCAAGTGTTCGTGTCCTGGCGGCTGTGACTTGCACTCGAAGCCCGTCTGTAGCGTTGACGGCCTCAGCTACGGCAACGAATGCCTTCTGAAGCAGCACAAGTGCCTCTCCAAAGCGTTCAATCAGTCCTTCTCTCCAGGCGTCTGCCCCGAAAGTTCGTCTGCTTTTGCTTTCAACTTTCATATTTTGAAATTTATTTTAAACTTTTGAAGTAAGTTTAAATTCAAAATATAGAAAGTTTAAGCGTTAGAAACTTTTGTGGTTTCGACTTGATAGAATTTTGTTTCAGATTAGCTTCATTATATTAGAACCAGAGAGGATTTCCCATTTGAACCCTCAGTTGAAGTAGCACTGAGAAGCACAACGAACAGTCAATGTCATACTGACACTTGTCAAGTGTCACATTTTGGTAGATTCAAGCAAAAGCTTAAGCTTGGCATGAGCTCATTCCATATATTGATTCAAGGAAGCTTCAAATATGTCGGATTTTTATCTCATGAATCCATTGAATAAAATCATTCTTTTTGTAACCACCGAGCTAGCCAGCTGTTCAATAATGAGAATATTTTTTTAAAATATGTAATAAAAATATTTTTTTTTAATATATAACAAACACCTAGAGAGCATGGTTTAAATAAACAACTTTTGACGTTTTTCAGAATATCTCTTGAATATCTCTTGAACATCTTCTGAAACTCCACCCACAGCTCACCCTTGCGTCTTACTGAACTGTTCGAAAGAGTTCGAGAGGTGTGTGGTGGATGAAGAAGGAGGGGCGAGTTGTCAGTGTGTTGAGGGGTGTGCCCAGACCTACACACCCGTGTGTGGAAGCGATGGAAACACCCATGATAACCTCTGTTCCATGAGGAGACAACACTGCCTGGACCGCCAACCTCCGCAACAGTACCGTGAAGGAAGCTGTGGTGAGTGATCTGATTGGACGAGGTAGAACGGATTGCTCTGGTGAACCTTCTTTGTGCTTTTGTTGGCGTTGATGGTGTTGATGGTGCTGTTCTTAGTAGCTTTGTTAGTGATGGTTTTGTGGTTGGTGGTTTTAACGATGTGTTTAATGGTGGTAGGCCCAATGTTGATGTTGATGTTGATCTTGAAGTTGATCTTGAAGTTGATGTTGAGGTTGATGTTGAGGTTGATGTTGATGTTGAGGTTGATGTTGAGGTTGAGGTTGATGTTGATGTTGAGGTTGAGGTTGATCTTGAAGTTGATGTTGAGGTTGATGTTGATGTTGAGGTTGATGTTGAGGTTGATGTTGAGGTTGAGGTTGATGTTGATGTTGAGGTTGATGTTGATGTTGATGTTGAGGTTGATGTTGAGGTTGATGTTGATGTTGATGTTGAGGTTGATGTTGATGTTGATGTTGAGATTGAGGTTGATGTTGATGTTGATGTTGAGGTTGATGTTGAGGTTGAGGTTGATGTTGAGGTTGATGTTAATGTTGATGTTGAGGTTGATGTTGATGTTGATGTTGAAGTTGATGTTGATGTTGAGGTTGATGTTGAGGTTGATGTTGAGGTTGATGTTGAGGTTGATGCTGATGTTGATGTTGATGTTGATGTTGAGGTTGATGTTGATGTTGATGTTGAGGTTGATGTTAATGTTGATGTTGAGGTTGATGTTGATGTTGAGGTTGATGTTGATGTTGAGGTTGATGTTGATTCAGTGTCATTGCGTCCCACTTTTAGTGATTTTCTTTGAAAAACTAAAAACACAAAGCAATAGCAACTCGATCAAGCAGAAAACCAAAAAATAAAAATTGATAAAAACCAACCAAAATCTAAAACTGAAAGTGATGCACCCACTTTTCAGAGAAAGCAGACCCATGTGAAGGTGTGGAGTGTGAGGGTGGCATGGTTTGTAAGGCGCTTGTAGACCAAGGGGCTTCTTGTAGTTGCCCTTCCTGTTCACCCTTCTACCAACCGGTGCCCTTAGAGTTATCATATTAAGTTTCAGTTGATTATTCAATTATGAACAAAAGATGATTGATTATACGATGAGAAATTATTCTATCTTGAATTTGTTATTTATTAAATGTGTTACTTTATGTTTCCAAATAAATCAATCTTTTCCACACTTCACTTTTTTTAAGCTCCCAACAACATCTCAACAACAACTCCACTACAACTACTCAACAACACCACTACAACTCCACCACAATACCCCCTAGGTGTGTGGCAGTGATGGGCGGAGTCACGTGAGTGAGTGTCACATGCTACGTCACGCCTGCCAACACAACACCACCCTCCAAGTGGCCTACCAAGGAACCTGCGGTGTGTAGTTTGATTTCTTCTTTTCACTTTCACCTTATTGGCTAACCTTTTTGGGTCAATTTTTCTCGGTCAATTTTTCTGGGTCAATTCTTTTTTTTAAACTTTCTTAGGCTGTGAATTTTTTTCCTTTTATTTGTGAAATTTTCCCGATTTTTTTTTAAATTTCGGAAATTATTTTCGAATTTTTAAAGATGTTATAAAAGATCAACTTCGTATTCAATTGAATTATAAGACAAAATGAGAATTTTAAAAAAACTTGAAAGATGTTGAAATGAATTTTGATATGAAAAAGTGAATGAATAAAATCGCAAAAAAGAATAAAATTACAAACCTCAGTAAAAATTATAAAATAATAAAAAAATAATTTAAGAATAAATTAAAATAAATAAAATTAAATTATAATTAAAAATATTATAATTAAAATGAATGTTTAAAAAATTTTAATAAGAAAATTATAAATTGAAATCTATGAAAACATAAATAAACTTGAAAAAATTATAGAAAAAAAAATCTAATCAAAATTATTTTGAATAAACAAATGTTTTGCAGACTTGTGCAAGGGTGTTGTGTGCACGAGGCCTTACGAGACGTGCCACAAGGACGCAGGAGAGTGTCAGTGTCCTGACAACTGTGACGTGAGCACATCCTGCTTGTAATTCTTGTGTCACAAATCGCGTGTTGTTTTGAGTAAACTTTGTTCTATGATTTCTACTTGTTTCTTTTAACCAATCAACTAACCAAAACCAACTACTTCAACCTCCACAACCATCCAACCACCACAACCATCCAACCACCACAACCATCCAACCACCACATCATCCACAACTACCCTACGCACAGCCACCCCACACCCAACCACCACAACAACCCAACCACTCAACTACCCCAACTACCCAACACCCAACCACCACAACCACACAACGCCTCCATCCAATCCTCTCCAGGACTTCAACGAAATGGTGTGTGCCAGCAATGGACTGACATACCCCAGTGTGTGCGACATGGAGATCTCTTCTTGTCTCCAGAACAGCAACTACACTGTGGTGCACGAAGGAGAGTGTGGTGGGTGGTCTTTCTAATTGCCACACAGCTCGATATATTTTTTTAATTATCGTTTTTTAATCGTTTTAACTTGATCTTAACTCCTTAATTGCTCTAATCTTTCTTTGCAGAATCAATTACTGCTGTTTAATAGCTCCTTTCTGACTCTTTCAACTGCCTTCACTTTATTGCATCCACATAACGTCGTCATTGTTCGCTTACGAAAATGCCTACGTGTGGGCAATCTTCTTCAATATAACCATAGTCATAACCACGATCACAACCACTAATACAACCACGATCATAGCCACGAATAAACCACTATTATAACCACGATCCTAGCCACGAATACAACCACGAATATAACCACGAATATAACCACGAATATAACCACGAATACAACCACGAATACAACCACTAATACAACCACGAATATGAGGACGATTAACGAGTTGATCATTATGACGACTTTATGGTTCCAATCAGTTAAGGAAAAGTCATTACCCTGACACTTGACTCCTCATAGGTTGAAACTCACAATGTTTAATTGTTTACAGCTCTGTAATCGGCTTCCTCACACTCAACACAAGTTAACATGTTATAGTGGAGTTATAAGAAATAATTAAGACGAAGCTTTCACTTCATTAAAATGTTTTACTCATTGTCATCAACTTATAAAAAATTATCAGTCTCAATTAAAAAATCATAATTCACTATTAACCCCACTTAACCATATCCAACTTCTGTTAACAATAATGAGCATGATCAGCAGCCTTCAATCTTGATCAAATTTGACCATCAGGAATTTTTTTTTTGGTCAAGTTCAACAATCAGAATGTTGATCACCCTGCAACCACCCAAACATGATGAGCTCAATAATCAACTCACCCACGCATGCAGACGGCTGCCACAGTGTCGTGTGTTACTACGGCTCGGTGTGCAAGGAAGGAAAGTGTCTTTGTGACTTCGACTGTCCTGAACCTCGCAACGACAGATACCACAGCATGTACGACGACGATGATGATAAGGAGGATGAAGATACCGAACAGGTGTGTGGCGCAGACTTGAAGACCTACACGAGGTGTCAACTAAAGGAGGCCATGTGCAAGAAACAGGCCTCCATCGAGACGCTGTATGACGGGCCATGCGATGAGAAGGGTGGGAAGAAGGAAGGAGGTGAGAATGGGGAGGAGGAAAATGAAGAAGATGAGTACGATGAGGAAGAAGAAGAAGAGTATGAAGAAGAAGAAGAAGACAAAGAAGAAGGAGGAGAAGGAGGAAAAGAAGACGAAGAAGAAGGAGAAGATGATAGTCGTAATAAGTACGAAAATGAAAACGAATATGATTATGAAAAAGAAGAATATGATGAAGAAGAAGAGGACGAAGAGGGTGATTATGACGAGTATGAAGATGGAGAGAAGGAAGAGGAAGAAGATAGTCCTGATGTTGATGAAGGCAGTGGCATTGATTACAACAGCTACGATCGAGAATATGACGAAGAAGAAGAAGAAGAAGAAGAAGAAGAAGAAGATGTTGGTGAGGAAGACGAGTTTGACAATGACTACGGCGATGAAGGTGGTGGCCAAGGGGAACCTGATAACGGTGATTATGAGGATGAGTATAGTGGTAATTATGAAGATAAATACGATAATTATGAGAACACTGATAATAATGACAATGATGAAGAGATTACCGATGATGATATCGAAGAGGAGGAGGAAGAGTATGAAGATGACTACGATGATGATTACGACGACGGCTACCTGGAACGAGGTGACACAAACGAATTTGGATCAGGAGGGGCTCCTACTGGTGAGTTTAATGCTGAGTGGCTGCTTCGATGGTTGTTCCAATGGTTGCTTCAATGCCTATTTTTTTATTGCATAGTTGAAATAAACAAATTGAAATTAAAGAATTAAAAAGCATGCAAGTACATTATAACAACCTAATTAATGTTAAATTACATCGTTTTAATAACATTATTAAAGCGGTTGGAATACTCAATAATAATTATAATAATAATAATAATAATAATAATAATAACAATAATAATAATAATAATAATAATAATAATAATAATAATAATAATAATAATAATAATAATAATAATAATAATAATAATAATAATAATAATAATAATAATAATAATAATAATAATAATAATAATAATAATAATAATAATAATAATAATAATAATAATAATAATAATAATAATAATAATAATAATAATAATAATAATAATAATAATAATAATAATAATAATAATAATAATAATAATAATAATAATAATAATAATAATAATAATAATAATAATAATAATAATAATAATAATAATAATAATAATAATAATAATAATAATAATAATAATAATAATAATAATAATAATAATAATAATAATAATAATAGTAATAATAATAATAATAATAATAATAATAATAATAATAATAATAATAATAATAATAATAATAATAATAATAATAATAATAATAATAACTATTACTATTTCCAATATAACTAAATAATAAAAATAATAACGACGGCAAAGGAGTGTTGAAAGTGAAGCGGACTGGAATGCAGTGTGACAAGGAGTCTTGTCTGTACGGAGGTCGGTGTGGCAAGGATGGAAACGATCGAGTCACGTGTCTATGTCACTTTAACTGCCAGCCAATCAGGTAACATCACACCACAATTCACTCATCCATAACCCTTCACTCACTCATCCACACCACACCACATCACACCACTCTACACCACACCAAACCACACCACACCACACCACACCGCACCATACCACACCACACCTTACCACACCACACTACACCACAGGGCTCCAATATGTGGCACAGATGGACAGACGCACGTGAACGAGTGTGAGATGAGGGAGAGGTCTTGTCGCCATCAAATCTCCATCAGTATGGCCTCTTCCGGGAACTGCGATGGTCGTTGAGTCTTTAATAGACCATTCAATTATAAATCACTCCCATGGAATTGATTGTTGATTAAATTTCTTAATTAAATGGGTTAATTGAGTTTGGTCAATTGTTTTTTTATTTTTTTATTGACTGTTGCGTGTTGAAGTGATTGTCTAATATATAGCTTGTGCGATTGATTCCTGTCTGCTTGAAAGACCACGGTAACGTTTGGTCGACTGTTAAGCTCATTTTCTCATCTGATTACTTGATGATTGGCTGGCTAGCTAGAGGGTTGGTCAAACGCCTGGTTAGTTGGATAGTTGTTTGCATATATAATTGAATGGTTTGTTGGTGAATAATTCAAATAGTTAGTCAATTGACTGCTTGGTTGGTCACTGAAACACCTGAAGGACCTTCCCATGATTTTTCAGGAATATTCGAAGAGTTTTGTGATGGTTCAAACTCATTGGCTGACACAAAAACCGACCAGCCAATCACGTGTAGCGTAGACCACCCATGCCCCTCTCCCTGGTATTGTCACGTGATTGCTGAAACCGGAAGATGTTGTCTCAAAGCAGGTAAGAGGTGTGGTGTGAAGATGTGGGTGTGGTGGTGGCATTATGTAAATTCGTGGACGTGATGGTGAAAGGATGGGAATTTGATGGTCACCTTGTGTGAAGGCAATAGTGTGAATGTGTGAAGGTGGTATGACGTGGTATGACGTGGTATGCTGTGGTATGACGTGGTATGACGTGGTATGGTGTGTTATAGTATGGTACGGTGTGGTATGGTGTGGTATGGTGTGGTATGGTGTGGTATGGTGTGGTATGGTGTGGTATGGTGTGGTATGGTGTGGTATGGTGTGGTATGATGTGGTATGATATGGTATGGTGTGGTATGTTGTGGTATGATATGGTATAGCGTGGTATGGTGTGAGATGGTGTGGTATGGTGTGGTATGGTTTGGTATGGTGTGTTATGGTGTGGTATGGTGTGATATGGTGTGGTATGGTTTGGTATGGTGTGGTATGGTGTGAGATGGTGTGGTATGGTGTGGTATGGTTTGGTATGGTGTGTTATGGTGTGGTATGGGGTGGTATGGTGTGGTATAATGTAGTATGACGTGGTATGACGTGGCATGAGCTGGATGCGAAATTATAGATATGATAGCTATGTGATGAGATGGCGGCATAGGTTGACATATTGATGGAGGCAAAAACCCGTGAAATAACAAACATTCTAATGTGATTGGTGGTGGCAAGGAACAGTTCAAACATCCACAGGCCAATCCGCTTGTTCGGTGTCCAAGTACGGGTGCTGTGCTGATGGCTTCACTGCAGCTCCTACTCCAAGCCACCAAGGATGCCCCGGTGAGTGGGGGATGAGGTGATGGAGTGAATGAACTAATGAGCGAAGCACTGTACGAGTGTACGAATAAATGAGTGAATGGATGAATGAGTGAACAAATGAACGGGTGAATTAGTGAGTTAGTGAATTAATGAATGAGTAAATGAAAAATGATGGTATGAGAATACTTAAATGAATTAAAAAAAACAAAATAGATTAAATAAATAAGATACTAATTTAAAATCTAATTTAAATTGCATCTAAATTAAAATGAACACCATCACTACCACAATTGCAAACACCACACTAACATCACCTCAACCACCATCAACACCCTCCTCCCCCAAAGAAGATCCCTTTCTATAAAATCTATCCACCACAAAACCACTCCCAAAAATTGTACTCAACAATACAAAAAATCTTTCGGCACAAAGACCTTTACCACAAACTTCAACCACCACAATACCTCCAAAGCTCTCACCTCCAAACCCTCAAAAACCACCACGAACTTCCAAGCACCCACCACCGCAGAGAACTGCAGGTGCAACAGACTGGGGTCTGTGAACAGCACTTGCCAGCCTGTCAGCAACCAGTGCTACTGTAAGGAGGGCGTCATAGGAACCCACTGCGACCGCTGCAACACCAACTACTGGGGCATGCACCGCATAGGACAATTTGCTCAAGGCTGTACTGGTGAGTGGTTGATGAAGCTTTTTGGAGTGTTTTGGGGGTGTTTTTGGGGGTGTTTTTGGGGGTGTTTTGAGGGTGTTTTGAGGGTGTTTTGGAGGTGTTTTTGGGGGGTGTTTTGGGGGTGTTTTTGGGGGTGTTTCGGGGTGTTTTGGGGGTGTTTTTGGGGGTGTTTTGGGGGTGTTTTTGGGTGTTTTTGACGTGTTTTGGGATGTTTTGGGGTGTTTTGATGGTGTTTTTGGAGTGTTTTCAGAGTGTTTTAAAGGTGTAAAAGTTTGTTTTAGTGGGTGTAGTGGAAGTTGTTGTAACGCGGGCTGCAGTGGTTTGAGAGGTAGTTTTGGAGGTATTAGTGTGGTGATGGTTGTGGAGGCAGAACGTGCGGTGATGTTTATGAGAAAAAGTTATGGTTGAAAAATATGAAATAAACAAGGAATTTTTTCAATATCTGTCGAGAATTACACCACCGTCACAACAACTAAATCTCAAACAACAAAAAACACCACCAGAACCAAACCATTACAACATCATCCCTTTTCTATTCCATCCACAACACCACACCACACCACACTACACCACACCAAACCACATTTCACCACACCACAACCACACCACACCACACCACACCACACCACCACCACCACTACTACACCACACCACCATCACACCACACCGCACTACACCACACCACACCACACCACACCACACCACACCACACCACACCACACCACACCACCACCACAGCATGCTACTGCAACAAGTATGGATCTTTAAGGATGGACTGCGATCAGATGTCAGGCAAGTGCTTGTGCCTACCTGGAGTGACCGGATCTAAGTGTGACACGTGTTCAAACGGGAAAAAGCTCAACAAAAAGGGCTGTGTCGGTGAGTGGTTGTGGTAGTTGTGAGTGGTTGTGAGTGGTTGTGGTGTTTTGTGGTAGTTGTGAGTGGTTGTGAGTGGTTGTGAGTGGTTGTGGTGTTTTGTGGTAGTTGTGAGTGGTTGTGGTAGTTGTGAGTGGTTGTGAGTGGTTGTGGTGTTTTGTGGTAGTTGTGAGTGGTTGTGAGTAGTTGTGGTGGCTGCTTGTTAATGGTTGATCAAAAAAAAATTATTTATTTTATTTGAACCATGATTGAAACTGATCTGATAAGACTTCAAATCGCTCACTTCCACCAATCATTCTATCAAACCACTTCTAAAAACCACTTCACTGACCACTTCTCACCAACCATCCACTGCCCCTTCCATACAGCCTACCATCAACAGCAGTATCAACCAACCAATTTCCACATACTGCCACCAAAACCACCCCAGTCTACCCATCAACATGTCTCTCCCACCAAATGTTAAACAAACTTACCCAAACTTCAAGCCGACCTCACTCCCTCCCATCTACCAGATGATCGCAACAGACGTTCAAAACCTTGTCCAGCTGACATCACGTGCAAGTACGGAGCTACCTGTCACATGACACCGTCAGGACCTGAGTGCGCATGTCCGGAGAGTTGCTCTCAAGACAGTGGTCAGATGTTTGAAGGACTCATCTGTGGAACAGACAACAAAATGTACGCTTCTAAGTGTCAGCTGGAAATGTCGGCTTGTCGTCACCAGATGGATATCAAGGTGCTGTCCTATGGACCTTGTCTAGGTTGGTTGCTTGGAGGCTTGGAAAAGGTGGTGTTGTGCAGTTATGGGCTGAAAGATAATTGACTGATTGAGGATTAAAGTGTGAAAGTTGGGGGAAGATTGAGTGGCTCTGGAATGGGTGGTTGATTATTTTGAAAGTTCAAAGGATTGAGCAGATGCTGGGATGAGAGGTGAATAGATGGATAGCTGGATGAGTGGAGGAAGTATCAGTAGCTTGAATGAAAGGAAAAATTAACTAGTAGTTCAAAAGCTATGGAACACCAATAGTGTTCACACCAACGACGACTCTTCACAGAGACTCATCCATCGGAGCCTCCCGTGAAGAAGGTGGGACGAGAACCGCCTTATGTCGGAGACGAGAGTCAGTGATTCGAAATAGTTTTTTATTGAATTTTTTGAATTATTTTGTAGAAATTTATTTATTTATATTTTTTATATAATAAAACAATTTTAAATTGTAATTAAAGTTTATTTTAACTATCGAAGTATTTATGGTTTTCAAAGATTTCAATTTTCAATCTCGGTTGATTGAAATGGTGCAAAAATCTACTCTGTCACTTTTCAAAACTAACTGACACCCCACAACCATCTCCACCCTCACCACAAACCTTCTTTACCATTTATCCTCCTTTCCAACCACCTCCAACCCTCCTTACAAAATCCCACCCAACCATGAACCCTAGTCCCAAATCCACCAATCACAAACCCCCTTCCAGATCCCAACCAACCACAAAGTCCCACATAGTTTCATACAGCCAAACACCCACCTTTCCCCCACAGTACAACACGTGTACCCCTTCTTCTCGCCCAAGTCGTGGATGAAGGTTAAGAAGGGTCATTTTGGCACCAACGACATCACTATCTCCTTTGAGTTCAAGCCTCTCAAGGCATCGGGCATCATCTTCTACGTGGGTTACGACCTCAACAACATCAACGACTTCTTCTCCGTCTCCCTGCACGCCTCACGAATCGAACTGAGGTGAAGTGAAATGGTTTTTTTTGGGTGTTCCATGTTGTTCGGGGTTTTCTTGGGTTATTAAGTGGATTATTTTTGGCTGTTTTTTGTAGTATTTTGGGTTGTTATTGGAGTAGTTTTGGCTGTTATTGGAGTATTTTCGGTTGTTGTTTGGAAGATGTAGAAGGTTCTTTGTGAAGTTTTTATAAGGTTCTCCTTGGAGCATGGCCTATTTGACGGAGTGTTTGTTGGTCCTTTGTGGCATCCTTCATGACTGTAGTGTTTCTTGGCACTTTGTGAGATTTTCCGTGACGCGCTGAAGAAGACTAGAAGCCCATTTTATGACTTACCTTTGTTGAGGTTTTTGTGACGATAAAAGCGTCCTCCGCATCATTGCAACCACAAACATATTTTAAACTGCTACTACCTTCATCAGAACCATCAACACCAACACTACATTCTCACCACACCAACACCACCAACAACACCACCACTACATTACTACACCACCACCACTACACCATCACTACACCACCAACAGCACCACTACCACACCACCACCACACCACGACAGGTACAACCTGGGCAACAAGTACAGTGTCCTCAAAGGGTCCGAAAAAATCAAAATCGGATTCTGGCACAAGGTATCAGCATCCGTGGCTTAAGACAATAACTCAGTACTTTGATAGAATGAGGTTCAACTGTTTGAGTGTCAACACTTGCACAAGATTATTCTTAAGGCAACCTCATGGATGATTTTCAATTCTTAATTTATGATTCAAATGTTTCATTCAACTGAGAACTTCTCTTATTTGAATTTTTGCATAAGAAAAGCTTTTCTCAATAAAATTTTTTCTAAAGTGAAATAAGAGTTGAACACTGTTGTACATTGCTCAAATAGCCATAGATAAGAACGGCGTGTCACACGGCACGCCGAAGCGACATCAGCTTCAGAGTGCCTCAACCGCCTGCAGGTGCAAGTGTCGAGGTTCGGAAGGGTGGTGTTGCTGGCGGTGGACCACCAGTTGCCGGACAGCAGACGAGAGCTGGGCAGTCTGGCCTCTTTGAACCTCCTCAACACCGCCTACCTTGGAGCCCCTCCCAGCCAACTCAGCAGGTTTCTGCAAGCTTCTCCCACTTCGGCTGAGTGTTCACTTCATGGACTTTCATTTTCTCAAATCAGTCAACATTGACAACGAATACTCAAATATACAACTTTGTTTAAATTATGAAAAATGAAAAAAAAAACAATCCAAAGAATCAGTCTTTTATCACTTTCAACCACGTGACATTTAACCACGTGACATTCACCCACGGGACATTCACTCACGTGACATTCACCCACGTGACATTCACCCACGTGACAATCGACCATGTGACACGATAGGAAGAAGGTGGGCATGGAGTCAGGTTTCCAAGGCTGCATAAAGTCTCTGGTGATCAACAGCACGTTGATGGAGGTGGACTACCGACTACACGAGTTCACCACTTCCCCTGATGTCACCAGAACCCACAAGATTGGTGACTGGGTGTTTGGGTGGTTAGTTGGTTGGTTAGATTGATGAGTGGTTGATTAATTGGCTGGGTGTTTATCAGATGGGTGGTTTGATGGTTGGCTGGTTAGTTGGTTGAAAGGTTGGCCGGTTGAGTGCATGGTTTGGGTTGCTGGATGGTTAAGTTGAGTGGATTGATTAGCTGGTAGGATTGACTGTTAGAATAGAAATGCTGATGAATGGGTGGATCAGGTACCCAGCTAAAAAATTCCATCAACAACAACATGATTCACCTCTAATCAACACCCACCGCCACTCACCACCCGTCAACTCCAACCCACACTTTTGACCCACTTTCACAAAAACCACCTCTCTAAATCATTCTCACAAAAATCACTAGCACCAACCCCCCCCCCCCCCACCAACTCCACCCACCACCAACTCCACCCACCACCAACTCCACTCACCACCAACTCCACTAACCACCAACTCCACTCACCACCAACTCCACTAACCACGGCAGGCAAGTGCAAGCAGTCAGCCTGTTCCAAGTTCCCATGCGAGCATGGAGGTCTGTGCTACGACATCAACCAGGGACTTTCCTTCAAGTGCCACTGCAAGCCCGGATTTACCGGTGCCTTCTTTCCTTCATAACAATAATACTAACAATAATAATATTCATTGTTGTCATCATAACTTTTATTATTGAGGTTTTTTTATTCATTTCATCATCAATCTTTCATGCATTTCTACCTTCATTTCATCACCACTTTGTCTCAGCACATAACCATTTCACACCACACCACATCACACCAAACCAAACCACACTACACCACACCACACCACACCAAACCACACCAAACCACACCACACCAAACCACACCAAACCACACCACACCAAACCACACCACACCACACCACACCACACTCCATCACTTTTTCGCATTTACCTCCACAGGCACCAACTGTCAGAGTGAACAGCCAATATACCGCTTCTAGCAAGAACTACCGAAAAAATATATTTTAGATAAAAGTATCTTCAACTTTTTTAAATTCTTCTTCCGGGTTTTTGAGTTTATTCCGTACTACTGGAAAAGTTTAAAAGTTAATTTTAATGCAAAAATTTGAATTCAAAAAACTGAAAATCGTGTTTTGAACTCAAAGCCGTCCTACCATTGCTGCCTCCCACTTGACTGAGACTTAAGAGAGTTTCAAGTGCCTTCGCCATACCTCTACCGAATTTTTCATAAACATTTTTATATGTTTTTATATAAAAATAGAATCTTTCCATACCTGGCTTGTAGAGAAACCTTGTTTTGTTATTATTTTTATCATTTTGTTTTTCTAAGTTTGATTTTTTCTGATTCATTTTTGGAATTTTTAAATTCTCAAAAAAATTTTTAAAACAAATTTACATGTTGGAATGTTTATATTTCACTCAACTTCCAATCCTTTGGAGTTTTTTCAGTTCCATGACTTGTTTTGTACTATTTAACGCATTGTAAGGAATAAAATTATAATAGAACTCGTTCTGGAGTCCCTTAACCTTCGTTTCCATTCAAGATTCTCACTTGTGTCTTTTTTTATTCCTCTACCTCATTGTTTTTTCTGTCTAACATTTTCTGTCCACTTTTTTTTGTCTACCTTCTTTTGTCTACTTTTTTCATTCTACTTCTTTAACTTATTTAACTTTAATATTTTATTTTTCCAGCCTCTTCCCCACCTTCTATTTTTATCCTTCTCTCACCCCTTTTTTTAAATTTATTTTCATTTTTTCTCATTTTCTTTTTCCTCCTTCTCTTTTTCTTATTCCTTCTTCTTCTTCTTCTTCTTCTTCTTCTTCTTCTTCTTCTTCTTCTTCTTCTTCTTCCTCTTCTTCTTCTTCTTCTTCTTCTTCTTTTTCTTCTTCTTCTTCTTCTTCTTCTCTTCTTCTTCTTCTTCTTCTTCTTCTTCTTCTTCTTCTTCTTCTTCTTCTTCTTTTTCCTCTTTTTCCTCTTCTTCTTTTCCTCCTTCTCTTTCCCTTCCTTTTCCTCGTCCTCCCCCTTCTTGTTCCATGACTCTAACCGAAATATTTCACTTCAACATTACATTTCCGAAGCATTACACGTCATCACTATTCACAAGCTTATTGATCATTCGTCCTTAGAGATTCCATTCATTAATAAATATGTAATCCCTAACCCATTGAATACTCTGTGAACCCTGAGTGGTTAATTGAGTAATTAAGTAATTAGGTATTTTGAAATTAATTAATTAATTTTAATTTAATTTTATTATTCATTTTTATCCTGTCGTTGTTTGAGTCTCTTTGCAGGAGACTTATAACTTTACACTCGTCGCTAGGGTTTCACGATTCACTTGTAAATATTTGAAATGGTCAAAACTCCATGAAGCGCTTAACATATTTGCCAACAACCAATATATTGCTAACAGTCCATTATTCATTGTCAGCCGTTTTTATTTGACAATATAAAAAATGCCTATTAATAACTTGCACAAATGTATTACAATTGACATAAAAAATAAAATAAAATGAAAATAACTGAAATAATAATAATAATAATAATAATAATAATAATAATAATAATAATAATAATAATAATAACAATAATAACGGTAATAAAATTATTGATATGAAATTCAAAAAATAGTGTCAACAAATGTCATAATGAAAATAACAACAACAATACTCTAAGAGTTATGTAAATAATAACAGTGTCGACACCGTCTTCTAACCTGGACGCTTACACTAACCTCCTCCTCCTCCTCCTCCCTTCCACTCGTTCATTCTTTCTCATCCTCTTCATCTTTCACTCTCTTTTATCAAAAGTTTCATCATCTTTTTTTTTTCGTTTTATTTTTTTGTTTTTATTATCTTCATCTTTTTATTTCTTCCTCATCATTTTCTTCCTTTTCATCTTCCTCTTCTTCATCTTCATCTTCTTCATCTTCCTCTTCTTCATTTTCATCTTCTTCATCTTTTTTTCCACCACTTTGATCTTCATAACCACCATCTCCTCAGCCCCTTCACCAAGTTGCCTCCATCTCTTCCATCCTTCCCCCATTTTCTACCCACCTCTCACCCACTTCCCACCCACCTCTCACCCACCTCCCACCCACTTCCCACCCACCTCCCACCCACCTTCCACCCACCTTCCACCCACCTTCATCTGACAATCATTCAATCTCCCCATACATATGAAAATTGTTTCATCGTTTTTTTATTTTTTCCCCACTACAACACTCATCCATCCATTCACCACCTAACTACCCATTCACCATTCTAGCCACCCATGCATCACTTAACCACCCATGCATCACTTAACCACCCACGCATCACTTAACCACCCATGCATCACTTAACCACCCATGCATCACTTAACCACCCATGCATCACTTAACCACCCATGCATCATTTAACCACCCATGCATCACTTAACCACCCATGCATCACTTAACCACCCATGCATCACTTAACCACCCATGCACCACTTAACCACCCATGCATCACTTAACCACCCATGCATCATTTAACCACCCATGCATCACTTAACCACCCATGCATCATTTAACCACCCATGCATCACTTAACCACCCATGCATCACTTAACCACCCATGCATCACTTAACCACCCATGCACCACTTAACCACCCATGCATCACTTAACCACCCATGCATCATTTAACCACCCATGCATCACTTAACCACCCATGCATCACTTAACCACCCATGTATCACTTAACCCCCCATGCACCACTTAACCACCCATGCATCACTTAACCACCCATGCATCACTTAACCACCCATGCATCACTTAACCACCCATGCATCACTCAACCACCCATGCATCACTTAACCACCCATGCCTCACTTAACCACCCATGCATCACTTAACCACCCATGCATCACTTAACCACCCATGCATCACTTAACCACCCATGCATCACTTAACCACCCATGCATCACTTAACCACCCATGCATCACTTAACCACCCATGCATCACTTAACCACCCATGCATCACTTAACCACCCATGCATCACTTAACCACCCATGCATCACTTAACCACCCATGCATCACTTAACCACCCATGCATCACAACCACCCATGCATCACTTAACCACCCATGCATCACTTAACCACCCATGCATCACTTAACCCCCCATGCATCACTTAACCCCCCATGCATCACTTAACCACCCATGCATCACTTAACCACCCATGCATCACTTAACCACCCATGCATCACTTAACCACCCATGCATCACTTAACCCCCCATGCATCACTTAACCCCCCATGCATCACTTAACCACCCATGCATCACTTAACCACCCATGCATCACTAAACCACCCATGCATCACTTAACCACCCATGCATCACTTAACCACCCATGCACCACCTAATCACCCATGCATCACTTAACCACCCATGCATCACTTAACCACCCATGCACCACCTAATCACCCATGCATCACTTAACCACCCATGCATCACTTAACCACCCATGCATCACTTAACCACCCATGCATCACTTAACCACCCATGCACCACCTAATCACCTTTCCACAGCCTCTCATTTTTCAACGTCATGCCACTTCTTCATGTTCTCTTGGGTCCACCCTTACAATCCAATCTCGAGCCTATAACCCTTGCTTGTTTGGATGTTTCGTTAAATGAAATCTTGCGATCATTAAACCACTCATACCCCAGACTTCAATTTCACTTCATTGCGGTGGCGATTGGAGTTCTTGACTTTAATATCTTCAAATATTTTCAAATAAATCGTTGAGAATTTATACTTTTCATAATACTATTTGTTGTTTTGCATTGTATTGTAATGCATTGTATTGTAATGCATTGTATTGTAATGCATTGTTTTGTAATTCATTGTATTGTAATGCATTGTATTGTAATGCATTGTATTGTAATGCATTGTATTGTAATGCAATGTATTGTAATGCATTGTATTGTAATTCATTTTATTGTAATGCATTGTATTGTAATGCATTGTATTGTAATGCATTGTATTGTAATGCATTGTATTGTAATGCATTGTATTGTAATGCATTGTTTTGTGTTGGATTGTATTGTAGTGTATTGTGTTATCTTAAGTTGTATTTCATTGTACTGTATTGTGTTGTATTGTATTTTTTTGTATCGTATTGCGCTGTTTTGTATTCTACCTTATTGTATTTTCAATTGACCAGCAAAGCATACGGGCTGCTTGTAGGCATAAAGTGCAACAGATGATCCTTTCCTGGTGCATCAGCATACCAAAGGCCAGTGTTCCATTATGAAATGATGATGGCAATTATGTGAAATGAGAAGTCAAAAAGGATGAAAAGAAAGAAAAAAGAACGAAAGAAAAAGAAAAAAGAATAAAAGGAGAAAGAAAAAAGATAAAGAAGAGAAAGAAGAGAAGAAGAAAAAGGATGTAACAACAAATTGAAAAAATTGAAAAAATTGAAAAAATTGAAAAAATTGAAAAAATTGAAAAAATTGAAAAAATTGAAAAAATTGAAAAAATTGAAAAAATTGAAAAAATTGAAAAAATTGAAAATAAATATTTGTATCTTCATAAAAACACCGCTTATGAGAGTCTGCAAAACGCTGATGGAACATTAATTGGAGCTTGAAGGAGCATGGTGGAATGCTAGAGTTGAAGTTGAAAGTTGAACGCCTCATCAGTGGACACACATGGCGCCTAGTGAACTGTCAGTCTTTAATGAGGTCGAAGTGATCAATCACTCACTTGTGATTGGTTGGGA
>OX387246.1:11748528-11751028 GCA_947562095.1 Branchellion lobata
ATTATATAATAGGTTTTATCATGCTTCATTATATAATAGGTTTTATTATATTTTATTATAAATAATAATATTAAAATCTCATCAAAGAAAGTTTTTTCATACCTCGTTTTTTAAATTTTTTTCGAAGATGCATTTTGAATATTCTGCATGCATATCATGCCTTTTGAACATGGTTTTTCTATCTTCGTTTTTATGTTTTTAAATGTCAACTTCCTCTTTTTTCTGTCCCAGCCGAAGTGAGGGAGCTCAAGGAGATTTCTCATCTTTTAAGCAGTGAATTGAATCAATTTTCTCAAGCACATCTTTTTGAATTATCAATAATTGATGATAACGACAACAATAAAAGATAATAAAACAGAATATTTATCGAACATTCTTTAACTGAATGGATTCCAAACATACAGATACAACACATACATATACTTCCAAATACGAATGAATACATGTTATGAATTGACTCAATACAAAAGAGTGCCATTATTTAAATATTTTTTATTCTTCCAGTTGAACATCTACAACAACAACAACCTTTCACACAACTACCCCCACAACAACAACAACAAGATCTCACAATTTGATAAACAACCTTTGTCGCCCAACAACAACAACAACAACGTCAAAACCAATAACAATAACAACAAAAACATCAACGTAATGAATAATAGTGTCAATAACAACATCAATAACAATAATAACAACAACAGAATCATTTACACCAACTACTGCCAAAACTCCGTCAGGTAACTTCCTAGGGTGTTATCTGATCCAGAATCAAACAATGATTATTATTCTCACACACACACACACACACACACACACACACACACACACACACACACACACACACACACACACACACACACACACACACACACACACACACACACACACACACACACACACACACACACACACACACACACACACACACACACACACACACACACACACACACACACACACACACACACACACACACACACACACACACACACACACACACACACACACACACACACACACACACACACACACACACACACACACACACACACACACACACACATACACACAAACACACACACACATACACACACACACACACACACCCACAGTCATTTGAACAGTAACTATGGCATCATAGATGTGAGGAGGAAAAACGCCACTCGAGAGTCCACGTCGACGTTGAAGGCGTGGTTGTACGAGCACATGAAGAACCCATACCCAACCAAGGGTGCGTGCTGCGTTTCTATGTTGTTTTGTTTCAATGTGGTTGTTGTGCTGCCGTTGTTTTGTTGTTGTTGTTTTTTGTTGTTGTTTTGTTGTTGTTGTTTTGTAGTAGTAGTAGTAGTAGCTGTATGTTGTTGTACTGGGTTGTCTTGTATTGTTGTAGGCTTACTTATATTTCAAGTATCCTCGTATACTTTGATTTTCTGATCTCCTTCTCATCACTTTGTTGTTCAATTCTTCTCAATCAACCTTGCAGTTTATTGTCGAACCATTTTCTTTTCTCTTTCAAACAAAACATTTTTCAAACCGTTTTTTTTGCTTCTTTCTTCTTCTACGAACCCTTTCAACACTTTCCTCCTTTTTTTTACGCTTTTATTCAATCGTTCTCTTCCCATTGTCTTCCAAATCTTTCTTTCTCTTTCTTACTCTGTCATCTTTCTCTCACTCTTTCTTTCTTTTTTCCCTCCTTTTTTCCTCCTTTCTTTCTCTTATTCCTCCCAGGAGAGAAGATAATGTTGGCGATCATAACGAGGATGACGTTGACGCAAGTTTCTACGTGGTTCGCCAATGCTAGGAGGAGACTGAAGAAGGTAATAGAAATGGTAGAAGAAAAGATAGACTGAGAAGAGTGGAAGAAGATAAAAAAGCTGAATGACGTGAAATGAGGGGATGAGATGGATGGATGAAGTGAGAGAAAGGGATGAGAGGGATGGATGAGATGAGATAAGGGGATGAGAGGGATGGATAAAATGAGAAAAGAAGTGGACAAGTTTGAAGAAAAACAAAGTTGAAGGATGGGAAAATGAACAAAGTATAGAGGTAAAAGAAATGTGTTGAGTGAAGTCAGAGAGATTGGTAGGGTGGAGTTGCGACGAAGATCTTGTAAGAATGGAGTTAAAAGATACAAAAAATGATACAAATAAAGAGTGATACAAAGATAGAAAGATACAAAAAAGGAGCACAAAAGAGAAGCACAGGCTGGTAGAACAGCAAGAGCAGCAGTGACGTTGATTGGCGGAACGGATTGTAATTGGTAGCTATAGTAAGCGATCGAGGGTTTGGTCAAATGGAGGGGTTGTTGTGTATGTTTGCGTGGTGAGACATTGAACTGCAATTTCGTCCCCCAGGAAAACAAAATGATTTGGTTTCCCGCTAAAAAACCAAACAAGCAAGATGATAAAAGTGATGATGAGGATGATGAAGAAGACGACGAAGGTGATGACGTTGGGAATGGTGATGATGAGGACGAGGCTCATATTTGTAACAAAAT
>OX387246.1:11753528-11806028 GCA_947562095.1 Branchellion lobata
GTAGGGTGTTGTGTGGAGGGTTGTGTAGGGTGTTGTGTGGGTGCTGTGTGGGGTGTTGTGTGGGGTGTTGTGTTGAGGGTTGTGTGGGATGTTGTGTGGAGTGTTGTGTGGGATGTTATGTGGGATGTTGTGTGGAGTGTTGTGTGGAGTGTGGTGTGGAGAGTTGTGTGGGATGTTGTGTGGAGTGTTGTGTGGTTTGTTGAGAAGAGGGTTGGCTAAAATGTCTTATAAAATTAGCTGATGTTTTGGAAGACATAACAAGATTTTTTTCAATGGAGTAAGAAAAACTCATTTTCTTGTAGAAGGATCGAGGACGAACTTTCCTGGATAGCGTTCTTGGGATTCTCACAATTCTCCATCGCCGCACAGCATTTAACTACCACCACAACACACCATTCAACTACTACCACAACACAACATTCAACTACCACCACAACAAACCTCTTCATCATCAACATTCCACACCCTTCCGTCACCACGAAAGCATGTCATTCCACCACAACCTCACAGCATTTCACCACCACCATCTTACCATCTCCACAGAAACATACAAAACTCCACCACCATCTCCACAGGTACATACAAAACTCCACCACCATCTCCACAGGTACATACAAAACTCCACCACCATCTCCACAGGTACATACAAAACTTTACCACAATCAAGCCTCCACTTGAACACCTCCTGAAGACAAAAAAATCATGTCTACCTCTTGTTATTCTTTCAATCAAGTCAAAACCGACGCTAGAAATGCATTCTTGTTTGTCCTTCACTTTTGTAACCTCTACAGCACAACTGTTGCAAACCTCAAAAGAGCATTTCAAGTCGTTCACTTTTGATGTCTTTTTATTTTCATTGGCAGATTACATCAAAAAAGTTCAATTTTATAAAATCATTACTTCCTGGACTTTCAAGTACATTTCAAGTATAACCAGTATTTGCTAATCAGCCTGAGATGTCATACGTGGTGTCATAAATACTAAAAATAATTTTTTTTTTAAATATTGAAAAAAAAATAAATTAAATTAACATATAAAAATTATAATAAAGACACACTTATAGAATATTTTTTCGTTTTTTTGTATTTCGTCTCAAATGTAGTGTATACGCAGTGTTATTTGTCGTTATCTCACATTCCATGCCCCATAGTGTTATATGATACATGTCATGGCTTTTGTATTGTATCTTTTTGTATGATAAATATCCTGGCTTTTGTTTTGTATTTTGTTGTATGGTAGATATCTTGGCTTCTGTATTGTATCTTGTACAGTCTTTGCTGTGTCTCTTTGTGAGGCCATCAACAAAAGGTCTTCATGGCACCACGAGGACCTGGAAGGCGGTGAGGGAGATAAGCCAGGGCGTGAGCCGTTCCGACTAGCGCTTGATTTATTAATGTGTATTGTTGCTGCCCCTTGTGCTTCTCGCTCGTTTCAATCTTTAACTCTAGTTGTTTGTTATTCACTTTGTTGTTTCAGCTCAGCTTGATTTTATTTATGATTTCGGTATGTTTTATATCATTTGTTGTATCTCTTTTCAGTTATTTTTAATTTATTTCTCTAACCCATCACACCAAGCGCTACGAGTGATGCATACAATTGAGTCATTTGCTCAGAGCAGTCTCAGTTGATGCCTTGTTTACATTGGTGTTTTTTTATATATATCACACCAAATGTCGTGTATTGCATAGTTAATGAGCGACATAAGGAAGTACACACCACAGCGTGCATAGATCACGGGCGGTGGTGTGCATGTGTGCAAAGCCAGCCCTATCGATTGGCTCCAGGGTCAAGCGGCAGGTCTGAATCAGAGTAGACCGCTGTAACAAGTCGCAAACGTTGTGACGTGGTGTTAGCTGTTTGTTGTTGCGTTTGCTGTCTTAGTGTTGTTGTTTTAATTTTTTGTTCTATGGTTGTTACTGTTTTGTTTTTTAATGACTTTTAAAAAAAATTGTTGTTCAAACGAAAATTTGTTGTAAAATGTTGCAACAGACAAATGTTGCAAAAGAGGTTGCAACAGACAAATGTTGCAAACAATGTTGCAACAGACAACTGTTGCAAAAGAAGAGGCAAAAGTTTCAGACGACAAATAATACAAATGCAAGGTTGATTTGTATTCAGGAGGGTCCCTCCGAATGCCGCAACCGTTCCCACGAGCTCGATGCCTTTTGAGTGGGAGAAGTCGGGAGAGTTGGTATGAAGAAGGTTGGAGAAGGATTGAAGAAGATGGGTATGGGAGAAGTTGAGGGGAGTTTGGAAAGGTTGGAAGAAGTTAAGAGGGGTTGGAAGAAGTTAAGAGGGGTGGGAAGAAGTTAAGAGGGGTTGGAAGAAGTTAAGAGGGGTTGGAAGAAGTTAAGAGGGGTGGGAAGAAGTTAAGAGGGGTGGGAAGAAGTTAAGAGGGGTGGGAAGAAGTTAAGAAGGGTGGGAAGAAGTTAAGAGGGGTTGGAAGAAGTTAAGAGGGGTTGGAAGAAGTTAAGAGGGGTTGGAAGAAGTTAAGAGGGGTGGGAAGAAGTTAAGAGGGGTTGGAAGAAGTTAAGAGGGGTTGGAAGAAGTTAAGAAGGGTTGGAAGAAGTTAAGAGGGGTTGGAAGAAGTTAAGAGGGGTTGGAAGAAGTTAAGAGGGGTTGGAAGAAGTTAAGAGGGGTTGGAAGAAGTTAAGAGGGGTTGGAAGAAGTTAAGAGGAGTTGGAAGAAAAACTTGAATTAGAAGAAGGTGGAGGAAGCTTGAAAGTGGTTAAAATGGAAATAGGGAGGTAACTGTGGAGTTGAGGAGGAGTTGATGTGAGGAAAGAACAAATGAGAGAAGCACAAGATGTTGAGGACGAAAAAAAAAGAAAAAGTGAAAGTGAAGAAGGAGACTGTAAGAATGGAAAAAAGTTTGGAAGAGATAAAAAGATGGATCAAGGTCTGATGATGAAGATCGGAGCTATTTTATTGGGTACTTTATGAAATATTGATGATAGAAAGGAGCAAGAAAATTGATACTAAAATTGATAAATAATGATAATGATACTCATAATAAAAACAATAAATATATCAATAAAAGTGATAAGAAGAGCAAATAAATAAAACATACCAACGATATGATGTTTGATATTGATTGATAAGAGAAAATTTTTAATATCGATTAGCAATAATAATATATTTGTTAGCAATTAATAATGGAAAGAGCGATGATGAGATGACGAGTGTTGTTGTTGATATGAGTAATGGCGGCGTAGAAAGATCATAAGGCGCATAAAGACGTCTGCATGAAATATTAATTGATGCGTGACTACGGACAAATTACGTCGTTACGCACGATACGTTTTGTGAACTGGGAAAGAAGTGGTAGAGAATTGGAAAAAAAGGATGTTGTAGGAGGGGTGTTGGAGGAGAGGGTGTTGTAGGAGGGGTGTTGGAGGAGAGGGTGTTGTAGGAGGGGTGTTGGAGGAGGGGTGTTAGAGGAGAGGGTGTTGTAGGAGGGGTGTTGGAGGAGAGGGTGTTGGAGGAGGGGTGTTGGAGGAGAGGGTGTTGTAGGAGAGGGTGTTGTAGGAGGGGTGTTGGAGGAGGGGTGTTGGAGGAGGGGTGTTGGAGGAGGGTGCTGGAGGAGAGGGTGTTGTAGGAGGGGTGTTGGAAGAGGGGTGTTGGAGGAGGGGTGTTGGAGGAGGGTGTTGGAGGAGAGGGTGTTGGAGGAGAAGGGTGTTGGAGGAGAGGGTGTTGGAGGAGGGGTGTTGGAGGAGAGGGTGTTGTAGGAGGGGTGTTGGAGGAGGGGTGTTGGAGGAGGGGTGTTGGAGGAGGGGTGTTGGAGGAGGGTGCTGGAGGAGAGGGTGTTGTAGGAGAGGGTGTTGTAGGAGGGGTGTTGGAGGAGGGGTGTTGGAGGAGGGGTGTTGGAGGAGGGTGCTGGAGGAGAGGGTGTTGTAGGAGGGGTGTTGGAGGAGGGGTGTTGGAGGAGGGGTGTTGGAGGAGGGTGTTGGAGGAGAGGGTGTTGGAGGAGAAGGGTGTTGGAGGAGAGGGTGTTGGAGGAGGGGTGTTGGAGGAGAGGGTGTTGTAGGAGGGGTGTTGGAGGAGGGGTGTTGGAGGAGAGGTGTTGGAGGAGGGGTGTTGGAGGAGGGTGCTGGAGGAGAGGGTGTTGTAGGAGGGGTGTTGGAGGAGGGGTGTTGGAGGAGGGGTGTTGGAGGAGGGTGCTGGAGGAGAGGGTGTTGTAGGAGGGGTGTTGGAGGAGGGGTGTTGGAGGAGGGGTGTTGGAGGAGGGTGTTGGAGGAGAGGGTGTTGGAGGAGAAGGGTGTTGGAGGAGAGGGTGTTGGAGGAGAAGGGTGTTGGAGGAGAAGGGTGTTGTAGGAGAGGGTGTTGGAGGAGAAGGGTGTTGGAGGAGAGGGGGTTGAAAAGGAGGGTGTTGGAAGAGTCGGAAGGGAGAAAAGTAATAAAAGAGTAAGATGGTAAAAGAAAGAAGTGGTAGCAAAAAAAAATTTTGTTGAAAAAAAAAAGAAGAAAAAAAGGGAGGGATAAAAAATAGTTGGAAAGAATGAAGCACTGAAGAGGGTTGAAGAAGAAGTTTGTTGAAAAGGTGGAATTGCTAAGGAAACTTAAGGAAAAGAAAGAATGAAAAAAAGAAGGATTTCAGGAAGTGGATGAATGGAAAAAAGAAGAAGAAGAAGAAGAAGAAGAAGAAGGAGAAGAAGAAGAAGAAGAAGGAGAAGAAGAAGAAGAAGAAATAAATGGTTTTGTAAGGGTGGAAAAAAAAGACAAGTGGAAGGGAGGTTTTGTAGGGATGGGAAGAAAAGATGGATGAGTAAAAGAAAGGAGTGTTTGAAAAAAGGTATGATGAGTTGATGCCGCTTTATGGTAAATGCTGTTCTTCAAATATGAGCTTCTCCTCACCCTAATTAATACCCTAATTAATTAATTGAGTGTTGTTTAATTCAAGTTTTTATATCATAAATTACCAATTTAAAAAGAAACTATGAGTTACGCTATTTGATTATAACTTCCAGGGCTTCTTTTCAAATCTCGTCACGATAAACTTGAAGCTTCGCGACCCAATCAACGCCTCAATCTTATCTCCACCTCACACTCATCCGAGTCGTCTGCTTCAAAGTCCCTCTTAATTCCCTCCGAAGCCACTACCTTGTTTCATCATTGATCAGATAATCAAACCCGCTTTTGAATTGGATCAAAAATCAGTTTAGTACAAGTTAGTTATTTGTCTTATGAAGAAATAAAAATATAAAGATGCATTCTGGTTTTAACGACGTGAAGACATGCATGTATCTTGATTCATATGACGTAATTCATTCTTGTATGTATTTCATTGATTCGTGTATGAGGTTGTGTTTATGAGGTTGTGTGTATAAGGTTGTGTGTATGAGGTTGTGTGTATAAGGTTGTGTGTATAAGGTTGTGTTTATAAGGTTGTGTGTATAAGGTTGTGTGTATAAGGTTGTGTGTATAAGGTTGTGTGTATAAGGTTGTGTGTATAAGGTTGTGTGTATAAGGTTGTGTGTATAAGGTTGTGTGTATAAGGTTGTGTTTATAAGGTTGTGTTCATAAGGTTGTGTGTATAAGGTTGTGTGTATGAGGTTGTGTTTATAAGGTTGTGTGTATGAGGTTGTGTGTATAAGGTTGTGTGTATAAGGTTGTGTGTATAAAGTTGTGTGTATAGGGTTGTGTGTATAAGGTTGTGTGTATAAGGTTGTGTGTATAGGGTTGTGTGTATAAGGTTGTGTGTATAGGGTTGTGTGTATAAGGTTGTGTCTATAAGGTTGTGTGTATAAGGTTGTGTGAATGAGACTGTGTGGATGGGACTGTGTGGATGGGTGGAAAGACAAATTGGACGAGATAATGGGCCTAGTGAGTTAAAGAGGCAATAAAGCATGATGTGATGGAGCATGATTTAATATTAATGCATGCCTGGCTTGCAAATGCTCGTCTGAGGCTTTGTGTGTGTGTGTGTGTGTGTGTGTGTGTGTGTGTGTGTGTGTGTGTGTGTGTGTGTGTGTGTGTGTGTGTGTGTGTGTGTGTGTGTGTGTGTGTGTGTGTGTGTGTGTGTGTGTGTGTGTGTGTGTGTGTGTGTGTGTGTGTGTGTGTGTGTGTGTGTGTGTGTGTGTGTGTGTGTGTGTGTGTGTGTGTGTGTGTGTGTGTGTGTGTGTGTGTGTGTGTGTGTGTGTGTGTGTGTGTGTGTGTGTGTGTGTGTGTGTGTGTGTGTGTGTGTGTGTGTGTGTGTGTGTGTGTGCGTGCGTGCGTGCGTGTTTTGCATTGTGTTATCATTCAAAGTCTTTCAAAGGTCATCAGTCATTTATTCCATAAATGACGTCATAAAAAAACATATTAAAAAGCGAACTAAAAAGTTATTTTTGTTTTTGTTGGTGTTTGGCCATCGCTTTTGTTATTGTTCTTGTTAATGCCGATGATAATGTTTCTGTGTTGTTTTGTTCATTGTTGTTGTTATTGTTATTGCTGTTGTTGTTGTAAATGTTATCTTTGTTGTTGATGTTTTTCTAAACTTGTTATTTACTTCTTCAAATTTTTGGAAGGCACTTGTGCAGGAGCTTTGGTGGGTAACTGGTCCATTTCCTTCATCTGCGAAAATATATTCATTTAATTTTCTATAAAACAACTGTTTCCTTTAGTTAAATGAATTTTGCAAATGTATTTGAAAATCTTTCAGTTTAAAAAACCTGATTCATTCAAAACCACCATAATCACTCTCCCACCATCAACCAAGCTCCCACCACCAAGCCCCACCATTACCACCCTCCTCCCCCCGCCACCACCACCACCACCACCACCACCACCACCACCACCACCACCACCACCACCACCACCACCACCACCACCATCATCAACACCACCACCACCAACAACAACAACAACAATGACAAAACCACCACCACCACAACCACTACCAACACCACCATCACCACCACCACCATCTTCAGCTTCGAGACGCAGTCAGCAGCGATCTTGAGGAAGTCGTCAGTGCCCAACAGCGTCCTCATCTGCTCGTTCTCGCTCTCCAAGAAAGCCCTCATTCTCTCCACTGACCCATCTTTCCCCCCATCTTTCCCTCCATCCTTCCCCCCATCCTTCCCTCCCTCTTTTTGTCCCTCTTTTTGTCCCTCTTTTTGTCCGTCTTTTTGTCCGTCTTTTTGTCCGTCTTTTTGTGACCCTTTTTGTTTTTTTCCTTTTGCTTGCTTTGGGTCGTTTCCTTTGTTGTTGTTGTTATTGTTGTTGTTGTTGTTGTTGTTGTTGTTGTTGTTGTTGTTATTGTCGTTGTTGTTGTTGTTGTTGTTGTTGTTGTTGTTGTTGTTGTTGTTGTTGTTGTTGTTGTTGTTGTTGTTTAAATGCGGTTAAGCATTCATGCAGCCATTGCTTCCCTCATCCCATCGACCATCCATTAAATATGTCAATGAATAAATGAATGAATGAATGAATGAATAAATGAATGAATGAATGAATGAATGAATGAATGAATGAATGAATGAATGAATGAATGAATGAATGAATGAATGAATGAATGAATGAATGAATGAATGAATGAATGAATGAATGAATGAATGAATGAATGAATGAATGAAAGAATGAATGAATGAATGAATGAATGAATGAATGAATGAATGAATGAATGAATGAATGAATGAATGAATAAATGAATGAATGAATGAATGAATGAATGAATGAATGAGTGAATGAATGAATGAATGAATTAATTAATTAATGAATAAATGAATGAATGAATGAATGAATGAATGAATGAATGAATGAATGAATGAATGAATGAATGAATGAATGAATGAATGAATGAATGAATGAATGAATGAATGAATGAATGAATGAATGAATGAATGAATGAATGAATGAATGAATGAATGAATGAATGAATGAATGAATGAATGAATGAATGAATGAATGAATGAATGAATGAATGAATGAATGAATGAATGAATGAATGAATGAATGAATGAATGAATTAATTAATTAACAAATTAAACATTTGCAACATTTTCGAATAGTTGATGAAAGTAACGGGAACTTTGTAAGCAGTCAAGGAACAAAAGCCAAAAAGTCCCCGAGGGGGGAGTGACGTCACATGAAATCAACTTTTATACTTTTTTTTTTTCATTCGCTAGAGAGCTCATGCGAACGATGAGGAATTTGATGTTTTAACCTGGTCCTATCTAATCTATGCATTTGTGTAGCTTTCTATGGACATGCTTAAAGGCGCTTCAATAGCTTGGATTTCAATCTCTGTTGCACTACTGCTCCCTGCTTTAATTGCTGTGTTTTAAACTGAAAACCTAACCAAGGTTCGAGTTTGGATACTTTGATATTTGGAATGCATAAAAGACAACACTAAAAGCAACATCCATTAGCACAACAATAACAACCACAACCACAACAACAACAACAACAACCACAACAACAACAACAACAACCACAACAACAACAACAACAATCATAACCAAAACAAAAACACCATTCCAGCACCTGTGATGGGGGAAGGACGGTCACGGGAGGGTGAGGACAAGAAGCCAGGCACGCAGAGGTCTTTAAAGTTTTGGAATCTTTGGGTGCTACCTTCTTCGTCGTCGTCATCACACACCACGTTCACCATATCCAACAGGGGCCTTTTGAGCAGCTCCAACTGTCGGTGTGGAGGTTGCAAGGGTTTATTAGGAGTTTGAAGTCTTTTTCGTTTTATTTTTTTATTTATTTTATTTTTTATTTTTTGTATTATTTGCTTTAATTTTGGTTTCATTTTGTATTTTTGTTGGTTAAACTTTATTTTTTCTAATCGAACCGTATGCCTGCCATCTCACTTAATCAAACCTTCCCATCAATCCACCCACTCCAAAGCCAACCCTCTCACCACAGACGTCAACATCCTCCCATCACAAACGTTCCCTTACTCATCCTCCACTACCACAAACACCAACTCTACACTATAAACACCCTTCCTGCCAACTTTACCCCAAAAACACACCTCTTCAACCCACCCACCCACCTGTTTCATCATCTTCTCTCCGCTCACTTTCGATAACAGAGTGCTTCTTTCGAGACTTTTTGCTTTCTCCTTCCACTCCTCCATCTCCTCCGCTAACTCCTTCAAAACCTGCACCATAGTGCATTCTTTATAACTTTATCATCATTGTCATCTTTTTCATCCTTATCATTTTTCCATAATTATTATTTTTATTATTTACATTGCTTTTGTTATTTATATTTTTTTATTTTCATATATCACTTTTTTTGTTTTCGGTGATCAAAATAACATTTTTTTTCAAATTTAAAGCTTGTTCTTTGTTTTAATTTGTTTGCTATTTTATTTCAATCAATTTTTTAATATAAACATTTTTGAATCTACTGATTCAGCAGACCCAATCTTCTTCAATCTAATTCAATCCGATCAATCTCACCAAACTCAATCCAATTGAGACGAATGCAATCCTTTTAATTTAATCTCATTCAATCCAAACAGCCCTATTTAACATTAATCAAATCCAACCAACTTCAATAACATCAAACCAAATCCAACCAACTCCAACCAACTCCAATAATATCCAGCCTACAGACTCTTACCTGATGCAACTGCTTGTTCTCTTTCCTGCACTCCTCCAGTGCCCTGTTGAGGCACTCCACACAGCTCCTCAACTCTTCCTCTGTCTCCACCTTCATCTGCAGTTGCTGCCGTTGTGGTTGGTGGTGGTTGTGAGTGACTAGCGGTAGTTGGTGGTGGTTGTGAGTGGCTAGCGGTGGTTGGTGGTGGTTGTGAGTGGCTAGCGGTGGTTGGTGGTGGTTGTGAGTGGCTAGCGGTGGTTGGTAGTCTTTTGTGGTTTATGGTAAAGGGTGAAGTACTAAGAGCCTCATGGAAAGTTCGAAAGATTTTTTTGAACCTTTCGGAAACATTGCCACTAACACCATCTAACACATCAATATCAACACCACATAACGCCACATGAAATCAAATAACCACATGAAATCCGATAACCACATGAAATCCGATAACCACATGAAATCACCATTCTGATTTTTTTGAGTTCCATGTCCTTCTTGATCATCACGTCTTCTTGACGACATCCCTCACAATCATAATACGTTCTGTGTGCCTGAGAAGAAGAAAAAGGGGAGGAAGAGAAAAGGAAGGAGGATGAGAAGGCGGAAGAATAGAAAAAAAGAGAAAGAAACAGAAGAAGAAGAGAAGAAAGAAGAAGAAGATGATGAGAAGAATGATGATAAAAAGAATAATAATGAAAAGAAAGAAGATGAGAAGAATGATAAGAAGAATAATGATGAAAAGGAGGATGACGAAGATGACGATACACTGTTAAGGAGAGCTTCATTTTGCAGTTCAATCTCCTCATTTTCCTTCTTCAAGTTGCACAGGCAGTTCCTTAACAACTTTATGGTATCGTCCTGGGAGAAATAAATAATAATAAGTATTCATTCGATAGGTGGTGCTGCAAAATAAATCAAGAAACAAAAATAGTTGCGTGGGACCTTGCAGAAGAGAGCCTCGTTGAGGTTGTTGATGAGTTGCATGAGTTCGTGACTTTCGGTCTTCATCTCGTCCACCTGCAGCAGCAGCTCTTTGTTGGTGCTTTTCTCCTCCATCTGCTTCAGCACGTGCCTGATTTTCCTCATGTTCTTGTCGCTGTTCACAGGCTGCTGAGTCTAGGTGGTGCGGTTGTGTGGTAGTTGATGTGGGTGGTGTGGTTTGGTGTGAGTTGGTGTGGGTTGGTGTGGGTTGGTGTGGGTTGGTGTGGGTTGGTGTGGGTTGGTGTGGGTTGGTGTGGGTTGGTGTGGGTTGGTGTGGGTTGGTGTGGGTTGGTGTGGGTTGGTGTGGGTTGGTGTGGGTTGGTGTGGGTTGGTGTGGGCAACAAAGAAGCTTTGGTGATAATGTGGCAGTGTGGAAAAATTGCTTATTATAGAAATAAAACTAGAAGTCATGAGGTAAATTTTTTCTGTTTAATTTTCAATTTTTTTAAAATTTTTCTTTTTTATACTGACTGTTTTCTTTTTCAACCACTTTTCCACTTTCCATTAAACCACTTGTAAGTCACTAACAAACCGATTCACAATTAACCACACACTAGATCACCAAACAGACCACAACGACCATCAAAAATAAAAAACCGTCCATTGAACCACCATCAAAAGCAACCCCAAAAAAACCATCACCAAAATCCACCACCACCGCGACTAAAGCCCACTCACTTTCGGAGACGCTTCCACCAGGACTGTGGAAGACTTACCTATTTCAGCCTCTTTGTGGGAAGCTTTAGCAGGCACCTTCTTGGCTGAAGAAGGGGCTGGAAACACGGGTACTCCCTTCGCCACTTGGGCGTTTTCCCTGCTCTGTTGTAGCACCTGCAACGATCTCTGGTGAAGATCGCTCAAAGTCTGTTTGGCTAGTATGTTGCCTTGTAAGTATGTGTTCTCTTGCATGTCTGAGCTCCTGGATGCTGGCATGCTTTTCAGGTCATCCACCGTGAGAGCCGACTGGTGGTGGTAGTGATGTTTTGGTGTTGTTTCTGTTTTTGTTGGTGATGTTGTTTTTTTGTTGCTGGTGACGTTGTGGTGTTGTTGTTGGTGATGTTGCGGTGCTGTTGTTGTTGGTGATGTTGCGGTGCTGTTGTTGTTGGTGATGTTGTGGTGTTGTTGTTGTTAGCTATGTTGCGGTGTTGTTGTTTGTTTTGTGGCTGGTATTGTTGATGATTTTTTCCCGTTGGTAGTGTAGTTGCTTATGGAAGAGTTAAGCTTTTGTGGAAACTGCTGGGGGTGCCTTCATGGAGTCTGCTTTAGGTTACTCAAACTTTGATGAATACAAGTTAAAAAATATAAACACTTCAACTAGCAGATATCTATACACGAAAGTAATGCTCTAAAATAATAATTCCCAACATAACTAAAATTCAAAAGTACACATTTCCTGCAAAGCCCTATACAAGGGTACCGGGTCGGAGGGGGTGGTGGGGGGGTGGCAAGGGGGGGAGACGACGAACGTGAGTGGGAGGTCCCTCCATCCAAACTTGATGACGTCACCACTGTTCAACTTTGTGAAACAGTTGGTCAATGAACGCTGGTTCACTCTGTTTACGTGTGGTTGTGTGTGTGTGTGTTTGTGTGTGTGTGTGTGTGTGCGTGTGTGTGTGTGTGTGTGTGTGTGTGTGTGTGTGTGTGTGTGTGTGTGTGTGTGTGTGTGTGTGTGTGTGTGTGTGTGTGTGTGTGTGTGTGTGTGTGTGTGTGTGTGTGTGTGTGTGTGTGTGTGTGTGTGTGTGTGTGTGTGTGTGTGTGTGTGTGTGTGTTTGTGTGCTTTTTTTCAATTTCGCTGTTCCATTGTTTGCTTTTTGTGTGTGTGACCTAGTTCCAGCAGAGGTGAGCATGTCAATGATGTGGAAAGAACGACATGCTTGGTTGAACATGATGGTGGCATGCAGTGGTTCAACGCTGTCTCCCTGTTGTGGCGGTGGTAATGTGGTGGTGGCGGTGGGGATGTAGTGGTGGCGGTGGTGATGTGGTGGTGGCGGTGGTGATGTGGTGGTGGCAATGGTGATGTGGTGGTGGTGGCGATGGGGTGTTGGCGATGTTGTGGCGGTGGTAATCTGGTGGTGGTGGTGATGTGTTGGTGGTGACGTGATGGTCTTGGTGATGTGGTTGGGGTAGCGGTGTTTTTATGCTTTCTTGGGGTGGTGTAACAGTAGCGGCTTGAGAGTGATGTAGCACAAGTAGTCTTTATGGCTTAATAAAGGTAGTGTGAAGAAGTTGCTGCTGATATGGTTGTTAAATATGACAGTGTTTGCAAGAGGGATTTTACGAAGAAATAGCTGTGGAAGTGGTGGTGTGGTGGCGGTGTTGTATAAGCGATTTTATAGTGGTGAAGTGGTAGTGGCGTTGTAGTGGTAGTGTGAAAGCGGTGGTGTAGTAGTGGTAACCTGAATGTTGATGTGGCAGTTGGTGGTTCCGATGGTGGTGACGGGCAGACAGAGGACGTATTGTTCCGCATCGTTGACCAGCATGGCCCTGATGGCTGCTGTATTCTCCATGCCCTCTAAGGGTGGACGTCTGTTTGGTATGTGGGTGGAATCTATTGGAAGTGGGTGGGAAGTTGATGGGGTTTAGATGAGTGGTTGATGGGTGGTTTGTTGAGTGGTTGGTTCTGTGATTGTTGTTCGGCTATGTAGCTTGGTGGTTGATCGGGTGAGTGAATTGGATGTTGAGATGATGATTGCTGCAATTATTGGTTGATTGGTTTGGTCATTAGCTAACTGAGTGGTTGGTAACTTGGATTACTTGTTGGTATGATGATGATTGGTTATTTAAAAACAATATCTTGGATGGTTGCTTGCTTGCTGATTAACTGTGTGGCTGATAAACTCTGAGCCAGTTTTGTTAACAGTTTTTCCCGCTTATTTTTTGTGGCTCATGGCACAAGATTTTTGGTGTTGCTTTCATACTTCCATTTCTATTTCACTGACAAGTTACAATAGGCTAACACCAACGCTGCGGACTTAAAAACTTAATCAAATAAAAAATATATGAGCGTATTCCAGGTGTATATAAGTTACCAAAAAAACATTAATTAATTTTTTAGAATAAATTGATTAAAAAATAAAAATAATTTCAATTTTAGGTTTTTTTTCAAAGAATTAAAAACATATTTATCAAATGTTTTTGATATTGATACTTTAGTTAGGAAAAGCGCCGATGGAAGATGTTTCTAGCAGGATTTGAACTCACGATCTTCGGTGGATGGAGTGAAAGGAGGCAAAAATAGTTTTTTTATTTCAGCGCAAAAAAACAAAGTGCTGTAAGCGTTTGTTTATTGTTGACTTGTAAACAACAACATCATGATGTAGCGCGTAACTGGAGCTTTAAAAACAAAAAATAAAACTCTAAAAAAACAATTAGCAATTAAATTAACAATTTAAAAAAAACAATCAGCAAGTTTTCAAAGACTTATTATTTTTATTCGAATTAATAACAAAATAAACATTATTTGGCAATTTGAATATAGAAAAAAATTATTTTTTATTTTTTTATTTCTTTTATTTTTTTTCCACACACTGTAAAAACAATTTTTGATGGCTTTTTTTATAAAAATTTCGAGTAATTTATACAAACGTGCACAATCTGTATACAACTCAACAGTACACAATATCCACATAAATAATAATAAATAAAATAAACAAATAATAATAATAATAATAATAATAATAATAATAATAATAATAATAATAATAATAATAATAATAATAATAATAATTTATTCACAATAAAAAATCGATGAAACAAACTTGTATTCACAAAATTCGGAACTATATTCACAATTATTTCTTTAACAAAAAAATGCAATAAGAAAAATTAAAACAAAAGGATTTTGAAAACCAAAAAAGAATAAAAAATAATAACAAAAAAATAATACAAAAATGAAAAAAACAAAAAGCGATAACAAAACATAGCCACTCTCAACAAATGGTCTACAGCGGGTGTTTCAGAGCCACCCTCTGTAACAGTGTCTCTGTTTTACCTTTTGTGTTTTCTTTTTATTAAGCCATCGTCGTGTTTTCATTCATCATCTTCTTCTTCCTCATCCTCATCATCATCATCTTCTTCTTTTTTTTTTTTTTTCTTCTTTTTCCCATACTTTTTTTCATCTTTTCACCCCCTTCCTCTTTCTTCTTCCTTTTTTTGGATCACTACTACCACCATCACCACCACCATCAGAGGAGATGCCCCCCTTCAGCATCAAAGGGGATGTAACACTTGAGAGGACAAAGCTTCAGCAGAAGCGTCAACACAGCTCAACACACAACGAGCGTCGTAGGGGAAAGATGGGAAGAACTCGGGACTAAAGTTACTCTTCTTGCTGGCCACGTGTGGTTGCTTTGATTGGTGGCAGCTGGCTGCAGCGTTGTAGCTGCTTTGCTGCACCATGTTGCAGCTGATTTCTGTTGGAGTTGTGATAATGTTACTATTATTGCAGTTGTTGTTGAGGTTGCGATCGTTGTTGTTGGTGCAGCTGTTGTTGTTGATGCTACAGCTTTTTTTGTTGTTATTGCTGCTGTTGTTGCTGCAAGTGTTTTCGACGTCGTTGCCGTTTTTGTTATTGTTGTCACTGATGACGTTGAATTTGATAGGAGTGTTTAATTCTTTCATTTTATCCGAATGGCTGACATTGTGTTGCAATGAGTATTGTTGTTGTTGGGATTGTGGATGTTGTTGTTGTTGTTGTTGAGATTGTGGATGTTGTTGTTGTTGATTATGTTGGTGCTGCTGTTTGACGTCATTTTGACAAGAAATAGATAAACAATCACTTGTAACGTCACAAGCGAGTTCATCAAGAGTGTAGCGGAGAAAGGGGATTGATGGATCGTACCACTGGAGTTGTTGATGTTGATGTTGTTGTTGATGTTGTTGTTGTTGTCGTTGTATATGTTGTTGATGTTGAAGATGTTGGAATGAAGTTTGTTGTTGTTGATGTTGGTGATGTTGATGATGTTGAGATGAAGTTTGTTGTTGTTGATGTTGATCGAATTGAAGATAAAAGTGGCTGTCGTTTGATTGTATGGGATACTCGTCATTCAACTCGCCTTGAAATTTAAAAACAGTTAACTATAATTTTTAAAATTGGTTAAAATATTAAGAGAATCAAATTTTTATAAAAAAATTTATATAAATAAAAAAATCCAAACTGATGAAATTTTTGAATTATTTGAATTTAAAAATAATAATTTTAAAAGCGGCAAATACTTAATTAATTGAAAAAAAAACATTAATAATGAATCCAACTTTGAAAAGTTGATGAAACTCAATATAACAAGTCACATGATATGACGTATACCGTTTTGGAGGGTCTGATTGGCTGATGGGCGTGGTTTGTTTGGACCAATGGCGACGTGGTTCGAGGATGACGTAATGGGAAAAGAGCCAATAGCGTTGAAGTAATTTGATTTGGCGCTCTTGTTGGATTTATGGTCGCTCTTAAGAGTCTGAAGAAAATGAATGATTAATGGTCTTTATTATGAGGTCAATTAACTTATGTTCCCACTAATTAAAACGATAGACATTCTTCAATGAAATATTTTCCTAATTGAGCGTTCCATTAATCAGGCACCTTGATTGATTAATCACTCATGCAATGGGAAAGCTGAGTAGTTAATTAAGTAAATTAGAAATTTAATTGGCTAAGTCTTCCAGTGCTCAAATGACCTCAATAATTGACCTACTTATGCAGTTTTAATCATAAAAATAACCTTTATATCTATTTTTCTAATTTTCCTTCAATATTATCAATTTTTTCATTCATTTTTTCAATACCTTCAAATCTTCCTTTAATTTTAAATTGTTTTTTTTTAATTTGAAAATATTTCATTCAACGTTCGAAGTATAGATTTCAACAACTAAAAATTAATAGAAATAGTGTAAATAATAAGGTTGGAATTTTTCGATGGCATTCGAATACAAACAGTTGAATTGTTGCGATAAGTATACGGAACCTTATTTACAATCACAACAACAACCACATATCCACAAAATTACGCATCGGCCCCACGACCACTCACAGCCACTCGCAGCCACACACGGCCACAAGGTCTATAGCCACACAGTGCGCCACAGAGAAGCTCGCTTAATTATTCATGTTGTAATTTAATTTGGTGCGCAAGGAATATCAGCTATTGCATGAATGTCCGCATTGTCTCGATGCTGATTCCGAAAGTCCACTTTTGGTTTCTCAATTTCATTTTTTCACTGATTTACAGTTCATTCTTCTTCTATTTTGTCTTCTTTCTTTTTTTTCAACTTTTTTTCCAATCTCTTCTTTCATTTATTTTCATTCACCCTTTTTTTCATCCTATTTTTAGTCTTTTTCTTTCGCTTACTTGAATCATCTTATATCAATTCAAACCCTTCTCCAACACCTCCCAACACCCTCAAACACCCTCCAACACCTTCTAACACCCTCCAACACCCTCCAACACCCTCCAACGTCTTCTAACACCCTTCAACACCCTTCAATACCTTCCAACACCTTCAACCACCCTCGAACATCTTCAAAAACCCTCAAATACCCTTCAACACCCCCCAACACCCTTCAACACCCTTTAACACCCTTCAACACCCTTCAACACTCTCCAACACCCTTCAACACCCCCAACACCCTCCAACACCCTTCAACACCCTTCAACACCCCCAACACCCTTCAACACCTTCCAACACCCTCCAACACCTTCCAAAACCCTCCAACACCTTCCAACACCCTTCAACACCATCCAACACGCGCTAACACCTTTTAACACCCCCCTCCTCTTTTCCTCTTCAGGCCATACACTCCACTATGAAGTGCACCTTCAAATTAACATCTTTTAACTCCACATCACTACTTACCAAACATGCACTCACCTTAACCAACGCACACGCACCAAAACACACAATGGTGAACATAAACATACAGAAACATACAAAAACCCACACAAACATGTAAAAAACATGTAAAAAACAACATAAACACACAGAAACATACAAAAACCCACACAAACATGTAAACAACAACATAAACACACACACAAATACATAAACACACACATAAATACATAAACACACATACATAAACACATAGACACAAATACAAAAACGCATGAACACAAATGAATACAAACAATAAACAAGCAGAAAATAACATGAAAATACACTTAAATGACTCCGACTCATTGAAATTGTATAGCGCAATAATAAAAAGATTTTATATTTTCAATTCAAAAGCAACATCACTCCACCTCATAGTGTCTCTTCTTGATGTGTTTGTCTTCTTCTTCATCATCATCATCATGACAACCAGTATCAGTATCATCATCATCATCATCATCATCATCACCATCATCATCATCATCGTCATCATCGTCGTTATCATCACCACAACACTCCAAACCTCGTTTTCGACTCTTTCCTCTACCCCCCATTACATAAGCATCAACCTCATCATCGTTGTCATCTGAACTATATTCATCATTATCATCATCACCATCTTCGTCATCTTCCTCTTCATCTTTTTTACACTCGTCATCATCATCATCACCATCATCATCATCCTCATCGTCTTCATCATCATCATCAGCGGCTTTTCCATCGACTGATTTATTTTTGTTGTCTGTTAGTTTATTCCACGCAATCTTATTAATCTTTTTATCGCTCAATACCTCTTTATAATCTTTTATTAATACGGAATTTCCATTACTTTTATGGACGTTATTTTTATCACTACTCTTATTATTATTATTATTATTATTATTATTATTATTATTATTATTATTATTATTATTATTATTATTATTATTATTATTATTATTATTATTATTATTATTATTATTATTATTAATATTATTACAATAATTATTGGTTTGGATATTTCCAATATTATTTTCATCGCCCTTGTTACTCTCACTAATATTAATTTTAGCCTTTTTGTTACTGTTATTACCACTATCATTTTTATCTTCATTATTATGAAGATCACTATTATTATTATTATTATTATTATTATTATTATTATTATTATTATTATTATTATTATTATTATTATTATTATTATTATTATTATTATTATTATTATTATTATTATTATTATTATTATTATTATTATTATTATTATTATTATTATTATTATTATTATTATTATTATTATTATTATTATTATTATTATTATTATTATTATTATTATTATTATTATTATTATTATTATTATTATTATTATTATTATTATTATTATTATTATTATTATTATTATTATTATTATTATTATTATTATTATTATTATTGTTAATATTGGTGGTATCTTCATTGTTATTATTGATGTTATTATTTTTACTGACGTCATTCAAGCAGTAATAGGCGCTAGGAGTGACGATGTCGTCATTGTTGCTTATCCTAGAAATGGAAAAGTCCCCGTTTTGGAAGTGATGACGATGGTGATGATGATTGCCGTTGTTGTTAACATCATTGTTGTTGTTGCTGTTGTTATTCTTGCTATTAGTAATGTTATTATTATTATTATCGTTGTTGTGTTTATTATTCAGAGTCTTTGTTTTGAGGTTGTCAGTGTCTTTGTTTTGGTCGATTGGCTCAGGGTGCTGTGAAACAACATCGTTAAAAGCCTCCTCGATCTTGAAGTGCCTGATTAGAAAGGGTGGTGTTTGTTGCTGTTGTTGTTGATGTTTTTGTTTATTCTGATGTTGTTGTTGTTGTTGTTGAGGTTGTTGTTGTTGATTGTTTTGTTTTTGCGTTTGTGGTTGTTCATTGGTGGACTCAACGATGGCATAGCTACTTTCCATAGGAATGTTCGATACGGGAGAAGAAGGAAGAAGAGGCAGACTGGGTGGTGGTTGCTGCAACTGGGTAGAAAGATGGATGGGTGTGTGGGGGGGCTGGTAAACTACTTGGGTGATGCTGAGGGGCTCCTGGGGGAGAGTGTTCTTGAAGGGGGCCACGTGAGAGTATGGGGTGTACAAGTCTTTGTCTCTCGAGCACTGCTTCTTGTCGTAGTCGACGTTGTCATCAACGTCATCATCTTCGTCTTCCTCCTCTTCATCATGACCCTCGTTGTGGCCGTTCAAATCTACCCCGCTGATTTGCAAAATGTTGTTGGAGTTGTTGAGGATGTCGTTGTTGATGTTGTTGTTGATATTTTCGTTGTTGTTGTTGTTGTTGTTGATGTTGTTGTAATGGTAGGCGTTGAGGAAGGAGTATTTGTTGACGTTGAAGATTTGTTCGTTCTTGTAGAGGTCGCTAGAGGGCAGGAAGTTGAAGTTGGACATGTATCTGAGTTGCTGTTGTTGCTGTTGTTGTATTTGTTGTTGTTGTTGTTGTATTTGTATTTGTTGTTGTTGTTGTTGTTGTTGTTGTTGCAAACTTAAAGCACAGTCACTGCTGCTACCATTAGTGTCTTGACATGCTCCTGTTGGAAAAACACGAAACAATATTTTTATAATAATTTTAAATAAACTATAATTTCAAAAATAAATAAAACAAACATATATAACATTAAAAGTAATTTTAAATATTAATATTAGTTGAAATGCTTTGAAATTACAATAATTATGATAACCACTTGAAATCACATTAAAATACGTAACTCCGTGAGATATTATTGGAAGGAATCAAGGGTGTGAATGGGGAAGGAAGCTCACTTGTGCGCATGCCAATTAAAACCCTCAATAAACAAAGAATATTTACGCAAAGAACCCGTGTCGAGGTTCTTTGTTTACTTTAAAAGCAGATGGTTCATGGAAGGATCTTGATTGCTATGAGTATGAAAAAAATAAAAGGAAAAAGAGGAGGAGGAGGATGAGAAGGAGGAAGAAATGAAAAAGGAGAATGAAGTGGAGAAGGGAGAAGAGAAGAAGGATTAAGAAAAAAAAATAATAATAAAAAGAAAAAAAAGTAAAAAAAGATGATCAAGAAGAGGAAGAGGAGGAGGAGGAGGTTTGAGTGGGTTTGAAATGAATGAATGAACGTTTGAAATGGGTCAAAATCATTTCTACCAGTGACGTTCCTCCAAAGCTGTGGTTTTCATCGACCGAGGCTTCGAAAACCTTCATTGACTCAGAACAAATAAACACAAATCTTCGAAACTCAATTATAAATTCATCTGTTAATACTGGAACTACTTGAGAATAAGATGAAGCGTACAACACGATGAAGTCTGAAAAAATTCATAAGTAAATAATCAGAAAAAACACCAAAGTACACCTGAGAGGATGGAGCGGGGGAGGTCAGAAGGGGGTAGTTCGGAGAGTTTGTTGTCAAGGGAGAGTTCGTCATGGCAACTGGAGGCGTCAGGACATGCGCAAGCATTGAAGAGAAGGTTGTTGTTGTTGAGAAAGTTTGCACCGAAGAAGCCATTGGAGGTGTGGCATGGAGTGAAGGAGGAGGGATTATTCGAATGGGTGGAGTTGAAGGGGTGGAAGGTCCGAGAGGAGGGGTAGAAAAGAGAATTACACGTGGCTAGGCTGTTGTAAAAGGTGTTGTTTTGATTGCCGAAGTAGCTGGTGTTGTTGTTGTTGTTTGTATTGTTGTTGTTGTTGTTGTTGAAATTGCAAGGGAAGGAAGGTGGGGTGGACTGGGGAAAAAAATGCTGCTGTGGAAAGTCTTCGTGGGACTGGATGATTGACTCTGTGGGAGAGGTGGTTGAGAAGGATGTGGATGTGTTGAAAAAGTTGGAAAGGTACAAAAGAAGAAGTAGTGTAGAAAGGAAGGGGTGTTGAGAGGAAGGGGTGTTGAGAGGAGGAGGTGTTGAGAGGAAGGGGTGTTGAGAGGAAGAGGTGTTGAGAGGAAGAGATGTTGAGAGGAAGGGGTGTTGAGAGGAAGGGGTGTTGAGAGGAAGGGGTGTTGAGAGGAAGGGGTGTTGAGAGGAAGGGGTGTTGAGAGGAAGAGGTGTTGAGAGGAAGGGGTGTTGAGAGGAAGAGGTGTTGAGAGGAAGAGATGTTGAGAGGAAGGGGTGTTGAGAGGAAGGGGTGTTGAGAGGAAGGGGTGTTGAGAGGAAGGGGTGTTGAGAGGAAGGGGTGTTGAGAGGAAGAGGTGTTGAGAGGAAGGGGTGTTGAGAGGAAGAGGTGTTGAGAGGAAGAGATGTTGAGAGGAAGGGGTGTTGAGAGGAAGGGGTGTTGAGAGGAAGGGGTGTTGAGAGGAAGGGATGTTGAGAGGAAGAGATGTTGAGAGGAAGGGGTGTTGAGAGGAAGAGGTGTTGAGAGGAAGGGGTGTTGAGAGGAAGAGGTGTTGAGAGGAAGGGATGTTGAGAGGAAGGGGTGTTGAGAGGAAGGGGTGTTGAGAGGAAGGGGTGTTGAGAGGAAGGGGTGTTGAGAGGAAGGGATGTTGAGAGGAAGGGGTGTTGAAAGGAAGAGGTGTTGAGAGGAAGGGGTGTTGAGAGGAAGGGGTGTTGAGAGGAAGGGGTGTTGAGAGGAAGGGGTGTTGAGAGGAAGGGGTGTTGAGAGGAAGGGATGTTGAGAGGAAGGGGTGTTGAGAGGAAGAGGTGTTGAAAGGAAGAGGTGTTGAGAGGAAGGGGTGTTGAGAGGAAGGGGTGTTGAGAGGAAGGGGTGTTGAGAGGAAGGGGTGTTGAGAGGAAGGGGTGTTGAGAGGAAGGGGTGTTGAGAGGAAGGGGTGTTGAGAGGAAGGGATGTTGAGAGGAAGGGGTGTTGAGAGGAAGAGGTGTTGAAAGGAAGAGGTGTTGAGAGGAAGGGGTGTTGAGAGGAAGGGGTGTTGAGAGGAAGGGGTGTTGAGAGGAAGAGGTGTTGAGAGGAGGAGGAACGTTTGAGTAAGGTGGAGTGAGAGGATGGAAATAGGGTGGAAGAAAAGATGGATGAAAAGGCGGTGGAAAAAAGATGGAATGTTGAAAAAATGTGTTTGGGAGAAAGATTTTCAAGAAATGGTTGCTTGAAAGGCAAAAAGTATGGCGTGGAGAAGAATGGGTTTGAAGACTGCAGGATTGATTTGAAAGGTTTTAACGAAAGCTCACTGTTTTTCAGCGGTTATATCACCCTATAAATGATTTTTCCATAAATAAATGTCAATTTTTCATAGTTGTCAAATCGAAGACAATCATTTTTAATGGAAGCAGGTGATGTGTTGAACCTCTTTCGTGGTATCCAGTTGAAAGATCTCTTATAATGGCAAAGGAAACCTCAGTATAAGTTTTTGAATGATAGCTTGTTCAATAAAAATGCACTACAATCTGAGTATTTTTGATGAAAACCCATTAAGCTGATTAATGCGTAGAATTCAGTCAATTCATGAACTTTCACAAACGTCGTGTATCCTTGAGGAGTTCTTGTGCGGAGTAGACTCCTGTGGCGATGATGTTGCTGTTGCCTGTGATGCCGTTGCAACCTGGTGATGGATGGGTGGATGAGTGGATGAATGAGTAGATGGATGAATGGATGGATGAGTGGATGGATGAGTGGATGGATGAGTGGATGGATGAGTGGATGGATGAGTGGATGGATGAGTGGATGGATGAGTGGATGGATGAGTGGATGGATGAGTGGATGGATGAGTGGATGAATGAGTGGATGGATGAGTGGATGGATGAGTGGATGGATGAGTGGATGGATGAGTGGATGGATGAGTGAATGGATGAGTGAAAGATTGAGTCGATGGATGAGTGGAGGAAGAGGTGGATGAAAAAGTGGTTGAAGGAGTGGAGGAAGAGGTGGATGAAAAAGTGGTTGAAGGAGTGGATGAATGAGTGGATGGAAGAGGCAATGGCTTGATAGACAAATTGATAGGCAATTGGGAGTGAAGGATTTCCAAGTCGCAAATAAAAAATAAGGTAGGAAGCATAAATAAAACATCTGATACAAAAACACATAGATCGTACAAACACATTTGATATCTGAAAATTATATGAATATACAATCATAAACATTTGCACGATGTTGTGTGTGTGTGTGTGTGTGTGTGTGTGTGTGTGTGTGTGTGTGTGTGTGTGTGTGTGTGTGTGTGTGTGTGTGTGTGTGTGTGTGTGTGTGTGTGTGTGTGTGTGTGTGTGTGTGTGTGTGTGTGTGTGTGTGTTGTGTGTGTGTTGTGTATAAGTTTTGTTGTGTGTGTTGGTAAGTGGGAGGTGTAATGAGGACGAATGGAGAAGGAGATTGGAGGTGAGGCCACTTAAACAAATATTACGAGTGCTAATTGAATAATGGCGCTCTTGAAACGAGCTGTAATCGTTTTTATGATCTACTTAGGAGGCCGAAAGAAGGATGATGGAAGCATGGAGAAGGAAGGAGGATGATGGAAGGGTGGAGAAAGAAGAAGGCGGATGGAGAAGGAAAGAGGATGATGGAAGGATGGAGAAAAAAGGAGGCGGATGGAGAAGGAAGGAGGATGATGGAAGGGTGGAGAAAGCAGAAGATGGAGAAAAGAAGAGAAAGAAGAGAATGGATAGACGTAGAAAAAAGAAGGATGGGAAAATAAAAGAAATAAAAACAAAATTTAAAAAAAAAGAAAAGAAAAAAAAAGATGTGAACGAAATCGCGAAAAAATGGGGGTTGTGGATGATTGTGGTGAGATGGGGTGGAAGTTGTCTTGAAGGGGTCAACTGACTCGGGTGAGGTTGAAGGGTGAAGAAGAAAAAGTGAAAAAAGAGAGCATTGATGAGAGAGTGTGTGGATGGGACATGAAACGAAGCAAGGATTGGAGAACTCAGTTTATTTTCAAACAATCGCTTTTCCATTGCTCTTCTCTCCGAATGGCTCAAGTATTAATTTAAACTCCAAAGCGGAGTTTTTTTTTTCTTTTAAAATTTAATTTATCAGCACCTTTCAATTCCTCGAGCTTACATGAAACAGTTTTTCAAGAAATTTCATTAGACCTCCAATTCTTTGCTTACCCTGAACATCTTAAAACTAACAACTACGTTTTATTCATTATAATGATTATTAGGTCATTTAATCAAAAATATTTCTCTAAATTATTTTTGTCAACTTTGAACCAATTGTTATCCAGGCAAAAGTCTGTGACTGCAAACCCATCTTATAATGTTCTTTCTTTATAGCTTTGACATTAATCCTCAAAAATTTTTAACTTTTTAGTGTCAATCAAGTTTAATTGGAATACGGAAGTCTCAGTAATAAATTGAATTAATGAAATGATATTAAAATGTTAAAAATAAAGATATTTCAACTATTTTTACGTGCTATTAATAACGCAATCAACGCGATTAATGACATCATGAAAAAAGATGATTCATAAAGACGGTATATTTAATTGAGAAGATATATATATTGAATCAATCAGTCAAAAAATAAAATTAAATTAAAAAATAAATCGTTTTATCAAAAATAACTTTTATAAGTTAAACATTACAGTCTTTGTATCCATGCGAAAGGTCTGTTTCCAGGGCATTGCTGTAGGGGTCTTGGTGGTTTGGTACTGCGGTGGGGCATGCGGTGTTATGTGGAAAGTCAATACAAAGTATTTTCGTACAAAATACATAAAATTCGGTTTCATTGTACAGTAAAAATTCATTAAAATTCAATAGAATACACGTTGTGTTACCGATGAAACGGGCTTGTGTACAGAAATACTAATACCAATGAAATGAGCTTGTGTACAGAAATAAATTAACATTGAGTAATACGCATTGTTGTATAGTAAACAAAGTGAAATTCAACAAAAGAAGTTGTTTGTCAATACAATACAATTCAGCAACGCACATTATTACACAACAAAGTACCATCAACGACTGTTTGTTGTAGTCTTACTAAAGGGAATCAAGTCAGACGCTGGTCTTTATGACTTTTTACTATTAAACCTGATACAACCTATACTATTCCGATTACTTTTTCTCAAAAACAAAATAAGAAGAAATACGAAACGTCATATGGACGAATGAATGAAAGAAAGAAAGAAAGAATGAATGAATGAATGAATGAATGAATGAATGAATGAATGAATGAATGAATGAATGAATGAATGAATGAATGAATGAATGAATGATTAAATGAATGAATGAATAAATAAATAAATAAATGAATGGATGAATGAATCTTATAACACACACACAACATACATATCAATCAATAACACACAGGGTATACACTCCAGTAAATATACAAATATGCTTCATATACAAGGCAGGATCAGTTAACTGCAAGTACATACATGAAAGACAGCGCATGATACAAGGGCATCGGGCCATAAGGCGCTTGTGAGGGTGATCGGTAGAGGTGACAAAGAGGAGATTGTTGTTTACCTCTTCAATCATTCGTGACAAGGTCGTGAAGATGGGAGGAAATGAAGGAAATGAGTGGAATTGAAAAGTGGAAAAGGCTGTAGTGGTTGTAAGCTGTTGCACTGGAGTAAACGGTCATTGTAGTAGTTGCGTGGTGTTGCGGGGTGTTGTAGGGGTTACACGGTTTTGAAGTGATTGCATAGCTTTGCATGGTGTTGCATGGCGTCGCATGGTGTTGCAGGGTGTTGCAGGGTTTTGCATGGCGTTGCATGGTGGTGCATGGTGTTGCATGGTGCTGCATAGTGTTGCATGGCGTTGCATGGTGTTGGATGGTGTTGGATGGTGTTGGATGGTGTTGCATGGTGTTGCATGGTGTTGCATAGTGTTGTATGGTGTTGCATGGTGTTGCATGGTGTTGCATGGTGTTGCATGGTGTTGCATGGTGTTGCATGGTGTTGCATGGTGTTGCATGGTGTTGCATGGTGTTGCATGGTGTTGTATGGTGTTGCATGGTGTTGCATGGTGTTGCATGGTGTTGCATGGTGTTGCATGGTGTTGCATGGTGTTGCATGGGGTCGCAGGAATGTTTATCCATTTCGTTTTTCAGTCAGGAAATCAAAAATAAATTTTTTTGATTGGTTCGAGAAAGAAGCAAGCACGGGTTGCCACATCTGATGTTAATATCAGTCCTCACCGCTTCTATTCATCATCATCAGGACAACATTGCTTCTTCTCATCTCCTCTCTCTTATCGTTCTCTCTCTCCTTCAACCTCTCACATCTATTTTTCGATCTTTCTGTCTTTTTTTCCATCTTTCATTCTTTTTCTTTCACTTCATTTTTTTTATTTTTTTTCTACTTCATTTCCAATCTTTTTGTTCCTCTTTCTTTTTTCTTTTTTTTCTTTTTTTTTTCTCCCCTCCTTCTTCACCTTTTTCTCTCTCTTCAATCTTTCTAGATAGTTTTAGTTGGCTTGTTGACAATTCGAGTTCGTACCATGAGACATCATCGCCATCAAGTCATTCATATTAAATTCACTTTTACGTCTTTCTCATCTCTTCAAACACTCAACTACGGTAATAATGATTGACGTACAGAATGTTGTTGTAAGAGATTGTATGTTGTTGTGTGTGTTTGTATGTCGTTGTGTGTGTTTTCATGTTGTTGTGTGTGTTTTCAGGCTGTTGTGTATGTTTGCAGGTTGTTATGTATGTTTGCAGGTTGTTGTGTATGTTTGCAGGTTGTTGTGTATGTTTGCATGTTGTTGTCTATGTGAATTTGGATCTTTCTGAAATCTTTGAATTATTGATTCGAAAAGCTTTTGAATAGAAATAAATCTGATAAACTACAGTTGCCAAGATCCAGAAGATAACATCTACGATAAAAGAAAAAAACAGTACAATTGAAAACTACTTGAAAAAACGGACATTGAAAATGGAGTATTTACGGAACCAATGACAGTATAATTACAGTACTTACAGTACTTTACAGGTTTATCGAAAGTTTTCAAAAGTATTAATCAAATCATTCACTCATCCATCCATCACTCGTCAAATAGCCGCTCATCCATCCACTTTCTTTCATTTCATCAAGTTCCCCACACCTCATCCATCCATCCAATCCTTCCACTCATCCAATCTCTCCACTCATGCAATCTCCCACCAAATCTTCCACCTACTCAATCCCTCCACTCATCCAATCGTCCTCTTCTCATCCAATCTATCCACCCGTCCAACCGCCCCACCCTGAACACCCACACAACCGTAGTTTTGGATGAAGTTGGCGAGGTAGAGTTCGATTTCTCTAGCGGAGACTCTGATGTGGTTGGGGTTGACGCAAAGAGCAGGATGCCTGCAGTCTCTGGTCTTCTTCAGCTTCTCGCCGTCAGTGCTCTCCAGAGGAATCGCCTTGAACAGAATCACCATCACCAAGTCTAACCTCCACACCTGTGGGAGGGTGTGTTGTGTGAAGAACTGTGTTCTTGTGTTTTTTTTTAAATTGTGTTTTTGCGTGTGTGTGTGTGTGTGTGTGTGTGTTTGTGTGTGTGTGTGTGTGTGTGTGTGTGTGTGTGTGTGTGTGTGTGTGTGTGTGTGTGTGTGTGTGTGTGTGTGTGTATGTGTGTGTGTGTGTGTGTGTGTGTGTGTGTGTGTGTGTGTGTGTGTGTGTGTGTGTGTGTTTGTGTGTGTGTGTGTGTGTGTGTGTGTGTGTGTGTGTGTGTGTGTGTGTGTGTGTGTGTGTGTGTGTGTGTGTGTGTGGGTGTGTGTGTGTGTGCGTGTGTTTGTGTGTGTTAGATTAGTGTACTTGGTTGAGCTGGTGTTTCGAAGGGTGTCAGCGTTTGTTCGATGTGTGTGGTAGTGGGTGTGTTGAAGTGAGACTGGTATGATGAAGTTGGCGAAGTACCACGTTATGTGAAGTTGATCAGTTTTTGGTGAGATTGGGAAGAATTAATATAATTTGATTTCACGTTATGTTGTGTTGACAACAGTGTGTTAGTGTCAATAGTGTTAGTACAGCCATGAAAATACAACCATAGAAACGCAATCATGGACATGCAATCAATGTATCACAACCTCATGTACACACCAGGTACATCCACGTGCACACCTTTCCACGATGGCCCACAAACCCTCACCACCTCTCACCTTGTCAGCCTGCCTCAGGCAGTCGATTCTTCGCATCTTGCCTTTCTGGTCGGGATTGCTCAAAATGCACACCTGCCGTCCAAGTGGTATTCAAAACGTTGTTATCTTTGAGTTAATCACTAAATTTCAACCAAGTTTTACTTTAATCACTTTTGATTATTGTTAACAAACACTTACATACTAACCTCCCCCCCTTCTTCCACAAACATCTCCCACAGACAAAAATTTCTTCACCCTCCTTTCCACACTTGGATTTCCTACACCCAGAAAATAAAGAACCCCACAAACAAACAACCCCACAAACAAACAGCCCCACAAACAACCCCACAAACAAACAACCCCACAAACAAACAACCCTACAAACAAACAACCCCACAAACAACCCCACAAACAAACAACCCTACAAACAAACAACCCCACAAACAACCCCACAAACAAACAACCCCACAAACAACCCCACAAATAACCCCACAAATAACCCCACAAACAAACAACTCTACAAACAAATAACCCGACAAACAAGCAACCCCACAAACAACCCCACAAACAACCCCACAAACAACCCCACAAACAACCCCACAAACAACTTCACAAACAAACAGCCTCACAAACAAACAACCCAACAAACAACCCCACAAACAACCCTACAAACAAACAACCCCACAAACAACCCCACAAACAACCCCACAAACAACCCCACAAACAACCCCACAAACAACCCCACAAACAACCCCACAAACAACCCCACAAACAAACAACCCCACAAACAAACAACCCCACAAACAACCTCAAAAACAAACAACCCCACAAACAAACAAACCCCACAAACAACTTCAAAACAAACAACTCCACAAACAAACAAACCCCACAAACAACCTCAAAAACAAACAACCCCACAAACAAACAACCCAACAAACAACCCAACAAACAACCCCACAAATAACCCCACAAACAACCCCACAAACAACCCCACAAACAACCCCACAAACAACCCCACAAACAAACAACCCCACAAACAAACAACCCCACAAACAACCTCAAAAACAAACAACCCCACAAACAAACAAACCCCACAAACAACTTCAAAACAAACAACTCCACAAACAAACCCCACAAACACTCCCAAACACCTGGTTCTTCTTTCCTGACATGCAGAGTACGAACTCGTCCCTGAAGTCCTGTGCGATGTCCTTTCTCAGCTTCGCCAGCAGCCTGCTCGCCCACTTCTGCTTTATGTCGCCCTTCTCCATCTGCAACCGTCACTTGCCATTCATTTGCCATTCACTTGCCATTCACTTGCCATTCATTTGCCATTCATTTGCCATTCACTTGCCATTCACTTGCAATTCATTTGCCATTCACTTGCCATTCACTTGCCATTCATTTGCCATTCATTTGCCATTCACTTGCCATTCATTTGCCATTCATTTGCCATTCATTTACCATTCATTTGCCATTCATTTGCCATTCATTTGCCATTCATTTGCCATTCATTTGCCATTCATTTGCCATTCATTTGCCATTCATTTGCCATTCATTTGCCATTCATTTGCCATTCATTTGCCATTCATTTGCCATTCATTTGCCATTCATTTGCCATTCATTTGCCATTCATTTGCCATTCATTTGCCATTCATTTGCCATTCATTTGCCATTCATTTGCCATTCATTTGCCATTCATTTGCCATTCATTTGCCATTCACTTGCAATTTATTGCCACTGCATTCACTTTCACCTACATTGAGTAAACAAGCGACAGAAACACCACCATTATCACCATCAACAACGTAAACAACAATGCCAACAAGACTAACATCAACAAAAACCAACAACACCACCAACAAAACCCCCATCAACAAACATCCAACAACATTCGCCCACCAAAGCACCTGTAGCTCTTCCTTCACCTTCCTTTCCTCCTCGAAGGGCATCTGCTTGTCATGCTTCTTGTAGTACTTGCGCTTGGCTGCCTGCAAGTTGAACCACACGTAAGAGAAGGATTTTACGTGTGGCAAGAGGGCTTCAATGAAGGGGTGGAACTCGTCCTGTGGTGGTATGGTGGTGTGGTATGGTGGTGTGGTATGGTTGTGTGGTATGGTTGTGTGGTATGGTGGTGTGGTATGGTGGTGTGGTATGGTTGTGTGGTATTGTGGTGTGGTATGGTGGTGTGGTGTGGTAGTGTGGTATAGTGGTGTGGTATGGTGGTGTGGTATGGTGGTGTGGTGGTGTGGTATGGTTGTGTGGTAAGGTGGTGTGGTATGGTTGTGTGGTATGGTGGTGTGGTATGGTGGTGTGGTATGGTGTGGTGGTGTGGTAAGGTGGTGTGGTATAGTGGTGGGGTATGGTGGTTGAGTATGGGGGTGTGTGGTGTGGTGGATTGATGCAATAAAAGATGCTTATGAAACTTTAATACCAAATCATGTTGGAATCATGCCAACGGAAAGTAAATTGTGTCTACAACTGTGTACATTTTTGTGTACATCTTTCTTTACCAATTTTTATACATATTTGTGAAATCATTTTCAAAACATTATTTTAACTCTTTGTATATAACCCTTTGTATATAAATCTTTGTATATAAATCTTTGTATATAACTCTTTGTATATAAATCTTTGTATATAACTCTTTGTATATAAATCTTTGTATATAAATCTTTGTTTATACAACTTTTCAGTATACATTTGAAGAAACTCTAAAAAAAGAAAAAAACAAGATTCGTTTTCCATAGTTACTTAGTGGCTATTGAAAGTGCGTCAATGTTTAATTATTTCCGTTGTCACTCATTATGGGTCGATAATTAGATATATAATGCCATTTGAATTTATAATGGATGTTTATTGATTGAAAGCATCCGTGGGGTGAACTTGATGAAGGGCGATGCTCACCACCATTCCTCCGGCCATCTGCAAGGGTTGCAGACTCGCCCACTCAAACTCGCAAGCGCCTCTGTACATGCTGGCGTACTGTGGCTATGGAGGGAAAGAGATGGGATGGAGGATGAAGTGTGGAAAATACGTGAATAAGATAATGGAGGGTTGAGGTAGGAGGACGAGGAAAAGGTGAGAGTGAAGCAAGATGGGGGTATGGAAGTGTGAGAGATAAGAAGGTGAAAGAGAAAACTTGGTGATAGAAAGATAGCAATTTGTGTCTGTTCTTCTCTTTTTTTTCTTTTTTTTTCTTTCTTTTTGTTTTTTTTATTTTTTTTCTTTTTAAATTAATTCAACTTTTTGACTTTTTGTTTATCTTTTTTGACGCAGTTTGTTGAAACTATTTAAAATTGTTGCGGTTTATTCACCAATGGAAACTTCTCGAGTGTTTCTTCCAAACGTCTCTGTTAACCTTTCAACCGCTTTTCAGCAATTGACATGACATTCTACAAGTTAACAGAGCACTGACGTTGTAATTGTAATTATGATTAATTATTTTTATTACAATCGTATTAACTTCACAATAAACAGAAATTTTAATTTTTAGTTGTTGTAATTTTTCAAAATGTCAGTATTGAAGCTTCTTTATGATTTATAATTGGAAAAAGCAATTAATTATGATTTATTCAGCTTCGACAAGACGTTTCATGACGCTTCGTGTCGTTGAAGATTCAACAGCAGGTGAGTCGCATCTTGTGTTGTTGTGTGGTTTCTGTATTTTGTTCTTGTTGTTGTGTTGCTGTTGTGTTACGGTGTTATTGTTGTTTCATTGTTGTTGTATTGTTCTTGTTGTATTGTCGTTGTATCGTTTTCGTTGTTTTGTTGTGTTGTAGTTTTATTGTTGTTGCGGTTGTTTTGTTTTTGTTGGTTTTTTGGATTTATTTTTGTTGTTGTTTTTTGTTTTGTGTTTCTGTTTATTAATATTTATATTTGTTGTTCTTTTTGCTGTTATTATTGTCGTTGTTCCGTTGCAAGCAGTAGTCATTGGCTCTCCATTGCTTGCTGCTGAACGGGTGCTGGTGCTGATTAATTCACTCACAAATTCTTCCAAGACTTTCCTTGTACTGGCCACCAATAACCCTCTATTGCAACGTACCTCAGTGTCTTTCTCCAACGGTTCAAAAGCATCCGAACTTCCAAAATTCAAACCAGCGCTATATAAACGATCACTTTGAGTAATATATTATAAAATTTAAATTTCAAATTCAAATAATCTTTTCTTATTAATAATTTTTTCTTTCAAACTTATCAAATTAACTTTTCAATCAAATGAAACTTTTTCAACGTAAATGAAGATTTAATAGGAATTTGATTCTATTTGTTTCAATACTCATTGTATGTCTCCAGACCACACGAATCTCATGCGACTGCGAACACTAAACGCAGCTCGCATCACAAGATCAATGTCTTCATTAAATATCTTCCCCACCGCAACATCACCTCTTCTTCCTCCTCCTCTTTCTCCTCCTCTTCCTTCTCCTCCTCCTCCTCCTCCTCCTCCTCCTCCTCCTCCTCCTCCTCCTCCTCCTCCTCCTCCTCCTCCTCCTCCTCCTCCTTCTCCTTCTCCTCCTCCTCCTCCTCCTCCTCCTCCTCCTCCTCCTCCTCCTCCTCCTCCTCCTCCTCCTCCTCCTCCCCCTCCTCCTTCTCCTCCTCCTCCTCCTCCTCCTCCTCCTCCTCCTCCTCCTCCTCCTCCTCCTCCTCCTCCTCCTCCTCCTCCTCCTCCTCCTCCTCCTCCTCCTCCTCCTCCTCCTCCTCCTCCTCCTCCTCCTCCTCCTCCTCCTCCTCCTCCTCCTCCTCCTCCTCCTCCTCCTCCTCCTCCTCCTCCTCCTCCTCCTCCTCCTCCTCCTCCTCCTCCTCCTCCTCCTCCTCCTCCTCCTCCTCCTCCTCCTCCTCCTCCTCCTCCTCCTCCTCCTCCTCCTCCTCCTCCTCCTCCTCCTCCTCCTCCTCCTCCTCCTCCTCCTCCTCCTCCTCCTCCTCCTCCACCTCCTCCTCCTCCTCCTCCTCCACCTCCTCCTCCTCCTCCTCCTCCTCCTCCACCTCCTCCTCCTCCTCCTCCTCCTCCTCCTCCTCCTCCTCCTCCTCCTCTCCTCCTCCTCCTCCTCCTCCTCCTCCTCCTCCTCCTCCTCCTCCTCCTCCTCCTCCTCCTCCTCCTCCTCCTCCTCCTCCTCCTCCTCCTCCTCCTCCTCCTCCTCCTCCTCCTCCTCCTCCTCCTCCTCCTCCTCCTCCTCCTCCTCCTCCTCCTCCTCCTCCTCCTCCTCCTCCTCCTCCTCCTCCTCCTCCTCCTCCTCCTCCTCCTCCTCCTCCTCCTCCTCCTCCTCCTCCTCCTCCTCCTCCTCCTCCTCCTCCTCCTCCTCCTCCTCCTCCTCCTCCTCCTCCTCCTCCTCCTCCTCCTCCTCCTCCTCCTCCTCCTCCTCCTCCTCCTCCTCCTCCTCCTCCTCCTCCTCCTCCTCCTCCTCCTCCTCCTCCTCCTCCTCCTCCTCCTCCTCCTCCTCCTCCTCCTCCTCCTCCTCCTCCTCCTCCTCCTCCTCCTCCTCCTCCTCCTCCTCCTCCTCCTCCTCCTCCTCCTCCTCCTCCTCCTCCTCCTCCTCCTCCTCCTCCTCCTCCTCCTCCTCCTCCTTCTCCTCTTCCTCCTCTTTCTCTCCCTCCTCTTCTTTCTCTTCCTCCTACTATTTCTCCTCTTCCTCCTCCTCATCCATCTTTTCATTCTCTTCCTCATTTTTTTTCTCATTCTCTTCCTCACTTTTATTCTCACTCTTTTTCTCATTTTTCTTTTTTTTATTTTTCTTCGTTCTATTCCTTTTTTTCTTATATTCTTTCTCTTTTTTTCCTTCTTTCTCCTCCTTTTACTTGCCTTCTTTCTTTCCTTTTTTTCATTCTTTCTTTTCATTTTATTTTTCTCATCACATGATTCTCCTTCATTTTTATTTTTATTTTTGCATTTTGTTTTTTCTTCTTCTTTCCTTTCCTGCTCCTTTTCTATCTTTTTTTACATTTCTTTTTTGTCATTCTTATCATCATATACATTTCTTTTTTGTCATTCTTATCATCATATACATTTTTTTTTGTCATTCTTATCATCATATACATTCTTTTTTGTCATTCTTATCATCATATACATTCTTTTTTGTCATTCTTATCATCATATACATTTCTTTTTTGTCATTCTTATCATCATATACATTTCTTTTTTGTCATTCTTATCATCATATACATTCTTTTTTGTCATTCTTATCATCATATACACTTCTTTTTTGTCATTCTTATCATCATATACATTTCTTTTTTGTCATTCTTATCATCATATACATTTCTTTTTTCATATTTTTATTTATTTTTCCAGTTTTCTTTTTTTCTTTATCGTTCTTTCTTCTTCTTCCGCTCAATTTTTCTTTTTTTTCGAATTTTTCTTTTCTTTTTTTTTTACTTTCATTTTCATAGTTTTTAAATTCCATATATTTCATAATTGTTTCATAATTTTTTTATAAATAAGTTTTTTCGAAATACTTCGTTTGCATTAACTTAGAATTTTCCCAGCTCTCCACTTTCTTACTTATTAATTATTATCATGTTTATTACTTATCATGTTTATTACTTAGTACGTTTATTATTTTTATATCATGTTGTTTATCAACAACTCCCCTGAATTTGAAAACACAGCGGCTCGAAAACACAAAAAAACACAAAAACATCAACAAAAACATCAACAACAACATCAACAACTACAACAAAAAATCAGCAGCATCAACTACAACAAAGAATCAACAACGCAAAAAACAAACCAACACAAATAACGCCAACAACAACATTAAATCAACAACAACACCAACAACAACACGAACATCAAATCAACAACAACACCAACAAAAATCAACAACAATACGAACATCAAATCAACAACAACACCAACGACAACACCAACCGAAACTGCAGCGCATCAACATCAAATGAGAGCTCAACTTTCAATTGGAGTGACGTCATTAATTTGCAGGGCAGATCACAGCGGAGCTGTTAACACGTCGATTAGTGATCTTCGAGTGTTGGCGCATTCAAGCGTCTCAGTACATCTGTTGTCCGTCCTCGTGTTGTGTGTGTGTGTTGTGTGTGTGTGTGTGTGTGTGTGTGTGTGTGTGTGTGTGTGTGTGTGTGTGTGTGTGGGTGTGTGTGTGTGTGTGTGTGTGTGTGTGTGTGTGTGTGTGTGTGTGTGTGTGTGTGTGTGTGTGTGTGTGTGTGTGCGCGCGCGCGCGCGCGTATTTTCTGTAATTTTTAAATTGTTTTTCGAAGTTTTATGTGAGGTTATTTTGCGAAAACGCATGTTGCCATGGTAATAGTGTCATTGTTGAAAAGTTGCTTTCCTCTATAAATCCACTGAAGGTGGAAGCAAGTGTAACTTTAAGAACGTAGCCATGAGTTTAGTTTTGGATATTCCTGTTTCAAGTTCAAAAGGTGTCTGATGAGCAAGTTCAATCAGTCATTGTCACCTTCCGTTTCAAGCGCACCGGCCTGAGAGACCACATCACAATGTTCTGCCTTTCTACCTCACTTTGTAACTTGAGCTTTAATAATTGTCGGTAGTGTGGGCTAGAAAGAGGAGAAGAGGAGAATGAGAAGGAGAAGGAGGAGGAGAAGGAAGAGAAGGGGAAGGAGGAGGAGGAGGAGAAGGAAGAGGAAGAGGAAGAAGAGGAAGAGAAGAAAGAGGAGGAAATAATAAAATGACGAAGAAAGAGGAAAAAAGGAAGTCAAAAAGATAAAATGAAACGAAGATGACAATGATAACGACGACTTAATTAAAAACTAAAACAACTAAAGTGCTGAAAAAAAAACTTCGTGATTTGAAAAAAAATATCAAAAAGTCGAATTAATTTGAAATTCAACTATTAGTCGACTCCTTTTTTTGAACATTTAAATTCCGAAATGCAAAACAATAATTAACAAAAAGGTCAAGAGGTGCAGTGGTGGAAATGCTGATAGTAGTGGCCAAGTTGAATCCTCAAAGTCTTTCCTATTGATTTGGTGCGTGTTGCAAATTCCTATATTCTATATGCGTATAAAACTTTATATTCGCTATATATATTAATGAGTGTGTGTGTGTGTGTGTGTGTGTGTGTGTGTGTGTGTGTGTGTGTGTGTGTGTGTGTGTGTGTGTGTGTGTGTGTGTGTGTGTGTTTGCGTTTGTGCGTGTGCGTGTATGGGTGTGTGAGAGGCGACTAGCGGGAATCGGTTGCGGATGGCGTGACGATGCGATTATGAGATTAATATTTAATTGACACTTTATCAAACTCTTGCAATCTTTACTGCCCCCCTACACGACAGCCTCCTCCCCTCATTCCCCCACCCCCCCTCCTTCCTTCCCTCTTCCACTTCTTTCCTTCTCACTCCTCCATCCTTTCTCTCTGCACCATTTCTTCTACTATTTATTTCATACAACACATTTTTTTCATTAAGAACAATAATAAGAACAATAATAACAATAATAAAAAAATTTTAAATTAAAAATAAAATATTAATAATAATAATAAAATTTTTAAGATACTTTTGATGCGGTTTTACTATTTTTACCGATTGGAAAGTCGTATTCAGATGCAAAGCTTCCCTACTCCACTTCTCTTCCTTCTTGAGTCCGAATTGTTGTTCAATTTTAAATCAAAGTTATTCAAAATTAAATTATTCAAAAATCTAATAATTCATTCTGAAAAAATCTTTTTGAATCGTAAGTGTCGAAAAAATAATCAATTTTAAATATTTATAAATGGTTTAAATTAACCGAAACTCCTTAGACGCGTGTTTCAGACTGCTTCTGGTTTTGCCGATCAATAGATCCGAATTATTTTTTGGATAATTTTGAATCAGTTTTTAATTTAAAGTTGTGATGTTTTTTTTTTTGTTTTTATTCGAAGCTTCATAATTTAATTTTTATTCTTTTTTTCCACACTTTAGATTCTCACGTTGCCTCCACCATTCTAAAACTTCCATAATATCTTTAAAATATTTAAAAAAAATTATTTATAATTTTTTAGATAATTTTATATTTGAACTCAAAATCACGTCATATTTTTTTCAAATATAACCCCAATCCCAACAATGACCTAATTAAAAGAGCAATTAATATCAAATTTGACTAATAACTCAATTAATAAGCGTCCAAGGGTGCGGTGTGTTAGTCTGTGTAGGTTAGTTTGGTTATTCCCAGCGTTATTAATTATTCCTCACGCCGACACGTGTGCCAAGAATTTTCCAATATTACCTTCATGGCTGCTCACCGCACCTCTGCAGTACCGTTCGTTTTTCACGAATTTATGGAAAAAAACATTTTTAATTCGTAAGTAGTAATAGATTATACTACCAACGTGAGCGACCTAATCGAATCGAATCTTAGAGAGTAGTTGGAATCGGTCATACATTGAAGCAGAAAGTTATTTCGGAGTGAAAAGGACAACAGAGATCGGGGTTGATAGCCATTTTGCCAGAGTTCCAGAAGAGCGTTGAGGTTGGTAAGAATGGATTTTGAAAACACAGTCGAACGGAGTCATTTGAATGACACAGAGGTAAGTGTTGTTGTTTTCGTTGTCGTTGTTGTTTTTTCATTGTTTTTGTTGATTTTGTTTTCGTTGTCGTTGTTTTTGTTGTTGTGAGTGTTGTAATTCTTGTTGCTTTTTTTTCATTGCTGTTATTGTTGAGTTGCTTATTGGGCTGCGGAAGATTTTTCATCAAACGAGTTCCACTCGGTCAATTGAAATCTTCGGAGCTGCTCTGTGGAGGCTTGGCGTGCTGTTGTTGTTTGTATAATGAAAAATAAGACTGTAACATACACAAGCGCATCTACACACACACACACACACACACACACACACACACACACACACACACACACACACACACACACACACACACACACACACACACACACACACACACACACACACACACACACACACACACACACACACACACACACACACACACACACACACACACACACACACACACACACACACACACACACACACACACACACACACACACACACACACACACACACACACACACACACACACACACACACACACACACACACACACACACACACACACACACACACACACACACACACACACACACACACACACACACACACACACACACACACACACACACACACACACACACACACACACACACACACACACACACACACACACACACACACACACACACACACACACACACACACACACACACACACACACACAAACACACATACACACAGGTGAAAACGCTTTTTGTCAGCGGACTACCACTGGACTGCAAACCACGAGAGTTGAACCTCCTCTTCAGACACTACCACGTGAGACTGCCTGCAGCTTGTGAAAGATTGCGCAATATCTGGATGGTTTTCTATATTTTTTATAGTTAATAAGGTTCATGTGTATTCATAATAAAATTAACTATAGTTTGTGAGGCACCAAGGAAGGCAACCTTAGCAACTGTGTAACCTTGTAGTCCAGCAGAAAGTCGTTTCTTTTGGAGCGCCTTTGAACAGAATGCTAAAAGACGCTATACAAATGCTTTGAGAACATACAACTGTGTGTATTCTATAGAGAATGCCTCGTTGAAGTGTCATTTATTGGACTATAAGCAATCCAGTAAAAAAGGTTGCTACAATGTTTTAGATATTATGACATGAGAACATAAAATACGTCAGAGCAGACGAGCTTGAATGAATTTGAATGTGTGGTTAGACTATAAAAGATCCGTTCTATTGTTGTTACTTTGTTACTTTGTGTTGTAAACTAAAATCGTCTTATATTTAAAGGTTATAAATGGTATCATATGGTGGCGTTGCATGGATGTAGCATGGTTAACGTGTGAAGGTAGCATGGGTGTTGCATGTTTACCAGTGGATGTTGCATGGTTACCAGTGGATGTTGCATGGGTGTTGCATAGTTACCAGTGAATGTTGCATGGTTACCAGTGGATGTTGCATGGGTGTTGCATAGTTACCAGTGGATGTTGCATGGTTACCAGTGGATGTTGCATGGGTGTTGCATAGTTACCAGTGGATGTTGCATGGGTGTTGCATGGTTACCAGTGGATGTTGCATGGGTGTTGCATGGTTACCAGTGGATGTTGCATGGGTGTTGCATGGTTACCAGTGGATGTTTCATGGGTGTTGCATGGTTACCAGTGGATGTTGCATGGGTGTTGCATGGTTACCAGTGGGTGTTGCATGGGTGTTGCATGGTTACCAGTGGATGTTGCATGGGTGTTGCAAGGTTAACACGTGAATGTTATTGAAGGGCTTCGAGAATTCGTTGTTGAAGATGGTCACCAGGCAACTAATTCCTCCCAACTGCGTCAGTTGCCATTATTTTTTAAATTTTAAAGTCTTTAAGGTTGAAACTACTCAATGACTTGATTAATCATACAAAGCTTATTATTATTATTATTATTATTATTAAAAAATAATTTAATTCAATTGAAAATCCAATCTAATAATAATATAGTGATATTAATATAACATCCACACAGCCTGTCGGTTTCGTCACATTCTCGTCCAGAGCAGACGCCGAAGTGGCCAGAAAGGAACTGCAGGTTGATGAAGAGATGTGCAGTATTCTTTAGCTAGCGCTTTATAAAAACTTTTGATAGTTTCATGAAAAGATTTCGTTTGGTTAATTAGTTCTTGATGTCGATTATATTCCAACTTTGAATAGCCCTTTCATAGTTCAATTAGAGTTAAGAAGATGAATTAAAATTCATACTCATTAAATTTCATATTTTATTTTTCATAAACCACTCAGTATTGAGAGTAGGTTTGACTTTTGTCACTTTCACCCGTTCTTTTACAAGCTCAACGGATCCCTAAGAGTCACAAACACCAGAGCATATCACTCGAAACACCTCTTACAACTTGCAACATGTTGTTAATGACAATGCAACAACAAATAATTACGCACCACAACATTTTTATCTTCAACTTATCAATCTTATTTTCCTATTTCTTCACAGTGCCGGTTTTTACGTGTTCACATTTCCGCCATCACCAACTCATGCTCCACCACTAAACAACCTTTTCAACCTTCCACTACAATTCACCCCTTCCCACCCATTGTCACCCGTTGTCACCCATATTTTCAACAATTTGAGATTTATTCCAACTAGCCTGACAACTTTCACACCAGCCTTCAACCACAAACAATCTTCAAAACCAACATTCTACCCATACTTCTCCTTTCTCAATCCAGTTCCCTACTCCAAACCTTTCCTTCAACCACCACATCATTTCAACAACTTTTCCATTCATTGCCAAACTTATTCAATGCCTCAACCCTTCAACCACTTCAATAACTCAATCACGTCAATTCACCACCACACTCACCAAAAAATATTTCAACCACCAAATCCACACTCAACACAACATTCACTTTTTACCACGCACGTCATCACACACCACTCACACCACCTATCCTTACCCACATGCTAAATCTTACTGTCACCATCCACCACCGCAAAATGCCAACCCATACCAAACCACTACACTCAAAAATCAATCCACACCCCACCACGCTAGGGCGTGCCATAATAACACTAACCTACCACACCCCTTCACCACATCACCACAACCCATCACGCCACCACAACACGCCACCCTATCACGCCACCACAACACGCCACCCCATCACGCCACCACAACACGCCACCACAACACGCCACCACAACACGCTACTTCACCAGGGCGTCAGATTCGACGCAGACCTGCCTCAGACACTGCGTCTGGAGTATGCCAAGACGAACACCAAAGTGTCAAAGCCCAAGACCGCCATCCCTCTGCCCGCCTTCTCACCCCAGTTCCTGCCACTCAACTCCGCCCACTTTCCCACCACCGCCATCATTCAAGACCAGTGTAAGCTGGAGGGTGGGTGTGAGAAAGGAAGGAATGAGTGAATAGAAGAAATGGAAGAAGGCTGAGTGAGTGAATTGAGGAATGGTGTTTTAATCGATGAATGAAAAGATGGATGGATAAATCGATGGATGGATGACGAATAGATGAATAAATCGATTGATAGGTTGATGGATAGATGAATAAATAGAAAAATGAATGGATTCTTGGATATAAGGATGCATGGATAAATGAATGGATGCACACATAGAAGCATAGATGAATGGATGCACGCATGAATGCATGGATGGATGGATGCACGCATGAATGCATGGATGGAGGGATGCACGCATGAATGCATGGATGAATGGATGCATGTATGCAAAACCTTCTACAGTTGCAGAGCAGTGGCATCCCAACCTTCCAGCCATCATCGTCGACCCTCAGTCCTCCTTCGTGCAGCCGCTGCAGCCACAGGTGCGTCTCCATTGGATACTATTTTTAGTTCATGGAAATCTCCAACAGTACTTTCAATTGTCAATTTTGATGAAAATTTAAAAATAAGTTTCAAAAGTAGTCTATGTATTTCAATTATTTCCACATCCCATCGTCTCATTAACCACATTCTTGTAGTTCGTTCCAGCCCTCTACCACCCCCCTCCAACCCCTGTATTGGGCTCACCCAGCCACTCCAACAACCTCCTCTTTTCAGCCCCCTCTTACGCCCCTCCATCCCACCTCCACTCCCCCTCTCCAGTCCAGGGGTGGGCTGAATCGATGGAAATGGATGGAGTTGGACGGATGGAGTTTGATGAAAATGGATGAAAATGACTATTTTTAAATGGATGGTTGAAATTGAAGGAACTGTTAGGGATAAATTAAAGTGAGGTTGTTGAAGTGTGGTTTAGAATCAGTTATAAATGATAGAGTACTGTGAGCATTGGTGGAGGTATAATTCGAAGCTCCTCTCTCACCCTCACCACAGACACAACGCGTCGAACATGGCTTGCAGCAGAGGCGCTGGTGTGGCTGGCGGTCCAACCACCCTCTTCCTGGCCACCAACCTCTCGTCTGGCTGCCATGAGCAGGAAATCAAAGAAATCTTCACTCGGTAGCGCTATTCTTACGCGCCTAATTTTCGTCCCCACCCTTCCACACCAATCCATAAGCATTGTGTATTCTTTCTTTTTCTCCTCTTTTTTATGGTCTTTATTGAAGCAAATTGAAAATGGAACAGAATATGGTGAACAATCAAAATGATAATTTGATCCAATTGAATCATTTGTATAGCACTGATCCACATTGTTAAAGAGCGCTTGATTGTTTAACTTTTAAAGAATTTATCTTCATAAGGATACCCCACGCGGATTTAGTTTAATAAAAACATTGAAGAAACTAAATTGAATGAAAATATAAAAAAGATAAATAATTTAATTATTATCATTATAATAATAGTAATAATAAAAACGTTGTGTCTTCTAACACGTAGTGTGCAAACCGTGACATCTCCACACAACGAAGCCTCGTCCATCGTGCTAGGAATCTCTTCTGGTAATCCAAACGCCTCATAGTTTAACATTTTAATTTCTTATTTATTAAAATTTAGAATTTTCTCTTTTTTTTTCATAAAAAAGTTTATGTTTTCAATTGAAATAATTCAGGATTATAACCATAATATTCAATTTGTCCAATTTCTCAGTCTTCCCTTCATTTGCAACTCCATCAATCTTCAGGTTCGGCACATCGTCCATCAAACACCACTACTTCATAACTAGCCTCTCATCACGTCATGCAAAATAAACTCGCAAATATTAAAAAAAATGGTTTTTGATGATCAGTAGAATGCATTAAAAAGCGTTATGTTAGAAAAGTTGTGTGGGTTTGAAAATAGATTTGATAAAATTAGCCTGCGTGTAACGTTCTTTGAAATTATCTCAAAAATATTCAGCGTTTTTAGTTGTTTTCAAGTTGAAACAGGCAAAATATTTCAAAAAAGAATGATTAAAAATAAACTCAAGTTAAAAGTAGTTTCAAACAAACGCACCCTGTTTGGAGCAACGCTTGTCTGAATAATCTCGAGTCGTGATTGGGCGATGGTTTAGCCAGAAATACAAACACATGACTTCAGGATTTCATCTCTTCAATAACTTGTCATGTGAAGCACGTATGTTTTTCTTATAAAAACGAGATAGTCAGTCGCTAACAATTCACGTAATGTATCTGTATGTTGAATACAAAACGTTTCGTATACAGACTAAGTATATTTGGTTTAAAAAACAATTCTGTCAGTTGATCACTTAAAAAATTTATGCATAAAATTTTGAAACGGTCGAGTGACCTAAGGGTTGAGAATGGCACTTTTAAACAAGTTTTTCAAAAGACAAACTTCTTTAACAACTCCAACTAGTGCGAGTAATATTCAGAACTGTAAAAAATCCTGCAACTTACAAAAGACCGTGCTATGTAAAAATAAACTTCAGGACTCAGCAAGGTTAGCTTATTAACGAATAATTTTTATTATAAATCAACAAAATAGAAGTTTCATTGAGACACCGCCATAGGCATTTCTAAAGTTATTCCAGTACTCAAATTAATGGACTTGCCAACACATCAACTCCAAAATAAAAAATAATGAATGTATCTGATATTCCAAATAGTGTTTTAACTCCAAAAAATCTTAAATTTAAACTAAGGTTTAAATTGAAACTATTATTCCGTAGGTTTGTGGATGGTCGTCATGTGATTGGCAAGGAGGATGTGCGCTTGCTGATGCTAAAGCACCATGATCAGTGGGGCAGCAAGCTACTTTATGACTCATCAACATCACAGGTGCCCACCCATCCCATCATCCTTGTCATCACTATCATAATTGTCATCATCATCATCAGCAGCAACAGAAGCATGACTTACCATCAGAACTTACTTAATTATCACCAACATCATCATCATTATGAATTATTTTCGTTATCATCATCCTAGTTTTGACGCACTCATTATCATCATAGTTTAACAACCACCAGCGTACCTTTATCACTGCTATTCAACTTCAATCACTACTCGTCATCATAGGTTCAATTTCACCACCATCACCCACCCAGACACACCCCCACACCTTGTATGGGGATCTTCTCTTCGGCCTCCCTCTCATGCCCATGAAGCCTTTCACAGTCACCAAGCTCCATCAACTCACGTTTGCAAGCCACTCAGTCTTTTGACAGATTTGAATACTATTTCTGAGATTCACACATGCACAAACACACATACATACACACACACAAACACACACACACACACACACACACACACACACACACACACACACACACACGCACACACACACACACACACAGAAATCCTTGTGAACTGATGTTGTCAATAGTCTTCACTCACCAATACAACAACAACCACAACAAATGCGTGGAAAGGTGTGTGCGTGTGTTTAAATTTTTATAGCTCGCATTATTTCTATATAATTTTTATAGCATCACACGTAGTTTATTTATTTATTTGAATGAGGAAACTAACAACGATTGGAAGTTAGTTAGTGAACTATAAATAAAAGTTAATAAAATGATTTCATCAGTAATACTTATTCTCAAATAAAATGAATTAAAAATAATAAAATAAATTTTTTATTTTATTATCATTCAGCGAAATGTTCGACTTCTATGGCTATCAGGAGTTGCCACCACACGACAGTCCCAACAACAACAGCAGCAACAACAACAACAGCAATGACAACAACAACTTTGTTTCACTTCCTGCTTCCATCAATGAAGATCTCAACAAGTCGATAGGTGGCAGTGTTGGCATGCTTTTCGATGGTCCTTGTATCGTCGTCCTTGCTGTTTTTGTTGTTATTGATGCTGTTGTTGTTGCTGCTGTTGTTGTTGTTGTTGTTATTGTTGCTGTTGTTGTCGTTGTTGTTATTGTTGCTGTTGTTGTTGTTATTGTTGCTGTTGTTGTTTTTGTTGCTGTTGTTGTTGTTGTTATTGTTGCTGTTGTTGTTGCTGTTGTTGTTGTTGTTGTTGTTGTTGTTATATCGTGTTGTTTGTTATGTATAATTTCAGTTTTCATACAACAACGACTGATAACATAACCTCCGCCGCTCCAACCACTGCCACTACAGCCACCACAACCACTACAGCCACTGCAACTACCACAACCACTACAACCACCACCACCACCACTGCAGACACCTACAGCACTGAAGTGGTACGAAGGGATGGAAGGCTGGTGGCTGAGATGGAAGACACCAATGGTGAATACGCATTCTTTTATTTATCCTTTCTTTTATTTTTTTTATTTTTCTCTATTATTTCATTGTTTTTAATTTTTTCTTTATATCCCTCGGCTCCACTTCCTGTTTCCTACTCAATTTTCTTCTTTGTTCATTCCTTTGTTCAAAAAAAATTCATTTGAATACTCAATCATTCATCCTCTCAATCGTCCATTCAACCATCCCTCCAATCATCCATTCAACCATCCCTCCAATCATCCATTCAACCATCCTTCCAATCATCCATTCAACCATCTCTCCAATCATCCATTCAACCATCCTTCCAATCATCCATTCAACCATTCCTCCAATCATCCATTCAACCATCCTTCCAATCATCCATTCAACTATCTCTCCAATCATCCATTCAACCATCCCTCCAATCATCCATTCAACCATCCTTCCAATCATCCATTCAACCATCCTTCTAACCATCCATCTAACCATTTCTGCAACCATCCAATCAGCCATTTTCAATCACCTAATCAACTATTCACTCAACATTTTCAACCCACCCCCACTTCCCCCAGTGAGTCAGCTGAGTTCGTCTCTTGCGGAGAGGACATACCTGCCTGGCACCCCCTCCTACAACACCCTCAGGAGGACCAGGCCTGATAATGTTCACCTCACGCAGGTGTGTGTGTGTGTGTGTGTGTGTGTGTGTGTGTGTGTGTGTGTGTGTGTGTGTGTGTGTGTGTGTGTGTGTGTGTGTGTGTGTGTGTGTGTGTGTGTGTGTGTGTGTGTGTGTGTGTGTGTGTGTGTGTGTGTGTGTGTGTGTGTGTGTGTGTGTGTGTGTGTGTGTGTGTGTGTGTGTGTGTGTGTGTGTGTGTGTGTGTGTGTGTGTGTGTGTGTGTGTGTGTGTGTGTGTGTGTGTGTGTGTGTGTGTGTGTGTGTGTGTGTGTGTGTGTGTGTGTGTGTGTGTGTGTGTGTGTGTGTGTGTGTGTGTGTGTGTGTGTGTGTGTGTGTGTGTGTGTGTGTGTGTGTGTGTGTGTGTGTGTGTGTGTGTGTGTGTGTGTGTGTGTGTGTGTGTGTCCGTGTGTGTGTGTGTGTGTGTGTGTGTCCGTGTGTGTGTGTGTGTGTGTGTCCGTGTGTGTGTCCGTGTGTGTGAAAGAGGCTGAAGGGTGTTTGTTGAGAAAATGAATAAAACATGAATATATTTCACTTCGAATGACTTGTATCATATTTCAATGCCGAAATTCAAATTCCTACACTAGAGAAGTGACACAAAATATGAAAGAACATTTGAAATATTAAAAAAGCGCATGAAAAACAACAAAAATTTTAAGCATCAAAACCTCTACTAAACCCTTTCAAACTCACTCCCACCCACTCTTTCCCACTCTTACCTACTCTCACCCACTTTTACCCTTTTTCACCCTCTTTTACCCTTTTTCACCCTCTTTTACATACCTTTTCCCACTTCCACCCCCCCCCCCACCCACTTTCACCCCTCTACCCACTCTCACCCCCCCTACCCACTCCCTCTTGAATGGTCACAACACCCGACAGAGCATCCCACTACGCAAGAGACCTTCGAAAATCGCTCTTGCTCTCGTCTTCAAACTGCCTGAAAACCAACAAGCCTCCGCGTGAGCGGATGGATGGATGGATGGCAAGATGAATGGATGGATGGATAAATTGATAGATGAAAAGATGGATGGATGGATGAATGGATGGAAAGATGACTTGATGGATGGAAAGATGACTTGATGGATGGAAAGATGTATTGATGAATAAATGGGTGTAAACGTGGTTTTATTTGGATGAGTGATAGATGGGTGTTTGAATGGTGAAAGGGTTGGATGGGTGGCTGGTCAGCTGGGTGATTGGATGGGTGTTTGGTGAGTGAATAAATAGAAGGTGTATGTCTAGAAATTATAATTTCTGTGTGGTTTGTTATTCACACTTCGATGAGCTATTAGAAATTAGAGAACGATCAACAAGCATTGATAAGCCATTATAAATCATGCCACCCGCCCACCAGCTGTGTCAAGTCTTTCTTCTTCACGCACACTCACATCCTTAAAGCCACACTCGAAAAGGTGATACTCCTTTTCATGACATTTAAAATAATGACTTTCACACACACACACACACACACACACACACACACACACACACACACACACACACACACACACACACACACACACTCACACTCACACACACAGGTGAGATTAGTGACATGTGACAAGAACTTCATCCAAAAACTCATCGCGCTACCACCTGACTGTCATTACTCTTTCTTCAAGCAGGTGATGATGATGATGATGATGATGATGATGATGATGATGATGATGATGAGGATGATGATGATGATGATGATGATGATGATGATGATGATGACGATGATGATGATGATGATGATGATGATGGTGATGATGATGATGATGATGGTGATGATGATGATGATGATGATGGTGATGATGATGATGATGATGATGATGATGATGGTGATGGCGATGATGATGATGATGATGATGATGATGATGATGATGATGATGATGATGATGATGGTGATGGCGATGATAATGATGGTGATGATGATGATCAACATGAATATTCCACCACAGCACACAGACATCATCCTCAAGCAACTCGCCAGCTTCTACTCTTCATCCCGTCTCAAGGATCCCTTGTGGATGGCTCTGTCATCATTATCATCATTTCCACCATCATCTTCGTCTTCCTCTTCATTGCCAACACCAGTCATGTCGTCTTCAGTGATTTTTCTACCTCCATCATCATCATCATCGTCATCATCCTCACTATCATCCTCACCACTATCATTATCACTTTCATCATCACCATCTTCATCATCACCACCCTCACCATCATCATCAAATACAAGGCTACCACCACCACCCTCATCAACACCGACATCCTTTTCATCTTCTTCCTCCTCCTCTTCCTACTCCTCATTCTCTTCTTCCTCCTCTTCCTCTCTCTCATCATCTTCCTACCACCTTACCCACTCTATGCTCCAAATCTTCATCCGCGACTTTTCCTTCCTATGCGACAAGTGCTACACCAGGAGCTCAAAATTGTAAATCGCTCTAAATTTCCATTGATTTATCTTCTAATTTATACAATTTTTAGTTAATTCATTTTTATTTTATTATCTTTTCTATTTCCGTATATTTTCTTTAGAATCTTTATACTCTATTTTTTTTTAATTTCGAGTATATTTTAATAATACTATTTTGAAAAAAAAACACTCCAACTAAAGAAATAAATGTATTTATGTTATATATTCTTTTTTCTTATTTATTCATTTATAATTGTAATTAAAACCCAATAATTAATTAATTAATATTTAATTAAGTAATAAATTGTTATAATCCCACTGCAGCTTCCTGGGCAGTCTGCTCACAGCTACTCTCACTCACCACCTGTCCTGGGTCTCCAACTTCATTGAAGGGAGGCACCACAACAAGAATGAAGAGGAAGAAGAAGACGAAGATGATGATGAGGAGGAGGAAGAGGAAGAGGAGGAGTATGATGATAAAAACGATTTCACACCACACCATGGGGGTCGGAAGTGCAAGTACATGCACCCATTGGCTGCACAGATCAAGTTGGTCTGCGCATGCGTCTTTGTTGTTTTTCTGTTTCTCTGAAACTCCTTATTATTTTCAATTATCAAGTATTAATCATTGGTATATCAAATTTAAATCATTACTCAATTATAAATCTTTTGTCTTTCAAATCTTTTCCTCTTACATTTCAACCTCTTCTTCCTCTCTTCCTCCTTTCTTATCTTTGCCACTTTTCTCTCATTTCTCGCATCTCTCCACCACAGCAAGCTTCATGGAGCAGTGGGTTTTCCCAGATGTGTGTCAAAGACGGTGTTGGTGGGCAAGAAGGTGGTGCTTCTTCGTAAGCTCCTCTCCCTGCTGGGATACTTTGTCAGGAGTGACACCCTCTACACTAGAACCCCCAACACTCATATCATCCCTCCCACCAAAGCTGCTAGTGCTGGTGTTGCTGCTGGTTGTGGCATCGGTGTTATGAATGTTAGTGGTGCTGTATTTGGTAGTGGTGGTAGTACTGCGGTTGGTAGTGGTGGAAGTACTGCGGTTGGTAGTGGTGGTGGTTTGAACAACCTCAATGGTTTACAAGGTGGCTACAATTGCAAAATGGTCAGCTCCATAGCACAAAGGAGGAATGGAGAGGAGAGGGGCGGAAGGCTGTTGAGAAGGGGAAAGAAAGAGGAAGGAGGGTTGTTGGAAGAGGCGGTAGACACGTGCAAACACAGAGACTACTGTTCCTTCTCCAAGGACTCCGGCTTCGATGACGTTGATGACGCACAACCCTCTTCCTCTTGTGGTGGTGACGTGAAACACTCCACTTCATCCTCTTCCTCTTCCTTTTTTTCTTCATTATCTTCCACTTTCTCTAGTCTGTCTTCTTCATCATCTTCTTCATCATCTTCTTCATCCTCCTCATCCTCTTCTTCTGTTGCGTACTCTGGCAGCAGAACCACCAGGTGCTTGAACCACTCCACTTTCTACGTTGACGCCAGCTACGTGCATTCTTCCAATCACTCTTCCAACCAACTCCCTACTCCCAATGGTGCTGAGAATGTTAATCATGCTGGAAATGTAATGAATGAAGGTCATAGTGGTGGCAGTCGAGAGCATAATTATCATAATCATGAGGTTTGCAAGCGTAATGGGGACTTTCGCACAAGTAATAGTCATAATAATAAAAACAACAAAACTAGTAACAATAAAAATAATAAAATCAACAATGAGCAGAGTTCGAGTCACATGATGATGTGCGTGGAGGAGGGAGAAGTGGAGATGAGGGAAGGAGGGAGAAGAGGGAGGGAGATTGTGAAGGGGCTTGGGAGGGAGTGTTACGTAGAGAGCAACAGAGGTGGAGTAAGATGGGCTTCAAAGAACTTGGAGTTGAGGCCTTTGAAGAGCACAGAACACCTCAAGGCAGACGGCTTCTTCGGGAGGGAGGAAGAGGAAGGGAACAAAGGTCTTCGATCACCTCTCTCCGCCTCCACCACCCCTGTGGGATCCAGGGAAAGCCTCAACACTCTCATAGGGGTCAACGCCACTACCGACGTCGCTGCTGTGGCGTCTTGTGGCCACGTGGGCGTGGTTGCAGAGGCTGTAGCTTCGGAAAATCTTGAAGAGCCTGAAGTGACCGGAGGAATTCCTTGGGCTAATAGAAGAGGTTTGGATGGTATTGGAAAAAATGGTGAAGAACAAAATATTAAAATGGGGGATGATAGAAGGGGTCGAGATGGTGGCAAGAAGGAGGGTAAAGAGGAAAAAAAGGGTGTGGTTGGCAGCTCAGGGTCGTTGACCTTCAGAGTAGAGGAGGCGTTGGAGGAGATCATGATGGATGAGGCGTACCACTCCCTGACCACCACTCCTCCCCTGCAACACCACACAACCACCATCGACTCAAACCCTCCCTCTCACCAACCTGCTTTCGATGACTCTCTCGCAGACGACACAATTCTGGCGGACTTCCAAGACGACGCCCTACACTCTCTGCCTGACGGACCAATCAAAAAACAGCTCGACTTCAAACTGTCACTCATCAGCCACGCCTCTCTTGATAACGCAGCCCTCCACAGGAGAAATTCTTATAAACTCGAAAAGGATGAGGAGGGCGAAGATGAAAATGATGATGGTAGTGATACTGATAGTGATAGTAGCGATGGTGACGATGATGATGATGATTCAAAAGCGAATTTTGAAAAAAGTCAAGAAGAAATCTTGTTAGTTTCGAAATAACTTTTTTAGAAGTTTTATTATTCAAAACCAATAATTAAAATCTCATTTCAAATCAAATACTAAACCCTCAAATATTATTTCCAGTCTCACACAACTCAACATTTTGCAGTAAAAGGTTTCTCCCTGATGCCTCGAGTCAACAGAGTGTCTTTCACCATGCTCAACAACAACAAAAATTTTTAAAACAACAACAACAACAACAATCTTCCAAACAACAACAATCTCCCAAACAACAACAACAATCTCCCAAACAACAACAACAACAACAACAATCTCCCAAACAACAGCCCATTACACGTGTAAAGGGTTTCAAACTCATCGGCATGCCTGCTTCACATGATGTTGGCACGTCGCTGAAACAATTTATACAACAAAATAACCGAAAACTACAACATTTACAGCTACAAAACCATCAACACCAACAGAACCAGCCTCAACATCAACAACGACAAAACCAATCACAACATCAACAACGACAACAAAACCAAGATCAGCAACCACAATCAAAATCAACATTTTACATCAACCTCGATGATGACGTAGTATGCAACAAAAACAAGGCAACAAGCAACATGCAACCTGCAATTAACAACAACAAATTTCAACCACACAACTACCATGTAGTTAACTCTCGACAATACCCTTCAAACAACCCCTACAACCACTACTGCAACATCAACAAAACCAGCATCTATTCCAACATTAACAACAACTTGAATAACAAAATATTAGCCACCAGCAACAACACCACAACATTTAGCAGCAACACCACAACATTTAGCAACAACACCACAACATTTAACAACAACACCACAACATTTAGCAACAACAACACTACTTACAAAAACTTCGAAAATGACAAAAATCTTTCAACCCACACCAACAACCCCTACCCCGGAACTATCAACAAAAGTAACAACCGCAACAACAACAACAACAACAACAGTGCATACAGACCGTTACCAAGCAACGAGAACATAGTGCTGTCGTTGTTGGGGGGGCACTGTTCTGAGTACACTCCCGACTTTGTTGTTCACTCCACCAGCGACCGCTCTCTTCTGCAGCCTCCATACACCTCCCTGCACCACGACCTTCTCACCTCTTTCAAGGTGCTTGCTTTTGTGGCAGTGGTGTTGGTAAGGGTTGGGTTTTGTTGTGGTGTTTTCATGGGGTTTTTTTGGTGATGATGGTGTTTTTGGTGTTGTTGTGATGATGGTGATAGTGTTGGTGTTGATGGTGTTGTGATTGTGGTGGTGATTTTATTGGTGTGATGTTGTAGTTTGAGGTTGTGATATCATGTTGAAGGAGTGATGGTAGTGTTGTGGTTTT
>OX387246.1:11808528-11823528 GCA_947562095.1 Branchellion lobata
GAGAAGGAAGAGGAAGAGGAGAGGAGGAGGAGGAGGGAGGAGGAGGAGGAGGAGGAGGAGGAGGAGGAGGAGGAGGAGGAGGAGGAGGAGAGGAGGAGGAAGAGGAGGAAGAGAAGGAGGAGGTGGAAGAAGAAGAGGAGGAGGCGGGGTAGAGTGTATCGAAACCATATTAACTTCCAGCTTCACTGACGTTGCAATGCAGGTCATCTCATGAGTTAGCTTCCCATCCTTCATCAATCCTCTTCCTTATCATTAACTCAAACTCATTACGTTTCCTTCAGCATTCAAACCACCAAATCAGTTATATTCATTATTTCATTCGGCTTTCGCAAATAATAGTTTTTATTAATTCACTTTTCGAATGAACCTACCATTTAATTTTACACAAAGCTCGTAAGTTGTGATGCATGAATATAAAAGTTCATGATTTCCTATAACACACCTAATTGGACGAAATCACTTAAACCTATTTTAATTTTTCAACTTAAATTCTTTTTCCTATGCTGTTTTTATATTCTTTTTCAGTTTGTTTAATATAAAATCAGCTGATACTTGACAAGCCCGTGTAAATACGACTAGTTTTATTTAATTTTTTTTTTACTACTTAACTTTTCAATATATTATTTATTATTTTAACTTATTTTTTTGTTTTTAATTTCAAAATAAAATTATTGTTATTTCACCAAATTATTTTTATTTTTAGTTTTTTTTTTCAATTTCGAGAATTAAATTGGTGTTATTATTTCAAATTCTTTTTTGTTTCTGTGCCAACACATCAGGGTCTAATCGTTATCATGTACAAAGAGTTTTATGTGTTAAATAAAAAATAAAATATTCCTATTTCTATGGGTTGATTAAAATGAATTAAAAACCTAAATAATTATTAATAAAATTGTTTTTTTCAAATAAATAATTGATTACTTGAAAATTATTTTAAAATAAGCTTAATTGGTTGTTTTTTTGCTCAGGTGTGCACTTGACACATTTCTTCTTTTGTTTCAATCGTATCTGAGCCGTATTAGGAGACAGTGCAGACGTCTGCACAATATTTCGATCTGTCAAACCCTGAATTTAATGCATATTTAAGTATAATGAGGTAGTTAAACTTTTTTTCATCTGATTGATCTCAAATAATTAATTAAAAAACTTAAGTTCATAAAGAATGTTTTAATAAATTTTTATTTTCATTTTAATTAAATATATTTTTCAGAATTTAATTTTTTTTCCTTAAATGAATTAAATTTTAACATTATCAAACACGTTTATTTTTTAATTAAATAAAATTTATCTTTTTTATTAAATTAGTTTTTTTATTTTTTCAAAATATTTTTTAAAATCACGAATCAGATGCAGATGACGACGAAGATGACGATGACGAAGAAGATGATGACGATGATGAAAATGATGATGACGATGACGAAGAAGATGATGACGATGATGAAGACGATGGTGACGATGAAAAGGATGATGGTGATGATGATGAGTATGATGGTGATGATGATGAAGAAGATGGTGATGATGATAAAGAAGATTGTGGTGATACTGATGATGATCAACGTGATTATACCGAAAGCGATATCGATTAGCGTGCTAATGCTTTTCATAATGGGGAGGAGGAGGAAGAAGAAGATGATGATGAGGATGATGATGATGATGATGATGATGATGATGATGATGATGATGATGATGATGATGATGATGATGATGATGAAGATGATGATGATGATGTTGCTGCCGGTGATGATGTTCAAACAAGTGGGCATATAGAACGTGGTGTTGGCAACGATCGCATTGAACATGTGTTAAATAGGCGGACCGAGGGAAGTTTATGGAGGAAGGTTAAAAGCAAGCCTGCGGTGAGTCAGTCAGAGGTGTTGCTTAGTGATTTTACAACAGCTGATTAAAAATGTTATAAAAATTTGAGATAAAAATTCACGATTAGTTTGAGGGAGCAACAGTAAATGTATCTAGTTATAAACCTGCGTTGATGTTACCACTTCCATAGGCATTGCTGCCACATTAACAAACCGATTGTTTGGCCAAGTAATCAGATATCTCTGTGACTGAAAAACTCTGAGACTGAACAACCGCGTAACCTAGTAACCGTGTAACCAAGTTATCCTGTTACTTGCTGTTCAGAGAACTTCAACCATTGAAACTCACATCCAACTACCTTACGCCCTTCATCTCACCTTTTCACCCGCTTTTCAACCTACTTCATCCCCCTCTTCTAATCTTCTTTTCACCCTTTCCTAACCCACTCCTTTCATTCACCTCTCATTAAGACCTATCAAACCCCTCTCCTTGCCACTTCTTCCTATTCTCCAGCAGCTTTCTTCGATCATTGATTCTCTCCAATCCACTCTCTCTTCTTTCACCACTCGCACATACACGTTTTCAGTCCTTTTCATTAATTTCTTTCATTTTTTCCTTTTTACTTTCAACCACTCTTTCTTCCTTTCAGTCTATCTTTTATTTCTTACAACATTTTCTCTTTTCACAACTCCTCCCCACCCACTCTTCCCACCCACTTTTATTCTTTACCCGTTTAACCCCTTTTAACATAATAACTTTTCCCATCAATCTTTCCAACCACCAATCCTTTTCAATCCCTCTTTCGTTCCCACCCTTCTTTTGTCTCCACCCACCCTCCCCTTCCCACCTTCCAATCCTATCTACCCCATCCCATCCACTTGCAAACTCTCCCCCCCCCCCTCCTCCCCCATCCATTTGCCATGGATAAAACACCTGCATGCAGCGCCTGTAAAGCAGTGCGGACCAAGCTGAACACTTTCTCCGACAGCACCACTCTGCATGGAGCCCCCAGGATCATCAACGCCTCGTCGCTGCACCAGAGGGTGCTGTGGTCACTGGTCTTCATCGTGGCCCTGTGCATGCTTCTCACCACAAGCACCAACCTCCTCGCCATGTACTTCTCCTATCCCAAGAAGGTTTGTGTGTGTGTGTGTGTGTGTGTGTGTGTGTGTGTGTGTGTGTGTGTGTGTGTGTGTGTGTGTGTGTGTGTGTGTGTGTGTGTGTGTGTGTGTGTGTGTGTGTGTGTGTGTGTGTGTGTGTGTGTGTGTGTGTGTGTGTGTGTGTGTGTGTGTGTGTGTGTGTGTGTGTGTGTGTGTGTGTGTGTGTGTGCGTGCGCGTGTCTGTGTATCTGTATTTTATTTTCTGTGTTATTGATTTTTGTGTATTGTTTTGTGGGTTTATGCTTCATGGGTTTTCGTTTCGTGTGTTTTCAGTGTTGTTATTTTTTTGGTTTTTGTTAAATGTTCGATCGGAAGCCGCAAGTCTAAATAACAGCAAGATGAAGGATCGGAGAAGTGAGTTATTCAATAAATCAGATATACTTATAAACGGGAAATCGAGGAACAAGTGATGTGTGAACCCGAAATAAAAGTATACAATACAATACAATACAATACAAACACGAATATTATTATAGCGGCATTAACCCCGTAGAGTTTCGAGGCCACTCAAAGTACGAAGTTAACGAAATAAAAGTATGACAATGGAAATTATAGCAGCACAAAACGTTTGAAGGTGGAGTCGATAAGTGATGAAAGAGATGGAAAACATGGGTGGAGAAGATGAATGGATGGAGAAAAAAGGCGGATGATTGGGTGGAATAAAATATTGATCGATGAAGAGAAGGGATGGATGAACGAATGGTAGAGATGGATGAACAGATGGTAGGGGTTGATTGATGGGGATAACGGGATAGATGGATGGGTGGGAGGGATTAATTGATGAAAGAAAAAGGATAGATGGATGGGTGGGGAAGAATTGAACATTGATTACTGGGAGGAAAAGAAGATTGAACATTGATTAGTGAGGAAATTTATTTTTGTGCCCTCAATTTCTTATGACGATGTCATAATGACTGTCACAACAACGATGTCACAATGATGACGTTACAATGAAACGTCAATTCTTTTTTTTGTTTACCACTCCATATTTTGTTTCATCGACAAAAAAATCGATGAGACAAAAAACCATTTTAGCACGAAGTGTGGTAACGAAGGGGTTAAAACATTATTAGTGAAATATTTTTTATTTTCAAATTAATAAAATTATAATAAATAAATTAAAATGAAAAAGAAACAAAACAAAATACCATTGAGTATGCAACAACAATTGCAGAACGATAAAAATATATAAAAATAAATTAAAAATAATATATAAAATAGAATAAAAAAGGATGATGACGTCAGGTGAGTGTGGAGGTGTTGCAGAAGGCGGTGCCATTTCCTTCGGTGACAGTATGCAACACGGAACACTTGGATGTCATGGTGGCCGAAAGGATTCGTCGGCTATTCACCCCTGAAGAAGGAGGTTCAAATCCTGTTGAAGCTGCTTTTGTTGTTGATGTGGATATTGTTGTTGTTCACTAACTCCTTCATCATTAACTCTTCAACCCCTCATTTCTTCACCAGTTACTTTTTCTATTTTTTTCTCATACAAATACCAGCTTAAAGAAGCAACTTGCAACCGAACAGCAACAAGAAAAGAGAAAGAAGGCACAAGAAGGCGCAAACAGCTACAACAGCAACAGAAGCAGCAGCGGAAGAGCAGGGCAGATGAGCTGAATGTGGAGGCATTCCTTGAAAGCTACAGCACCTTTCAGTCCACCCTGTCAGTCCTCATGCAGACTGCCTCTCTGGGCGCTGGCAGTGGCGGTGTTGACCTAAGGGACGTTTTTGAACTCATGTCACGACTGGGTCTAGTCGCCTCTGTGGGACCTGCTCTGTCTTCCAAGGCTGGTGTCAGGTGGCTGGTGATGGTTGGAACACATCACTACAATACCACCAAACCAGAACCATACAACTCCAATGTCATTATCACACCACCACACAAGCCATATCACAACCAAAAAACACCAACACCACGAACCCCGCAACAGCAACACCACAAACCCCGCAACACCAACAACACGAACCCCGCAACAGCAACACCACAAACCCCGCAACAGCAACAACACGAACAGGGTGAACGACTTGGTGGTGTATTGCCGTTTCATGGACGAGGAATGCAACGTCACTGAAACCTTCGTCAAGATCTTTGACCCTTACTTCTTCAACTGCTTCACCTTCGAGGCAACCAGAAGGATCAAGGCCACCAGACTGACTGGCATCGAAAACGGTCTCACGCTCCTTCTCTTCCCCGGCAGTGCTGGCATGATCTCCAAGGTTGCTGAATGGATGAATGAATGTACAATTTGCTATAAGCTTGCTGTTTTTGGTTTTTATAGACTTTCTTCAATCAAGTTAGAACAGATGCTGAAAGAGTTACATAGCATAGTTACGAATAGTCGGATTAAAAGAACAGTCATCTTTGTACAAACTGTTAACTTACAATAAACCGAAAGGCATCATCGGATGCAACTTTGTGATTTCAAGTTCAGTTTGAAGAAAATATAATTTTTTTTTTGGTTTTATTCAGTTCATTCCAAACGAGGTATATATTGTTAATAAGCAAAATCTTTGCAGAGCGCCCTTTACCACTTAGCTCAAAAGATATTCCTCAGAAACGGTTTTATTCGCTGTGGGCTACTAGAGGACTGGGTACTCTAGGACGGCGTCCGTTCTTTAATTGAGTTGTCGTTTCTAGAGCTCAAATCTGGACTCATCCGATCACGCTTGACAGCGGAATAGCCAATAATTATGCTCTGTTAAAAAACCACAAGGTTACAAAAAGCCAGAGAGAAAATGATGATGAGTTGAAAATTGAACTAGAAACATCTTTAAAGCCTAGAGTATGAATGGGCTGGAGTGAAATCAAGAGAATACTAATACAATACAATACAAACACAAATATTATTATAGTGGAATTAACCCCGTAGAGTTTCGAGGCCACTTACTAAGGGACGTCCAAAGACTGAGTATGAAAATCAATGGAAATAAGATTGAGCATAACGGGAGAGATATTGATGAAGGCACTTTAATGAAATAATTGACATTAGACTGAATTGACTCCGAACCAAAGCAATAAAACAGTAAAAAAAGGGAAATTCTGAAAATTTTGGACGAAACCATTTGATCTAGGAGGATGGAATTAATATTTTCGAAATAAAATTCAATTTTTTGTAGTTTTTATTAGTTTTATTCCAATTTCAAGTTATATATTTAATTTTTCATTAGTTAATAAACGGTATTTTTATTGATTTTTTCAACATTTGGAAATATTTTCAATTTTAAATCAGTTATTCAACATCGATTGACTTTTTTTAATTTTTAAATAATTTCTTTTCTAATGAGCTATCGATCTTTGATGAATTCATCAAAGTCTTTTGAACTAAACTGCTTCCATTCAAGCTGGTTCAATAACATTTTATCAATGATACTGTGGCCTCGAAACTCTACGGGGTTAATGCCACTATAATAATATTCGTTTTTGTACTGTATTGTTTTGTATTATCATTTTTATGTTATAGTGTAATCTATTCCAATATTATTTAACTTTTCGTTACACTAACCACTTTCCACTTTTCAACCAGTGGAGAACCACCATATCAACCAACATATTAACCACCACACCAACTTTCTTCTCATCTATCTCTCATTAAACTTCAGTCTTCCATCCCTTTCTATCATCCCCCCATCAACCTCTCCATCTTTTCCAATCCTCATTGACCTTCTTCCAATCTTTCTACAACCTCCTCCAATCCCTCTTATTAATTTCAATCCATTTCCAACACCAACTTTCCCCATTATCTTCCACCCCATCAGAACTCAAGCGAAGGAGACATGATTCCAGGCATGGTGGAGGCAGATGCGGCCTTGGCGACAGAACAGGGCATTAGGGCGGTCATCCACTCACAAGATTCTATCCCCCACTTCACCACTGACGGAATCGACATCTCCAGCGGTGAGTCTGTCGCCATCGGCATTAGAGCCCGTCTCAACGTGAGGGTTTCCCTGCCACACGGCAACTGCACCGGCAACAACAGGTGCTCCCCCTGTTTGCTGGTTAAGTGTTTTAATATTTTAATCAACCAATCAACTCCAATCAATTAATTATGCTTATCAAAAGATTTTCATAGCGCTTTCTACACGATTCTCAATAGCACCTAGGCAATCAATTAACCACAAGCATTCACCACCACGGAGCAGCAAGGACAGAAGAGGGGGTAACAAATATTTCAAGCACACCTTGATCTCGTGCCAGAACCATTGCATTCAGGCAAACATCGCCAAGAGTTGTGGATGCGTTGACAACCGTCTGCCCTACAGGGAGGCCGATCTTCTTGAGCACCACCGCAAGTACACAAAACACCGACAGGCTATTAGAAGGGCTTCGTTTTTATCGCCATTTTTAGAAACCTCCAAAAACTCCTCCAACTACCTGCCTTTTTGTCTGGAGCTGCCAGCCATTCCACAGAGATGCAGGGAGGCTGAATCGATGGAGGAGTCTGCTGACTGCTGGGAACTTGTTAAGAAGATGGGCAGGGAATTCAACTCCAGGTCTGAATACTAATGGTCATGTTTTTCCAGTTTTTTTTTATTTCCCTATTTGATAAAATATTCAACAAATAATTTGATACGTTTTCGAAAACTATTAGTTCACAGTTGAGTGAGATTTTAATATATTTCAACCTTAGTTTAATGAGTTTCATTGATTTGCCTTGAATCCGCCATGCTGCGCCGTTTATGATTTTTACCTTCCAAAGCAAACCATTTATCACAATCATCATCAAAAACATTACCACCATGCTATCTACCCCACCATACTAAAAAACATTTTTACCTTTCCACCACAACAACCCCAACATCACTCAAATAGTCCTTCCAGTAAGCATCTCCTCCGACAACTCCAACAACCTCCACAGGACCAAATGTCGCAAGGGGGTGTATGACAGGATGACGATAAGACAGCCAGAGTTGATTGAGGCTTGCAACTGCCATCCTCCCTGCCAGGACGTGGTCTACGAGGCCTCACACACCCTCTCCAGACTGCCCAAACACATACAAGACAACACCGCTTTCTACTCCGTTGTCGATCGGTCTGTGCTGCTGCTGTTGTTGTAGGCGTATTTTATTGTGTTTTGCTATTTTGTTGTTACTGTTGTTACTGTTTTTGTTTTTTAATATTGTTTTTGATTTCATAATCATCATTATTTTCCATCCAATCAGTTTTCATCATAGTTATTCATAGATAATGTGCAGAAAAATGGCTGAAATATTTTGTAAATAACACAAAAAATAAATGATAAAAAAATTGAAATTTAAACATTTGAAAGTTGGAAATGTTGAACGTTTATTTGGGGTTCATTGCTTCCACAGTTACTTGGAGTCGTTGTCGCTAGAAAGGAGGAGAGCTCTCGAAGCCATGTAAGCTTTGCATCTCTGCAATTCCATTGATGTGTCACGTGTCCAAGCCTGCCAATAGAAATAGACTAGATACACCCATTGCACTTATCTAATCTAATCTAATCTAATCTAATCTTATCTAATCTAATCTAATCTAATCTAATCTAATCTAATCTAATCTAATCTAATCTAATCTAATCTAATCTAATCTAATCTAATCTAATCTAATCTAATCTAATCTAATCATTTGTATAGCGCTGATTCCACACTTATCACTCTTCGATTGCTTCAGAACCGTCCTAATTTTCTCTGATTAGCCCTGTGAGCGCTTGTCATAGTTATTTCAATGTTATGCTTTTATAATTATGCTCTTGGTCCTCTCATTTGATTCTCTGTACTCATGAACTCCCAAGAATTATCTCATCATTTTCCTTTCAGAGTCAACTTTATGCTGAGGACTCTCACATCTTTACTTCATTCCATAAATATGATTCATCTTCTACTATTTCTAATATTTTTTCCTGTATTGGGAAAATTAATTTATTCGAGTGATTCTATCTTTCTCAAACTCAACCCTTCGAAAGTCAATCTTATACCCTTTGACAACTACTTTCAACTTTTTGACTCTTCTCGCAATTGATAGTTTATCAACTATCTTAATCAACCACAGAACAAATTAGTAAAAATACCACAAATAAAATCTGTAGCTGAATCTATTTTTTTTCATCTTCGTTGTTTCAAAAAACTGAAACTACTTCTAGACAATCCCACCTTTAACTTATTAGTTTCTTCGCTTATTTTGTACCGCTTTGACTATTGTAACTCTTCATACTATGGACTCCCTGAGACCACGCTACACCCTCTCACCAAAGTTTTCATAGCACTGCCCGCTTTGTTTGTGGTACTCACAAATTTTCGCGTACAACTCCTACTTCTATGTCTTCACATTGGCTGCCTCTTAATAAAAAATATCACTTTTCAAAATCTGCACTCTCATCTTTAAAATAATCACTCACCTACTACTTAATAGACTTAAAGTTGCCTCATCTTAAAGGACTCATTCTTATTTTTTTAAATATCATTTAATCATACTTATGTTGAATCTGCACTTTCCTATTGTGCCTCCCTTTCATGGAACTCTCTTCCTCCTAATTTTATCTCTGTTACTTGTCTACTCTGTCTTTGTAAAGCCCTTAAAACATTGTTATTTAAACATTTCGTAGCAAAGTGCTTTTGAACATTGTGAAATCAGCGCTATACAAATCATTTTATTAGATTAGACTAGTTTCTATGTTTTTTAGAAATTTATAACCGCTCTAATTAATTTTTTGTAAAGTCACTTCATATTTTTTTCTTTCAGTTACGGTCCAAGCTACGACAAGGAAGTGAAGAAGCGAATTTGTCGTCTGAATATTTATATAGCGGACAACAACATCATCAAGACCACAGAGTCACCTGACTATGACTTCATCAGACTCATCTCAGACATTGGAGGTCAGATGGGACTTTGGATCGGTGAGTGGAATTAATTATGTTATCATAACTAGTCTACATTTTCAGTCTTCGTATGTGACACAACACTGTATATTCTTTTTTAATAGTCTTTATTATATCAAATCCAGCCAGACGCTGGAAAGATGAAGTAGGAATAGGAACAAAAAAATGGAATAAAATACGAATAATTTAGAACACAGTGATATAATATAATACCCCTACATTGTAATGACTTGTTATAACGAAAAGGAAGTTGAACCGTTTATGCCACGTTTGTTTTATTGGCATTGAATTTATTGGGTGATTAATTAATTAAATGATGGGTTCTTCTACCATTAATTTTTTATCATATTAAAAAGGCAAACTAGTATTTTTATTCTCATTGAATGCAATTAATTTTATCCAGGAATATCTGTGATTACTTTAGTGGAAGTAATTCAGCTGTTGTTGGATCTGTGCGGAGTTTTGTCAAATACAGGAAAAAACTTATGGCGAGTGTACGTCAGCCGAAACGTCAACCAAGATACCTCATTAAATAAATCCTCTCAAACGTCAGGTAACGGAGTTATCGACTTCAATAAAATCGAAAAAAACAAAAAAATTAAAATAAATAGCGAAAAAAATTCTTTAGATCATACAAGAACAATAGACAAACCCTTTTCAATTGAAAAAGAAACTTTGAATGAATACTTTTTGAATAAACTCACAACTGTTTAAATTGAAGATTTTATAAAGATAATATTAAACCTAGCACTTTTCTATTGCATTTTGAATGCCTTCGTGGCGCAACCGGTTAGCGCGTTCGGCTGTTAACCGAAAGGTTGGTGGTTCGAATCCACCCGGGGGCGATTATTTTTGTATCTTAACTTTATTTTGTTAATGAATTTTATTTTAAAGTTTTTATAAACTTTGAAATAACACAATTTATATACTTTCAAAGTAATATTAAAAAATTTATAAGATTGTCCTTTTAGTACATCTTCTTGTTTATTTATACATTGACACGATTCGAAAGTGGTTGGGTGGTGACGAAAATACTGAAAAATAACAAAAACATAACTTTTCATTTTCAAATAATTCATTTATATTTTTTGATAATGAGTTGGTGGGATACAAAACAATTGACTTCATTTGCCAGCAATGCACTCAAAACTGCACAAAAAAAAATTGACAAAGTTCTTGACATAAAAGAAGACGAAAAAGGTAGGTTGCTGATTAAGCCTTAAATACCACATTTATGATCATTTTGTTGAATAACTTCCATAAACTTTCACAATCACTAGAGGAGATTAGTGTTCCAAATGTTGAAGAACTACAAGCAGAACAGCAAGAAAACTGGACCGCTGAGAATGATTCGAAACTCCTTAACGCAGCATCTGACTTTTCAAACATAAAACGTTCATCCACTTCTACCTTTTCGGAATCTCCTATGCCATCCTCGAAGTCACTATGGGATAGCATTTCATCATCTGACCCCACCAAACAACCACAAACGTCAATCTTCGATACCTCATTCAATGACTTTTCAGCTTCATTTGGTGAAAGAAAAGACAATGGAGATGATGAAGATGATTGTGATTTAAAAAACTTGACAACTCTTGAGAAAAAAATGTTAAGCAAAAAAACCAGAAACAAAATAGGTTCGGCCAACTCTGCATTCCGGAAGGTACGGACTGAAAGCAATAGAAACATTAAAAAACTTGAAAAATCAGATCAAGGCTCTCCTCAACGAGTTGATAGTGCAGGGCGGAGCTGTGTAAATGTAGAAAGATTGAGGACTACTGGAGAAGAAAAAATTGATTACAGAGAAGAAAAAAAAGAGAGTTTTAAAAATGGAAAAAAGGAATTCAAAAAAGAGAAGGAAAGTTTTAAAGAAGAAAACAAAGATGGAGAGAAAAACATAGTTAAAAGTGAGAACATTACTGGAGTGCTGGATGAGTTAGGAGGGAAAGATGATGAAAAAGAGTTGCATGATAGAGAAGGAGGAGTTTTGAGTGGGAAGTTACAAATGAATGACGTCACAGTGGACATGAAGATGTCTTCGTGCTGGAGTGAGGCCAGTCTCATAAGCTTTAACCAGGAGGATGATGGTGATGGTGGTGAACAAGGAGGTGGTAGTAGTAGTGGTGGTGGTTATGATAATGGTCAAAGAGTTAATGATGATGGAAGAGGTAGTGGTGGTGGCGGTAGTGATGGGGAAGCAGATGGAGGTACAAGGAAGAGAGAAAATTCGGAAAACAATGCAAAGATTGCAGCTTATTTGAAAAGTTGTTCGCAGGAAGGTGGAAATGAAAAAAAATTTGGTGATAATGATGATGAGGCAGGACATTTAGGTAATGATGATGATGGTGATGATGGTGTTGGTGCTGAAGGTGCTGGTGGGAGCAAAGCAAGAAGTGATGAGTTAAAATATGGTGATGATAATGATGAGGTGTTGGAGGGAAGGGTGGAACGAGATGGAGGGTTGAAAGGGAATGAGGAATTTCAAGATGAAAAGAATAACTATGTTGAAGGTGGTGATGAGGAAGAGGAGGAAAAGAAGAAGGAGGAGGAAGAGGAAGACCAAAATAATGGTGATGATAGAGTGATAATGAGTAATATTGGTGAAACCGAAATGCCTAAACGTGATGATGGTGGTGATAAAAAAGATGGAAAGAGTCAATTGGATCTTGGGTCAAAGGAGGAAGGTGAGGCGGAAAAGGGAAAAGTGGAGAATGAGGAGGAAGAAGAGAAAGATAAAATGAAAAAGAAAGAAAATTATGACGGAAATGTTGGAATTTCAAATGTAGAAAATGAGGAGTGTAGTGTCAAGAATGAAGAGAAGGAGGAGAATGGAGTGGATGAAGAAAAAAATAATTTTGAGAATGATGGTGATGATGATGATGATGATAATAATAATGATGATGATGATGATGATAATAATGATGATGATAATACAACGAAGCGTGGTGTACCGTGTGATGCTTCATCGAGTGTGGTGGAGGCAGTGGGATCATCACTTGCAGGACTGCTCGGAGAGGCTAGTGTTTCCACTCTTGAGAGCTGTGTCACAATGCCCATGACTGAAAATTACTTCACCCCCCCTCCACTCCACCACACTCCACAAACAACTTCTACAACCACGCAAGAGGATTTCTTGAAGGATAAAGTGCTAGATAAAGGTGAAAAGTTGCGTACTGAAACACTGAAAGATGTTCCTGACGATGGGTTGTCATGGAAGCCAACCCAAGATGCAGCTTCAGCCACAACCACCACGTCTTCGTCATCATCGTCATATTTTTCAACAACATCCACAACAACAACAATAGCATCTTCAACCACAGTACCGTCAACATCATCATCAACACCAGCATCATCATTATTACCAGTGGCAGCAGGAGTGTTATCATCGTCATCATCATCCTTGTCATCATCATCCCTAGCAACGACCCACCTCACCGACACCAACAAGACTCTGAGTGACGATGACTCAACACCAACACTCCAGTCGCTTAGCAACAGCATGGGCGAGTCTAAAGGTTTCTTTTCACTCATTCATCCACCCGCTTCGATCGTTCACTCACTCAAACCATCGCATTCATCATTCCAACCAATCCACCACACCACACCTTTTCACCACCATAACATTTCACCACTACAATAACCATCAGCATTTTGCTAAAACCATTTGAAAAACTACATCACACCGCACCAATCACACCAACTACACCATACAAATCACCACACTACAATAAACTACTACACTACGCCACTACAACCACACCATGACAGACAGTGTCTTGTGGAAAGCTGATGATGTCAAGGCTGCCTCCTTCTGCATCAATGACCTGGATGACTCTGCCGGTGGATGATGATGATGATGATGATGATGATGATGATGATGCTGATGATGCTGCTGATGATGATGATGATGATGATGATGATGATGATGATGATGCTGCTGCTGATGATGATGATGCTGATGATGCTGCTGATGATGATGATGATGATGACGATATTAATGATATTTATATTTAATTAATCAACACAGACACAGCTTGCGGTTTGAAGAAGTCTATTAAGGATGAAGAGGGTGTGAAGGATGGTGGTAGGGGTGTTGATGGTGGTGGTAGTGGTGTTAGTGGTGGCGTGAAACTAAACTTGGCAGGTTTGTTGAATGAGGCGCTGGAGAGAGGAAAGGTTGGAAGTGTAGAAGAGAGGAGTGGTCATAATGGCAGAGGCGAGAAGAACTCTGAGAAAAAACTATTAGACAGCAAGACAGACAAAAGAACAGACATCAAGACAGACAACAGGACAGAAAACAAGGCAGACAACAGGACGGACCACAAGGCAGACACCACAGAGCACTCTCCCCCTCCTCACACCTCCTCTCCCCACAACAGCGAACAGACCTCGGCTGATGAAGTTGACACCACCACCAGTTCGGACATCGAAATCATCTCGCAAATGTCAACCCCCTCCTTCCTTGGCAACCACTACCGAAACGCTAGTTGCCATGGAGACAAGACCCACTCGTCTGCTAGCTCCAATGGCATCTCGTCGCCTAGCAACCATACTGGTGGAACCAAGAACAAGTCAGTTGTTTTTTTAATTATGATTCAGTTAATAAATTAATGGATTAATTAAATTAAGTTAATTAATTAAATTAATTAATTCAATCAAGGTCTAAAACCACCATTCCAGCCTTTCAACACCCATTCCTCCCACCAGACTCAAGGAAGATGGCCACACCCGCTCGGACAGTGGTTCGAGTGACAAAGGGGGGGAGGACTTTGTGAGTGTGGACTTCGTGAGGGAGGGTTTTGTGGGGGTGTGCCATCGCAAACAACCCTCCACTGGTAGGTGGAGGTGTGGTGAGCCCGAGTGGGTTTGCTTGGTGTGGTGGTGTGCTGTGATAGCCTTGTGTGGTGTGCTGTGATAGCCTTGTGTGGTGACTCAAGTGATGTTTGGGGTGGTGGTTTTGAAAGATTATCATTGCTCTTAATGCAATATTCAGCAACAGTCAAAATCAATACGCCACAACAGCAAAAATACGTCACATCAACAACATTACGTCACAATAACAAAAATATGTCAGAACAACAATACGTCACAACAACAACAACAACAGAGGACTCCGGTCAGGTGGTTCAACTGGCGAGAGAAAATGAGAGGCTTATGAGGAAGTTGTCGGAGATGCTGGAGTTGCTTG
>OX387246.1:11828528-11841028 GCA_947562095.1 Branchellion lobata
TGTCTACCCTGGAGCTGCAGGTGCGGGTGGTAATGGTGGCTTGGTGGTGGGGAAGGGGTGTAATGGTGTGGTGGTGTGGTTGTTGGTGGTAATGGTGGATTTATAATTAATAACTGTAACTTTCTTTTTCCACAAACCCATCCAGCCATACATCTTACAACCCATTTCTCTTCACCCACAACATTCACTCCTTCCACCCACAACACCCAATCTAAAATCCACCCACCCCCACCACAACACCCACCTACTCCACCCACAGCTGACGTCTCTGCAAAAGGACAAGGCTTCGTTAGAGGCAGAGATGCAGGCACTGAACCTCAAGTTGAAGTCCAACTCTCAAGACCACACATAGTCGCTACTTTCTCTGCGACTATTTTTCTTTGTATTCGTAACCAATCCTGTGTAATATATAAAGAAGAAACACCACCACCACCACCACCACAGTGCGATGACTCAGAAGAATACCCTGATCACGTCTCTCGAGAATGAAGTAAGCTCCTACAAGAAAGAGAAGGTGCTTTGCTGTTTTTTTTTCTTCGTCTTTTTCTTCTTTTACTTTTTTTTATTTTTCTTCTTTTTCTTGTTTTTCTTTTAATTCTTTCTCATGTTCTTTTTTTATTTTATTATTATTCTTCTCGGTCGTTGTTATCGCTGCTGTTGTTTTGGGCCTTGTTGTTGTGATCAATCTTTCATGTATTTGTTTCCAAATATTTCCAAACGAGCAAGCCCCGCTACCGCCATCCCCACCCAGCTTGTGCTGGAAGGCAGGGTGGAGAGTGAAGAGAGGAAAGCTGCCTTGTTGCTGCAACAAGTCAACGAAAAGGCACCCCGTTGTCGTTGTTGTTGTTTTTTTAGTTGTTGTTGTTGCTGTTGTTGTTTTAGTTTTTTAAGTTGTTGTTTCTGTTTTTGCTGCTGTTGTTGTTGCTGTTTTGGTAGTTATTGTAGTTGTTTTTATCGTTGTTGATGTTAATATTAATGTTTTTTTTGTTTTTGGTGTTATATTTGTAGTTATTGTTGTTTGATGCCGCTTTCCCACTTTTTTCACCATATTCTAACCTTCCTCTTTTACCACCCCCAGGAATATCTCTTGAAAATGTACAACAACCAAAGCACCCACCACTCCTATCAAACACTCCAACTCAACGCCATCTCAGACTCCACCCCTTTGGTCTGTGTATGAATCAATCAATCAATTATTTATTTTTTTATTAAAATATATTTCAATATATTTCAGTTTCATTTGCAAATTAGTCACGAATTATATTTGTTTTCTTTCTTTTAATTATTTCCTGCGACTGTTTCCAACACTTTCAACTATCAACTCACATCCGGTTTAAATAGTCAAAAGTTAAGTTCACACTTATAATTATTAATAAGTTAATTGTGGGTTTTCAAACTATGAACAATTGAATTATGGAAAGTTAAATTATAGTCAATTATGAATAATTAAAATTTGGTTTGCTTACATATGACAGCTTACTCAACCAGGTACAAACACACCTCCATTGTCCCCTCAGGAGGGCACCCTACCTTCCAACCGCTCCTCATTCGCCTCCGTTACATCCGATTCCCCCGTCCATCTTCACACGCCCTCAGTCACCCCAACCTCTTCCAACGCCACCACCCCCTCTTCCACACCCACCCCCCACGATAAAGTGGCTCCCTTCAAGTCTCTCCATCGTCTGCATCACCGCCAGTCCGTCTACGACAGCTCTAGAGGTGCTTTCTAACACCCTAACACTGTTTTACACTTCACTATACAACACTTTACCTCGCTTTACCTCATCTTACCACATTACATAATGCCAGACCACTACACCAAACTGCACCATACTTCACCATACTACACCACACACCACAGGCATGGTGGGCACATCGCTTGTTGAAAATCTCCAGTCACTCCTCAAGATGAGAGCCACTGAAACCAACCAACTGCAGGTCTCCATCCATGCATACACATGCATACACATACACACACACACACACACACACACACACACACACACACACACACACACACACACACACACACACACACACACACACACACACACACACACACACACACACACACACACACACACACACACACACACACACACACACACACACACACACACACACACACACACACACACACACACACACACACACACACACACACACACACACACACACACACACACACACACACACACACACACACACACACACACACACACACACACACACACACACACACACACACACACACACACACACACACACACACACACACACACACACACACACACACACACACACACACACACACACACACACACACACACACACACACACACACACACACACACACACACACACACACACACACACACACACACACACACACACACACACACACACACACACACACACACACACACACACACACACACACACACACACACACACACACACACACACACACACACACACACATACACACACACACACACACACACACACACACACACACACACACGCACATAGAACAACATAGACGAACTGGAGCGCACGAGAGACACTCTGAGTGACCAGATTGTTAGTCTCACCCTCAAGAACGAACAAATTCACGAACGTGTTCTTCAACTCGAACAGTACAAGCAGGAATACGAGGTTTGTCCGATAGCGAAAATCTTATCAAATTTTTCATCCTTTTTAAAGAAACATTAGTTGACATCTTAGTTATAATCGGCTTAATTCGATTGGGGTTTCTATTATAATCAGAAAGGTTGATGGAGGTTTTAATTATAATTGGGGCATATTTCTGGAGAGTCAGTTATTAGTTATATTTCAACAACCTCGGTAAAAGCTTCAATTCAATTTCATAGTTTTTATTCAACTAATCATTCAATTATACCATGGATGGAAAATTTAATTGACCCAATCAAATGCACATCCTTGAAATAAATTTTGCGCCATTCGACCCGCAGGAGGTGAACAGTCGTTACAACGCTCTGTTGCAGATGTATGGCGAGAAGGAAGAGCAGGTGCAGGAGTTGAAGATGGACCTGGAAGATTTCAAGCAGATCTACAAGCAACAGGTGGGTGAATGGGTGTAAGGGAGAGGGCGGTTGAGAGGGGTGGGCGTGAGGAGTGGCGTAAATCTTAATTATTGATTAAATTTACTTGATTAATTAATCATAAAAATATACACTCCACACCAAGTACCTCTCACCTGCAGATGAACGAGGTGTTACACTGCAAAACACACAACATTCCCAAATGAACGCTCTCATCATTCTTTTTATTTTCAAGATTATTCAAAATTATTTTGTTGCTTGACAAAGATTGTACATAAGAACGAATGTGATAAGATGCAAGTATTTATTCACTCTTGTTATTATTATTATTTTTATTACTATTAATACTACTACTACTACTACTACTACTACTACTACTACTACTACTACTACTACTACTACTGCTACTACTACTACTACTACTACTACTACTACTAATTAAAATTAAAAAAAAATATTTATACAAGCACTCACATAATATAATTTTGTTTTTTAAATTCACTCTCACACAATCAGTTTATTTCAAGTTGGTGATAAGAACAAGCAATTGATTACTAAGTCCCCATGATAAGTAACTGGACACCCTTGAGTCTCAGCTAATTCTAATTTATCCCTATTAAGCGTATCTTATTTATTATAATTGACTTCAATCGACCTTAATTGGCTTAAATTGGTTGGGTATTCATGAGGTTCCGAACGATAATGCACACAAATATTTGAATGAAAATTGAAATAAAATAACCACAACGTTGTGGAAGGTGTTTTATGGCCTGAGCGAACTATTTATGAGACTATTGGCGTGGACTTACAATATAGATACTTGCTAAGTCTATTGGAAAGTATTTTCAATGGGAATAGTTTATCGCAGAATCGTTTGATGCCTAATGAAACGAGTTAAACTTTCAACAACCTTTTAATGAAAGTGATAAATAGATGTTAAGATGGTCTGAATAGCGATAGTGATAAAGATGATGATGATGACGATGATGATGATGCTAATGATGACGACGACGGCGATGATGATGATGAGGGGGATGATGTTGGTTATGGAAATAATGAGTATAATGAAGGTGGTGATAATTTATGAAATTTATTGAAATTTAAAATGTTGCGATAAATCAATGAAACATCACGCGTGGTAACAAATCTAATGTTTGGTCCCGTTGCTACGCCGTCGGCGCTGTTTAATTGCAGCAACAAAAATGCAATAAAACAAAAAGGAATAGAACGTAGTGTTGAAGTGACGATGGAAAACCAGTGGATGTTGGAGCACTGAGAAGCAATGATGTGGAAGAGGCGGAGAGGCGATGGCAAGTGTGGAGAGGTCATTTGGGAGTTGTGGAAGGTGTGGAAAAGTCATTTGGGAGTGGTGGAAGGTGTGGAATAGTTGGGAAGTGGTGAAAGATAGGAAGAGTGATGGAGGATGTAGGAAAGAAGTGAAAGAATGATGGGGAACGTTGAAGAGCGGTGGAAGGTGTAAGCGATGAATAAAGAGAACTGAGATGGTGAAGCCTCCTCAAGTGACAATGTCATATAACGAACCATCGGTGCATCAAGGCGAACAACAATCGATCAACAAAAATAGCTGGCGTTACAAAAAAATTCAAGCGTTGAAACTTTGCAATGTGAAAGTTCATTTTGTACAAAACACTTCTCCAGTACGACAGTATTGAGCGTTTTTGAGCAAAATTGGACGCTATATAAGAATATGAATTTTAAAGAATTACGAGTACAATGAATTTGAAAGAATTACGAGTACAATAAATTTGAAAGAATTACGGGTGCAATGAAATGCAATGAATTTGAAAGGACTACAATGGGAGATTGTAAGAAAAACGGAAAGCCATCTTGGCGCAAGTTGCGATGAGTTTGAAAAAGTGAAAGACTGATGGAGAAGTAGTGGAAAAAGTGAAGAGAGAAGTGAAGGAGAGTGAATGTGAAATAAAAAAATTAGTGGTGCGGAGACAAAGTTAGTTTTCGCGAGTTCATTGTGATATCAAAAAAAAATGTTAGTGTAATATTGATTTTATATTATTTATGTACTAAAATCCTCGAAACTCTACGGGGTTAATGCCACTATAATAAAATTCGTGTTTGTATTGTATTGTAAAATCAATAAAAACAATGTAAAGCTGGTGAGAAATGCAGAAAAGCCGGGATATTAGTACGAATGCCAATCCACTCTTAGGCACATAAACCGTAATATTTCAACAAAAAACACCCACTTGAACTTTTTCAACCATCCTAAACACCCTCAATCCCTCCTGTCAACACCCTCAATCACTCCTGTCAACACCCACGCACCCTCGTCACACCCACTCACCATTGTCACACCCACTCGCCCTTGTCACACCCACTCACTCGAACCTCACAATCACTCGGTGTTTGATCCTGCGGAAGTTCCTCACCAGGGCACACAGGGGAGACTCGTACTCGTGGGGAATGGGCTGTCCTGCAGTTGCCTAGATGGCGGTAGTGGTGTCAAGTGATAACATAATAATGATGGTGATAATGATGATGATGATGATGATGCTGATGATGATGATGATGATGATGATGATGATGATGATGATGATGATGATGGTGATGATAGAAATAAAAATATTTATAAAAATAAAAAAAAAATAATAATAATAATATTATTATTATTATTAATGTTTATAAAAAAAAATAAAATAATAATAATGATAATAGCAACAACAACAACAATAATGATAAAAATAATAACTAGAAAAATAATAATAATATTTGAAAAACATGAAATAATTTTTAAAAACGATAATAGCAACAACAACAGCGACAACAAAAATAATAAAATCAATAAAAAAAAACAAAATAATAATAATAATGCCAGAAATAATCATTATTATTAGTATCAAGGGTTGTACTTTTCGTATTATGGTGATAATAGTGGTCATTATTATTGAAATGAATTCTACACAAAACGGATATATTAGGAACAAAGCTTCACGTAAAAGACGAAATTGGAAATTATTTCAGTGAAATCGGAGATAAATAATTTTTAAAATAATGAGACTAATCAATATAAAAATATTCACTCATAAAATCGAAGATGCACTCTAGTAATTACGAAATGAGTTTTATCAATACATTCCTAATACGATTTGATTGTTGATGTTGATATTGTGGTTGTTGTTGTTGTTGTTGTTGTTGAGTGTTGGTGTTATTATTGATGTTACTGATATTATTGTCGTTGTTGTTGATGTTATGTTATTGTTGATTTTATTGTTGATGTTATTGATATGATTGTCAAGGTTGGTGATTGTAAGAGCGCGTGTGGCGCGGAAGGAACCTTTTCGAGGAAGGAGTAGAAGGGAATGTACAAGCTGCTCCTGTCTCTGATGAGGCACAATCTCCGAAGGAGGGAGGAAGTGGGATGGTGATGGTGATGATGGTGATGGTGATGATGGTGAGAACCAATGTGAGTATGATGGAAAGAACGAACGAAAGAATGAGGGAAGTGAAAAGAGGAGTGTTTTTGATGATGAGTTGTGGAGTCGTCAGCAGAATCATTTTGAATGACTGGGCTGTTGTGACATCTCTGATGTTGTTTGGGGTGATCATGATAGTGAAGATGTCGATGGGTGAGAGGGTATTGGGCACTTTGCGGAATGGAGTTGTAGTTGTCGCGGTGGTTGTTGCTGGGAAAGACTGTGACGTGGAGGTTGTTAGAGCCGAAAGCACTAAAGGTGTTGTTCCTGCTTCCCTTGGCAGCTATGGAGGTGGTCGAGAAGGGGGCTCTGTTCTCACCCTCCTTCTTCAACATGTAAACACGCCCCTTTCGCCTCTCGCACGTCACCACTCGACCCTTCATCCTCTCATCTCGCTCATACTCAACTGTGTACTCATCACCCCCTCTACCGCCGGACTCGCAACAACCGCCACTGTAATAATACTCGTTATCGTTGTCACAACTACAACCACCATCGTCGTCACAACTACAACCACCATCATCGTCACAACTACAACAACCACCACCATCGTCACACCACACTCCACAACGGTGGCCGTGACGAATGACTCTAGGTAGGTCTTCGCGGGAAGATGATTTTGAGGCTTCTTCAACGCCACCGCCACCGCTTGTGGCTACTGTGTTTAACCGTGAGTTTTCTAAGCCATCATTGCAAGTCCTATTATGCACGTTTTTGTTGTTGTTTTTGATGTAATTGACGATGACGTGGTAGTAGCGGAAGTAGATGGTAGTGATGACGAAGGCCACGATGACGTCAACGGTGTAGTGGGCGTGGCCTGCAATGATGAGTAGCATGCCACTCAAGGTACATAACCATGTGATCAGGTGCAAGAAGCGGAAGGGGGTGTCTGTAGAGAGGTGTCGGTGAAGTGAAAGATGCGTGCAATGAATTCATGAGTTGTGATAAGGTCAATAAAGTTGCAAGTTGATTTCATTGGAAACGTGGGGAAAAAATGAAGAAAGATTGATTGCTAAAAACGAATTAAAATATCAACAAATAAGCAACCGTACAAACAAACAAAAAAAACAGACGGAGCGTTGAAAAACCACAACAAGCAAAGAACAGACAATGAAAGAAACGAGAAAAAGGACAAAAAATGAAACAGAAAAACAAAAAAAAAACAAATGAAGGCAAAGAAGGAAAAAAAGAAGCTAAGAAAAAAGAAGCAAAAGAAGAAAGAAAATAGGAGATGGAAATGTGACAGAGGCACACAGAGACAGACACTCGGTGATATGGAAGTTGAGGAGGCTGAGGGCGACGGTGTGGCCACTGAACATGAAGTCGCCACACGTGTTGACGCCCTGCGACGACATGCCCATCTTGCTATACACATCCCACGCACGCTGCAACTTCAACCATACGCTATCGTTCTGCTGCTGTGGTGTTCGAGTATCATGGTGATGGTTTCTCTTAGTCAAAAATAGGTATAAAAAAAATAAATATTTATTTGTTCAATTCATATTTAATTAATCACAGATATTAAGTACACACATCAATGCATGGAGCCATGCATTAGTTACCATGGGATCACACTTCATGTGGGTGGAGGAGATGGGCAAAGAGGTAAGGAGTAGGCATGGACACCTCAGCATTAACACCGTGCCATAAATTATGAAAAAGCGCCTCAAAATGACGATTCTAGTGGATGGTTGGAATGATGGGTGAATGGATGGTTACATGAATGATTTGGTGGATAAATGAATGATTGGTTGGGAAGATGGATGGTTGGGTTGATGAATGGATAGTTGGATGAAAGGTTGGTGAATGAGGGTCTATATGGATGATCAGTGAAATAGTGAGTGAAATGAAATACAAATTTTTGAGTTAGATCTCGAGTTTTAGGCACTACTCGTTTATTATTGACCAGAGTAAAAATGACATTGACGAATGAATAAAGGTATGAATGTACATTTTTTTATAGCGCACAATCGCAAAATAGGTTGCCTCAGAGGCGCTTAAAGCGATTGAAGATGTTGAAATAGAATAAAAACGATGGCGCTTTAAAATAAGCTAAATTGAAGCCACTACGGGCTAATTGTTAAAGATGATGAAAAATGTGGTAAATGAGATAATTGGACCACTTGAGAACGGGCGTTGATTAGCATGACTCGCTTGACAAATGTTTGCCACGTTTTCGCATGGCTTGCTGAGTGGTTTCTCTTATTTTTTCTATCAAAGCGCCCTTCAGTAATATGCTATCAGCTAGCTAAAAAAAAATTTTTTACTTCGATTAGATTATTTTCAGAGGTAGAGCCTCTCAGAATGAATGACTGAACTCAGCGCTGATGATTCATCAAGGTCTGGACGCACGAAGAGTCAAAGTGTGAGTTTTTAAGTGCTGTTAAGTGTTTGAAAGAACTTGCAGGAGCTTAAAAATGTACTTAATGGCGTTCGAAGCACTTGAGCAGCTGGCGAGACATCACACCAATGGTGAAACCCCCAAAAGAAGAACTTTGAGTGGTTCATTTGTTGCTTTGGTGTGTCGTCTTTAGTAATCGTCAAAGAGCCTAATCACGTGGTGCAAGACTCAGTCGACACGATTAAACACAATGACAGTTTTATAAATAGCAAAGGTAACAAGTGAAAAAAACCATTAGAGTAATTTGAAAACTCACAAAGAACGAGGACTTATTCGTCGTGTTGTTTCTGAGAATACTTGAATATTAAAATAATGCTGCAGGCACTTGAAAGACATATTAAAACTATTCTTTCTTAATTCCCATTGCTCCATTTATCTCCCCTATCGAACGCTTCTTGAAACGTTTGTTCAAGTGACTTGTGAGGTTATATTTTGAAAGGTCAACAAAGTGACGGTTGATTGATTGGTAGCTAATTGGAAGCCTGTGTTGGATGACAAGTGATGAAGCTAATAGGAAAACGGAATTGATTGAAAGGTGAGTGCATGAAGGTGTGATGAGGTGAGAAGAACGAGCGAGTGACTCACCGGTGTTGATGGAAAGCAAGCAAGAGTGCGAAGAGGCCTATGAGCACCACCACAGTGGCCTCGGACGCCTTGAAGGCCCAGAAGTTGTACGGAATGTTCTGAAGCAGCACGTCAGGCAAGGGAGGGTGTTGTTGTCTGTTGGGCGCCCTGTCATGCGCCACAACCACCACGAAAGAGTTGAGGAAAGTGAAAAAGGTGCCGTAGAAGAAGGAGAGCAGGAGTCGAGGGAGTTCCGAAGGGGCGCCTTTGGAAACTCTGGCTCGAGTGTGCAGAGTGTTGTGGTTGTAGGAGAATGTGTGGAAAAGGTCACGCGAAGTGGCCTGCTGAAGGCCTTCCTTGTGTGGCATCAGAGGACTGTACTGCACCGCACCTTCTTCCATCTTGTGCAGGCGCATGAAGAGATCGACCAATTGATTCTTGTATGTACGCACCCGATGATTTTCAGCAAGAAAAGCAACACCACACAGAACGACGCCACATTCCAGCCGTTTATTTATACACTGAAAACAATGGGTGCTAATATATATAGGATAAAAAAGTATGAGTATCTTTAAGAGGTTGTTGTATCAGTTTGTATCTTAATATACAAATAATGTGTGTATATATATATAGCACATATATTAATAAAACAACGGATCATATGACGCCTAACACAGCTAGGATTTCTTACTTTTAGGCTCTTTAGGTAAAGGTCCACGCAAACAAAAGTTGCAAAAGGAAGTGAAAAATTTATTACTACCTTACACCTGTAGCGCCAACGCAACTTTGATATGTTTGAAAATCATAGGAAGTCGATGATAACGAACTGAAGTATGATAAAAACCAGTAAACAACTCGCATTTGTATGGAAATATGTTTTTTCGAAGTATATAATTAAATACAAATACTATAACACATGTAAACCATGGTACACATTCACTCATTTCAAACACACTTTTAGCGCTTCACAACTTGGATTAATTAATTTATATAATTAGCAAGTATATAAATAAATACATGTAGTAAGCATGTGGCTTTGAAGCTTTTGAGTGTTGATGCCTCTATATTAATCTTTGTCGTCGTACTATATCGTATTGTATTGTGCTTTGTTGTACATTATAATCTCTTAGGTACTGAAGCATATGCACCTATATGACAATCTAAAAATACTAACAAGCTTTTGCTCGTGAGCTTTGTGCGTATATATATACATGTGAAAGGTATTGTGTGTGGACGTGGTGTTTTTTCTGTTGGGTCTTACTTCTCATTTTTGTTTGTTTAAATCTTATTTTTATGCATTTTTTGTTTCTTCAAATCTCACTTTTATGAATTTTTTCATATGAAGCTCTTTATGCCAGCATGTGTACCCATAACCTGCTTTCAGAGTCAATTACTCGATTTTAAAGTTTTATTCCAAGTTTGGATTTTAGCTTTATAAGCAACTACCCAATGAATAAACAGATTCCATGTGACTAGAGTGGCTTAGTCGCTTAGTAGCTCAGCTGCGAGTGTTACTGTTCCCTTAGGAGCGCCTTCGAACCTTTGTGTAAAATGCGCTATACAAATGAATGGATAAGATAAGATGAAATTAATTATCATTCAAAACTTTTAAAAGTTTTTAATAACTCGAATATTTTGAAATGGTTTTATTGTTATTTTAGAAAAGTTATTTAAAAGCTTTATAATTAAATCACTCGTGGTACACTAAGACGTGTTTATTGAACTTAGGGGAGCTCCAAATGAGTTTTGCCAAAGTATATTATAAAAATTTATAAAATAGTTCATTTCAAAAACTAAGGACAAAATAGGTTCACAATTACCTCGGGCGAATTCATACTACATATTTTTTGCTAAATCTTTTAAAGTATTTTTCGATTAGTTTGTTCAACTCTTGAGTTTAAAGCTGTGTGAATTGTTATATATCTCCTGAAGGAAACATACCACCATCTTTGGTAAACTATTATGTTGTAGAATTTCGGACTTTAATTTAATAAAAAAAAAGCCAAAATAAACTGATATGCGAAATCCACACTAAACATAGAGTCCACGATAAGTTAGTACATTCTTACATTTAATAAATAAACAAGAGTGAGGTGGAGGAATGGTCCTAAAAGCGAGTTTTCTTATTCAAATTTAAAAACTCAACGTTATTAAAAACAAAGGTTATAATTAAATATAATAGACAGACCATAAAAATAATACTCATCGGAGCCATAGCGCAAGTTTGGAAAATTGTGATCATACACACACAGTTAAAATAAATCATAATTCAGTATGAATCAAAAAAAAGCTTCTTAACAAACCTCGATCAAGGCTTAGTCACGATTAGTAAGAATTTAGTTCAACTAAAACTCTTGAGACACTTACAAAAGATTAAGACACTTTTCTAAATGGTCAACTTGATATTTAAAAACGATAGTCAACTATGCTATTAATATACTTAAATCACCTTACTTTGGTGGAACTAACTAGTTGTTACTTCACTCACGAGGTAATACGCGATAAATTTTCGATAGTCCAAGATGGCGACTTTATAGAAAATAATCAGCGCTTAAGAAATGTAATTTGATTACTATGGAAACCTTTATTTACTCACGTTTGCATATCCGTTTTTATTTTATTAAAAAAACTAAGTAAAAAAGCAAATTATACTTTTCTGTAAAAATCGAAGTTTGAAAAAATTAATATGCCGAAACTTTTCATGGGAATCCACGAGCCTCCCATCAAGAATTCAAACGCCAAATGTCTCATGGAAAACTGGATTGAAGAGGTCAGAATATAAAAAGTTTGATATTTCCAATATTGAGCACCTTTGAACAATGTACTGAACGACGCTTTAAACATGCTTTAATAAGCTTATATGAGAATCCTTCTATGGAAATTAGTCAAAAAAATGAAAGTTTTTCGAAAAACAATAAAAAAATAAAATGCAAAAAAACAATCAACTTAGTTGTTCAATTTGCTTTTTATGCCTTTAGAAAAGTTTCAAGACTTATTAATCACTAGGCGACTATTGAC
>OX387246.1:11843528-11858528 GCA_947562095.1 Branchellion lobata
GAAAAAAGTGAAAAAATAAGAAAAATGGAAAAAAATAAGAGAAAATGAAAAAATAAGAAAAAATGAAAAAAAATGAAAAAAATATGAAAAAATGATATAAAAACAAAATGTAGAAAAAACAAAAACTTGGTCTTTAAATAATCCAAATACTCAAAAACACTGCAACCACTTCATATACAGGCTCTATTCTGACACATTACAAAGTTTGAAGAAAACCAATCTCTTTCGATTTTTGTGTTTGTCTTTTCTTTATTGCCCAAAAAATGTTTCAAAAAGTTATTTCCAAACACACCAGAGGGCGGTAGAAAAGCTAGACGATGGTAAGAAGGACGTGCAAGGAGTTCCAGTCAACAAGGAGAAGATCATTGGCACCCATCTAGGTCAACCACCAAGTGTTTTTATTTAGGTCAACCATCACGTGTTTTTATTAAGTTTTATTAAGGTCAACCGCCACATGTTCCAACGCCACCACCACTTGTTTCCGACTCCAACTCCAGCAAATATGTTTTATATGGCACCACTTTTCGCTATCTAGCCTGACAATCAATGCTTGATTCATTGCTCATCTGCCAATCATTCTCGCATTATTTTGGGTTCTTTTCCAATTGTATCAGTATCACCCTCACCGCCACATCAACCACCTCCATGACAACCACACCATAGCACACCACACCACACCACACCACACCACACCACACCACACCACACCACACCACACCACACCACACAACACCACACCACACAACACCACACCACACCACACTACAGGGTTGGTGACATCAGCATGCGACAGTGCCTTAGACGATCTCACAGTCTCTCTCGACACTTACAGACCTCGAGATCTCTTGGAGAAAGCACCCTCCAGTCACTTTTTTTTCAACTAGGCGCTATAAAATTTTGACTGATTTGTATTATTTCAACTTAACTACATTGTTTTAATTGTTATTGAGAGTTATGTTCCTCTGAATACACGCCTTATCTGTTCTCCTTTATTATAATCTTGACTTTTATTCATTTTTTTTACTGGAATATACCCACATAGAATCTAAGTTTGAAACTTATTTTACGTTTTAGTTTCAATCAATTGTGGGTTTGTCCAGTTTATTTTACTTAATTCTTTGCAACTCCGCCAAACTCAGCAATCTTTTTTCAAACTCAGATTTGCTTTAAAGTTTCCAACAAGCTTCAATTATTCCATTCATCGTTACCAATTCATTCATTCCACTTTTTGCAATTCACTGAGTCAATTAATTTTTATTTGTTTTGTTTTTTAATAATTTTGAAATATTTTAAATAGGTTTACATTTATTTTTTATTATTTTTTTCAAATTAATTTTTTTGAATGAAAATTGATTTTGATTGAACTGGTTGCAGGAAGCAGGGCTGCAGCGATGGAAAAAGTGTTTCTGGAGCAAGCCATGTGAGTGGCCTGATGGTTGTGGCGTGGTGGCTGTGGCGTGGTGGTTGTGGCGTGATGGTTGTGGCGTGGTGGCTGTGGCGTGGTGGCTGTGGCGTGATGGTTGTGGCGTGGTGGCTGTGGCGTGGTGGTTGTGGCGTGGTGGTTGTGACGTGGTGGTTGTGGCGTGGTGGTCACATATGTTCACCCCGTAATGAAGTACAATTTACAATAAAAATTATATCACAATTAACCATGATTATTACTTTAATAGATGTAATTATAAAATAATTATGGAAATAATGAATTTCCGACGTTCATTTTGGCTTGTGGCATGCAGAAGAGAAGTGCGAGAAAGGAAGAGGAGGGAGGAAGAGTCCACACAAGGGGATATAGCGGAGTTGAAGAAGGCAAACATCGTCATCAAGAATACTAACGTGTGTCCTCTGGCCGAAACCTTCGTAAGGATGGATGGATGGATGAGTGAAGAGGTAAATGGATGATTGGATGAGTGGATGGATGAGTGAAAAGATAAATGGATGGATGGATGGATGAATAAAAAGATGGATGGGTGGATGGATGGATGGACGGATGAATGGAGGGTTAGAAAGATAGATGAATGGATGGATGGATGGAAAGGTGAGTGTTTGATTGAAAGAGAAGATGGATGATCAAATGAATACTCGGATGAAATGAAGCGACTTAGAGCTCATGGACGCAAGAAGATGCTGATCGCACATCCACAAAAAAGCAGACGCAGGCACGCATGCACACACGCACACACACATACACACAAACACACACACACACACACACACACACAGACATACAAACACATACATATGCAGAAAGAAGGATTTGTGAATGAACAGCCTGTTACGTTCTGGTCCAAGCATTCCAAAGGACCTTTGGTGAGATGTTATGAATGTGATGTTGTGTGTAAAGTGGATGTGAGGTTGTGTGTAAAGTGGATGTGAGGTTGTGTGTAAAGTAGATGTGAGGTTGTGTGTAAAGTGGATGTGAGGTTGTGTGTAAAGTGGATGTGAGGTTGTGTGTAAAGTGGACGTGAGGTTGTGTGTAAAGTGGATGTGAGGTTGTGTGTAAAGTAGATGTGAGGTTGTGTGTAAAGTGGATGTGAGGTTGTGTGTAAAGTGGATGTGAGGTTGTGTGTAAAGTGGATGTGAGGTTGTGTGTAAAGTGGATGTGAGGTTGTGTGTAAAGTAGATGTGAGGTTGTGTGTAAAGTGGATGTGAGGTTGTGTGTAAAGTGGATGTGAGGTTGTGTGTAAAGTGGATGTGAGGTTGTGTGTAAAGTGGACGTGAGGTTGTGTGTAAAGTGGATGTGAGGTTGTGTGTAAAGTGGATGTGAGGTTGTGTGTAAAGTGGATGTGAGGTTGTGTGTAAAGTGGATGTGAGGTTGTGTGTAAAGTGGATGTGAGGTTGTGTGTAAAGTGGATGCGAGGTTGTGTGGGGTCTAGTTCTATTTTTTTCCACACTCATTTTTGTATATCTCGGCTTATTCACATAATTTTTTTAGCAAAAACTTTTTTATATTTATAAAGTATCAGTAAAAAACAATTCAGGTTGATTAACTACTCAAAACTGAGTTATAATTAATTGAAACTCAATTATAATTGGTTGAAACTCAATTATAATTGGTTGAAACTAAATTATAATTGGTTGAAACTCAATTATAATTGGTTGAAACTCAATTGTAATTGGTTGAAACTCAATTATAATTGGTTTAAACTCAATTGTAATTGGTTGAAACTCAATTGTAATTGGTTGAAACTCAATTGTAATTGGTTGAAACTCAATTTTAATTGGTTAAAACTTAACTATAATTGAATAATAAAATCAGTGAAGAAAAACGGCACAAAATTTCTTCGATCAATCCTTATCTTTTTTTCATTATATAAATGCTTTTTTTTCATTATTTTTTCAACCGATTTTTGGCTTATTATTTCGGTCATTCTCTTCTTCCCGTCAGTTTGATATTTCTTCCTAATCTCTTCCATAATTTCGTTAGCACAAATTTTGGCTTAAAATTCGTTCCGAAAAAAAGCAATTTTCATATTGCAAACCTTCCAATGAACTGCGACCAGTCCGTTCTGCAACATAGCTTGTTTTTCATCACCAAATTGTCTCAAAATTTTCAATTTTTGAAGATTTCCGACTACTTTAACAATTTCCGACTATTTTTGTTTTGCATTTGAAGTTTTCAATGGCTTTGAGTCTCTAATATATTCATGTGTTGTTGTGTGGCTTGAAGCCCTGATCGGCTCACGTCCTTTTTATAACACTGGTCGCTGTATTTTTTTTTCATAATATTTTTGTTTTGTATTTGATTTCATTGAATTGTATTGTATTGGATTTTATTGTAAGTTTTTTAGTGTATTGTTTTATGTTTCATGTTGTATTGTATTTTCTTGTATTGCATTTATTGTATTGTGAGGCTGAGTGGAGATTTTCCTCATGAAGGGAGTAACCAAGGTTGGAGACATCAGCTTCAGGAACAACACCCGTCCAACTCTCTTTTTCATCCCATCCCAACTCTCTCCACATGTGAACACGCAAGAAGTAGTGGATGGGTAGGTGGATGTGTTGATGGTTGAGTAAGAGACTAATGGATGAATACGTTGATAGATTGGCAAATAATGTTTTCAGAGAAAGGATTGAATAGATGGGTGGATGGTTTGATGCATTGAAGTGATGGAATGTCGGTTAACAGATTAGTTGGAAAGAATGCTTATATGGATGTGTTGATGGGTGATGAAGAGATGGATGAGTGGATGAGTGATGGATGAATATTGAAAAAGAGGACGAAAAAGGGAAGGAGGAAGCCTCGCTTCAAGTTTAAACAGTTAATTAATTAAAGCTTTAATAATTTAATGGATATTTCAACTTTCAAACTTCATTATGTTTTGTTTTATTCAATAAAAATAATGTAAACGATTCCGAAATACCTCAACTATGCCGCGCGGGAGGGCGTTTGAATGATTAACGATGGTTCGAATGACGCCTACCGTGCTCCGATCAATCGTATCCTGCTTTCCAGCCTTTGTATCTCCTCTCATCTTTATTACCTTCATGAATTGCTCTTATTTAAAGTTATATTCATTACATTTTTCAAGTTACTACATTTCCAGCGTATGTCTGGACTTGATCTATTGAAGACTATAAAGCATTCGATATAGAGAGTTGACATAATGTAGAACGCGTGTATTTATTTATTAAGTTTAGGATTTATTTGTTCTCCATTTTTCAAATTCTTTAAAAAAATATTTTTTTTAAACTTTAAAAAAATATTCAAATTTTCAAGTTTTGCAAAATTATTTATTAAATTTTCTGAATTCTTGGAAAAAAAATACAATTTTTTAATAGTTTTTATTAGATCAAGTCCAGACATACACTGGAAATGTTACAAAACACGACGAACAATCGAACTAAAAATGAAAAATTAAAATATACGAGAACAGAATGTTATCAGTCACCAAAGTCAGCATTGAACTTACAACAAACGGAAAAAAATAGTAAGAAAAAAAGTTTAAATTAAAAACGATGGACAATGAGTATTATGAGCTTATTGAGGGGACGAAGAAAGAATGTTATTAACAAATTTGATATTAAATTTTTTGAGTTCATTCGGTTCAAAAAAAAGTGTAATTTATTCCTTACTTGAGAAAGAACCTTCCATAATAAGGTTATCAAGCCAATTGTATTTTTCTTGTTTTCCACCTCATCACAAACGCATTCCACACCACCCGCTTGTCATTTGTTTTTGTCGTTTCAAAAGAGCAACAAAAGTTTCCTCATTAAACTCCAATGAACATTCAACCTACCAGACGAACTGAACAAGGAGCATCAAAGTTTCAAAGCGAAAAATCCACAAAAAAATACATTAAAAAGCTCAAACAAAAAGTTAAACCGGAAAGTTCACAATGATTTTAGACAACAAAATGTAACTAAGGATTTTCATGAAAATTGTTAAATGACTTTTCATTTGAAGTTATCTTGAAAAGAATCACATATATTTAAGCTATTTCCTTCATTTCACACCAATCAGCGTTCGAGGGTGCTTCGATTTAAAAAATTCAGTTTAATTTAAACTGACTGACACCTAAAAATTGAAAATCTCAAATCCTGATGCTTCCTTTTGACTCTTTTCGTCGTATTTGAGGTATTCCTTCGTTCAGTGCTATATAAATTCTTGTTCCAGTCACTACAGCCCTGATGGAAGGATCATAAGATCAGATAAGGTTGGATCATTCCGCGTACGCATGTCGTGCTGTGCTCAGGCCTCGTCAAGCTGTCATTCAGCATTTCAAAAGTGGTGCCGTCAAGAGTCCCAAAAAATCAATTTAAAAATAAAAACCAAGTTGTAACTCACCATCACGGGACTCATCATCACGTGACCCTTATCACGTTACGTCACAGCCCAATCAGCTGGTCAAACATGGCGTCTGATTGCTTGTCAATAGTGGCAAGCGATTGGATGGTTGTGAGTAGAAGCCAAGAGGGTGTTACTAATGACCACATTTTTGGTAATTTTGAAAATTAACGATGTGTTTTAACTCTGCCAAGACGCCTCTTCAGAGAGAATCTGTTGCAAGCAAATATTTCCGTGGAGGAGGGATCCGTGGAGGAGGGAAGTTCAATCGTTCTGTTTTTGTATTATTTTCTCGTCCAGCAGAAAGCCATTTTCCTCGTTTCAAAAAAAAACTTTAACCAATTTTTCGAAGCGCGTTTGTCGCTACATCAACTTTAATGGGATTCCTGAAACTCAGCCTAAAAGCAAGCTCAGTAGTTCAGTTTTTTAAGTTTCATTTTGCTTGCAACAATCAGTCTTGCGCCCTAGCGTATCTAGCGTACCTAAGCCCAACCGTCAAGTTTCCACTGACAACTCAACCCTCACATGAATAGTTTACAAAATTCTAGCCTATCCTCTTTTTTAAAAATATTTTTTTCTTTCTAATCAACTTCTTTTTAACCCAAGTCCTTTTTAAGCCCAAAAAAAATTCTTGAGCCAAGCTTAACCAACATGTTGAGGTGACTTGAAGTTAAACGTGACGCTAGGTTTTTCCGAAGTGGAAAGAGGGCTTGAAGTCATAGACGGATGAGATCTGCACGATGATGTAGAGGCCTCCGAGGAGGCAGGCGATGCAGAAGATGCCAAAGAAAAGCTTGTCGAGAACCAGAGCTATGTGCCTCCAGTCATCCACCACCTGGTAGTGGTGTGGTGGTAGTGGCTGTGTGGCTAGTGGTGGTGTGGCTAGTGGTGGATGCATGGGTGGTAGTAGTGGTGGTGTGGCTAGTGGATGCATGTAGAAGGATGATGGAAAGGGAAAAAAAGAAGAAGATGGGAAAAAAGGTTATGAAAGAGAAATGTGAAAATTTAAAGGAAGATGAGAGATGGAAGAAACGGCTGAGAGGGACGTAGGATGGAAAGAAGGCATGATATGGGAAAGGGTGGGTGATTGTGAAGCTGTGAAAAGGCAGAGTTTTGTGAAGAAGAAAAAGCATAAAATGAAAGAATGCGTTGATTTGGTTGGCAAAGATGAAAGTGAGAATAAGATGGACGAGAGATAGTGATGGCTTTGGTTGAAGACAGTGGTTTTATTGATGAGCTGATCCGATTAGAACAATTATTTATAAAAAATGCCCAAAACTTAGAAGTGGTTGTTTGAAATATGATATTCTTTAAAATCAACATAGGTTACCTTCTTGTGCTCCTGTTCGTTCTGAAGGTGTTTGGAAATTATTTGAATGTTCTGGAAGGCTTTCATAATCTGGAAAGAATCGCCAGATGAACGAGGAATTGGAGGGAGAGAGGGAGGAGGTGAGGGGGGGAGCGATGTTGAAGGAGATTGAGAGAAAGGCGTGGATTGCGATGAAAAAGAAAATGGGAAAGGTGGAGGCAATGGTGAGAGATGGAGAGGGAGAGAAGGAGGAAGATGTGGGAATAGGGAGTGGAAAGAAGGAGGGTGCGAAGATGTTTCTTTGTTTGGCTGAAAGACATGCGGAGCTGGATGGTCTTTTGTGAGTGGTTCTTTGTTGTGAACCTTCGAAATGGGTTGTTGAGCGTAGAAAGAATTGTTTGTTGTTGTCTTTGTTGCTGGTGGTGGTCTGTGGTAAAGAGGGTTTTGGTGGAGTTGTGTATAATAAAGTTCTTTGTTCCTTTGTTCGAAGTAACTAAAGTCTTCATAGTTTTGCCTGTTTTGTTGTGTCAACAAGTTGTGTTGTCTTTGTTGTTGTTGTTGTTGTTGTTGTTGTTGTTGCTGTTGCCTTTTTTGGTGATGTATTTGTGTTTGATGTTGTTGATGTAGTTGTGGTTGAGGTTGTTGTTGCGGTGTATGGAAGTTGTCGCAGCCGTTTTCCGAGAAAGAGCTTGGCAGACTCGGACTGGCTTGTTGTTGAAGGTCCAGCGTAGTTGTGGCACGTTGTTGTGCATAAGGTGACTTGTGTTGTTTGTTGTAAAGCTGTTTTGTGGCTTGTTGGAAGATTGGTGTATTTTGACGATTTTGTTGTTTAGTTGTGTAAAAAGATATTTTTTGTGGTTGAGGATATGCAAATGACGTATGTTGTGTTTGTTTTGGAAAGTGTTGTTGTTGTGAAGAGTATCCATATGAGCACTCTCTTTCCACTCCAAACCTCTTGTTCATTTCCACGTTAGTCTTAGAATTCAACTTTCTCAACCTAGATTTTCTTTTCTTCTTCACCTTCTTCCACATCGTAATCACATCACCACCACCTTCTACAACACTTCCCTCTCCTCGATGAAATGCATTGATCTCATTTCCACCCAAAGCGTCCTTCTTACAGAATTTGTGGTGAATGCCTGTACTGATCATCTTTGTTGAACCTTCGTCGTCATCAAAACACAAATCGTTGTCGCTCTTCGAATATTTAGTTGCGATTAAACAGCCCTTATTTGTTGTACCTCCTCCAGTGCCACTATCCATCACGCCTCTGTTGTGACCACTACTCCTCTCTTTCCAGCCAGTCTTTATCTTTTCCCAAACCATTCTCCCTTCTCCATCCTTCTGGATTTCCCAACCATGTTTTCCTTCCTCGCCACTCCATTCACCCCAATCTCTCTTTTCTTCCCTACCTTTCTTCCCCTCTCTCACGAATCCATACCTCCTGTTGTACTTCTCACCATCGTCACTTTCCGTGTCATCCCACTCCATGGTTTCCATCGAAGAATCCACAAACACTCCATTTCTTCCGCATCTATTTTTAGATCGGGTCACTTGGAACGCAGCATCAGGACACGGAACACTAAGAATTCGACTGGGGATGTTGTGGGGTGTTGTAGGGCATGGAAGATGAATAGGGTGTGTGGGTTTTCTATGGAAAGTGGGAGCAGAAGGGTGAAGAAAGGGTTTGAAGCCCGTGCTGGCGTGATTGGAGGGCTGTGTGACAAAGGGAGGAGTGGCGAGAACAGTCTGACCACTGAAAGGACACTCACCAACCCCACAAAAAGGCCTGTTTTCAAGATCATTGGAACAAAGTCCTGATTCGCTAGGCATTCTCGTGAAGATTCTCTCTCCAGAGTTTTGATTGGTGCAACTTTTTCCGAGGTTCTCTGGTTCTCTGACACGTGAGTGGCTGAAAGAGTGGTCAAAAAAATCGCGTGTCTGTAAAAAGCTGTTCAAAGGTAAATCGTTTTCGTTGTGATATCCACGTGGCGTGTTCACGAGAGAACTTCCTGGAATGGTTGCATCTCTCACACGTGTTCCGCTTTCAGCCATGTGACTGACATTTTGAAAGTTTTTTTCCGGTGTGGCTGTAGTTTTAGTGGCATGTTTGTTGTTTTTATTGTTGGAATTAATTGGGTCATCCACATGAAGATTGCCCATTCCAAGGCTTTTTACGGTGGAAAATGTATTTCGATGGTGGAGTGAAGTGTGGTGGAAAATGGTATTTTGTGAGAAATTATGAGGAAGTGGAGTAGAAGATATGACGGAGGAATGCGGATTATTTTTTGATTTTACTTGTCTGACACCTCCTCCAACTTCATGGCCACACATTTTGCGATTTTTATTTTTTGCATCGGCAAAATTAATCTGATCAAGATCGCGGTCAAATCCATCATCACCACCACCATCATCATCATCACCACTACCACCCCAATCACCACCACCATCACCACCCCCATTACCATCATCACCACCATCATCACCACCATCATTACCACTATCACCACCATCATCAAGATCAGAACCACTAAAACGGAAACAAAAACAGGCTGACGCAGAAGGAGAACTAGAGTGTGTATTAGAAAGATCTTGAGGGATATCGAGTCGGAGGAGGGTGGGGAGGAGGGTGAAGAAGAGGTAGCGGGTGATGGGGGAGATGGTGGAAAGGCGGCTAGAAGTACTGCCTCTGAAGTGGACGTTGAGGACGAAGACTGTGACAAAAATGGACAAGGTAACTAAGATCATGGTGAAGAGCAAAAACTTGCCAATGAGGGGGACCACCAATGAGGTGGGTGGGATGATGTCCGCGAGGAGGAGGACGAAGACGACGAGAGAAAGGAGGATGGAGATGCTAAGGGCGATTTTCTCTCCACTGTCGGAGGGCAGATGGAAGACAAGGACGGTCATAAAAGAGAGGACTGCGCAAGGGAGGATGAGGTTGACTGTGTGGAACAAGGTCTTGCGCTTCATGGTAAGGTGGAAAGTGATCTGTGGTCGCAAAAAGTCCTGGTGCTTTAATGAGGCTGAAAGAGGAAGAGTAGGAGGAGAAAGAGGAAGGGGAGCAGGAGGAGGAGAAGAAGAAGGAGGAGGAGGAGGAAAAGAAGGAGTAGAAGGAAGAGGAAGAGGAAGAGAAGAAGGAAAAAGAGAAAGAGGAAAAAAAGGAGGGGAAGATAAAGAAAGAGAATCAAAAGGAGGAAAAGAGGAGGAAAAATGGAAGGGCTGAACAGGAGAGAAAGATAATGGTTTTTTCCATTTAGTGTGGTCCAGGCGCTCTCCCTCGCTATGGCCACTGCCAGCGGTGCTTTCGAAGGCCCTCTTCTCGTAGTAGTCGAGCGACAAAAGTCGTTTGCTGAGGTCATCAAACATATACGGATGTCCGTAGAAGGTGTTGGAAGAGTTTTTATGGTTTCTGTCGTTGTGGTTGTTGTTGTGGTTATTGTTGTGTTTGTTGTTGTGTTTGTCTTTGTCGTTGTTGTTGTGGTTATTGTTGTGTTTGTTGTTGTGTTTGTTGTTGTGAAAAGGATGTTTTTGCACCTTTTCAAGAAGCGATGATTGTAGGGGCGACAAAGACCTGACTTGTCTGTTGGTTGCTCCAGAAAGGCTCTGATGATGTGGTAGGATGCTGGGAGAAGTGGAATGGTGATGTAGTGGAATGTAGGAAGAACTGGAGTAGTGGTGTGGTGGGGTGATGGGAAAACCGGAGTTGTGGTTGGATGTATGGATGTTGTTGGAGCGTTGGGCAGATGTATGGACATTCCTAAATGCAATTTTGCTTTCGTTGTTTTTGTTGTTGTTGGTGGTGGTGGTGTTGTTATTTTTGTTGGGGTTATTAATGTTTCTATTTTTGTTTTTACTATGTTTTTTATTGTTGTTTTCAATTATGTTATTGTTGCTGTTGATGTTGTTGATGTTTTTGTTGCCTTTTATGCTATGGTTGCTGTTGTTGATGTTATTGTTGTAAATGTTGTTTTTATTGAAGTGGGCTGCGAAGGGACTAGGCGGCATTAGTTGAGCTACCTTTTCAATGCAAAAGTCAATGAGGTTTTTGAAAAAAATAAAAAAAATATTGTTTCTTTTTGTTTTTCTATAGTGGTCCAAGTTGTTGGTTTGATTTTTTATTTTGCTTTTATGATGGTCTATTTTTTTTATGTTTTTTTTCAAACTATATTTTTGATCTTTTTTTAATCGTTGACGTTTGTGTTTAGGTGGGTTTGTGTCTTTGATGGTATGTTTGTGTTGATGAAATTCTGTTGATTGTTGGTGCTGTTGCTTTTGTTGATGTTTTTTTTGGAGTTGAAGTTGATGTTGTTGTTGTGGATGTTGTTGCAAAGGTTGATGTTGTTGCGGAAGTTGATGTTGTTGTTGTGGATGTTGTTGCGAAAGTTGATGTTGTTGCGGAATTTGATGTTGAGGAGGGGGGTAATTAAGTGTGGAGGCTGCTACTTCGAGCACATCCCACTCGACATTTTCGTAGAAGTCACTCAGGTCGATGCCCCTTTCCACAAGCACTCTTATGTGCGTTCTGTTGCTGCTTTTGTAGATCTTATTTTTCTTGGTGTTTTTGTTGTTGTTTTCGTTATTAGTTTGGTTTTTGTAAACAAAATATTCGTCAGCTTCCGTCTCGACGGCTTTGTCCACAAATTCTGCCTTGTGGTGCAGACTGATCTGCATAATGAGATAGGTGCAATTCGATAACTGGGCTATTATGACCATCGCTCGTTTGAATTTTCAGCCAAAAGTAGTAGGAGGATGTTTGTTTGATTGGTTGGAAGATTGCAAAGTTCTGATGAATTTTCACTGATGTGAATAAACCAAGAGCTCTGAACCAAAAGAGTCAAAAATTCAATCTAAGACACTTCCATACACACCTCTAACACAACAAAACAACACAAATCACCATACGCACACAACACCCTTCACACACAAGACGCGCACTCCCCACACAAACAAATTTTAGGCCTCCCGCATAAACCCCCCGCCCCCAGAAAACCCCCAAACAACACCCTCTCTCCCCACCCACTTGGGACGAGTCATAGGTCCATGAGGCAAAGCTGAGGACGCAGGTTTGTTGGTCGAAAGGGAAAAACTCGACGTTCATGGTGCACCAGCTCTTGTACACCGCAGGAGGCTGCCAAGTGACCCTGCCCTCTGAGGTCACACGACAAGTGCTCTTTAACGCCACGTCATAGTTGCCGTCTGCGCTGTTGTGTGTGTGTGCGTGTGTTTGTGTGTGTGTGTGTGTGTGTGTGTGTGTGTGTGTGTGTGTGTGTGTGTGTGTGTGTGTGTGTGTGTGTGTGTGTGTGTGTGTGTGTGTGTGTGTGTGTGTGTGTGTGTGTGTGTGTGTGTGTGTGTGTGTGAGTGTGTGAGTGTGTGTGTGTGTGTGTGTGTGTGTGTGTGTGTGTGTGTGTGTGTGTGTGTGTGTGTGTGTCCGTGTGTCCGTGTGTGTCCGTGTCTGTGTGTGTGTGTGTGTGTGTGTGTGTGTGTGTGTGTGTGTGTGTGTGTGTGTGTGTGTGTGTGTGTGTGTGTGTGTGTGTGTGTGTGTGTGTGTGTGTGTGTGTGTGTGTGTGTGTGTGTGTGTGTGTGTGTGTGTGTGTGTGTGTGTGTGTGTGTGTGTGTGTGTGTGTGTGTGAAGGGGGGCAAATATGCGTGCGAGAGGAGACAGGATGAACGGAGAAAATGCAATGAACATTGAGTGCCTCAGAGAAAGAGTCCCCACAAGAAGGCCTCTAATCCCCGTTGGAAATATTTTAAAATATCAAAAATCAACATAATTATTTGAATTATTAATTAAATAACTAATAATATAAAGCTGAAGTCAGGTACCGAATGACGTTTCTTGTAATAACCTACTAAATATCCACTGTGTGGGTTAAAATCAGGAAAATAAATAAAAACACGTGAAAAAAAAAAAAATAAAAATAAAAAACAATAAATAAATTAACTGATGATATCAAAGAAAATAACAACAGTAGGCAGGGATTGAATCAAAACTCTCGTGAATGAGATAGTCGTAAGCGATAAATTTTACGAAATTAAAAAAAAAACTGAAATGAACATGAAATGAGAATGAAAATTGAAAGACAAAAAAATGATTCATTATGAACAAAAAACTATTGAAAATGAACAATAAATAAAAAAACGAATAGCATGCGAAAAACTCAAGTGGTGAGTGAATGAATGACACACACAAATTTGAATAAGTTATACAAGAAATCAATGTCCCTTGAAAACAGCAACCCTCATGTTTGCGCACAAACACGAACTTCCACAAACGGAAGAACAAATATTTATGTAGAAAATGAAGCGCACTTGTTAAACACAACCACATCCGGCACCCAGATGTCTTCCGGTGCCACGTGGATTGCTCTGACGTTCCCATAGTTACCAGGATCCCATCTAAGGTTGTTGTCTACCCATTCCTGCATTGGTGTGGTGCGGTGTGGTGTGGTGTGGTGTGGTGTGGTGTGGTGTGATATGGTGTGGTGTGGTGTGGTGTGGTGTGATGTGGTGTGGTGTGGTGTGATATGGTGTGGTGTGGTGTGGTGTGATGTGGTGTGGTGTGGTGTGGTGTGGTGTGGTGTGGTGTGGTGTGGTGTGGTGTGGTGTGGTGTGGTGTGGTGTGGTGTGGTGTGGTGTGGTGTGGTGTGGTGTGGTGTGGTGTGGTGTGGTGTGGTGTGGTGTGGTGTGGTGTGGTGTGGTGTGGTTTGTTGTGGTGTGGTGGGATGGGGTGTGTTGTGGCGGTGGAAAAATTAGTTATGAAGGTGAAAGTAGTGATGGTAAAGTGAGTAGGTGGTGATAAGGGTTATTGATGAGAGCGGTGATGGTTTTCCAAAATGTGGTCTGGTTTATCAAAATTCTTTTTTTTCTACTTTTTCTTCTACTTTTTTTTGCTTTCTATTTCTTTGTTTAATTATTTTTTCTTCCACTAATCCTCGTATTCTTCCTCCACCCATCCATTATTATTCCGCCCATCCACCCATTCATCCATCAAGCAAGCACCGTATTCATTGGAAGCATTGAAAGCCTTTTGAATGCGTGCATACATCATTCGCATCGTTCCTTTCACTTCCTTTCGTTCACAAAACTTTCTTTATAACGTCATTCAACAATAGCCACTGCGCAGTAGCACACATCTTACACCCCCATAAAATAACACAACAACATGAAAAACCACCGACATACAACACCACCATACAACACCCCCATAAAACACCACTATACAACACCACCATACAACCCCGCCATACAAAACCACCATACAACACCACCACACAACACCACCACACAACATCACCATACAACACCCCCAACAACACCACTATACAACACCACCACACAACACCACCACACAACACCACCATACAACACTACCATACAACCCCAACATACAACACCACCATACAACACCACCAACAACACCACCATACAACACTACCATACAACCCCAACATACAACACCACCATACAACACCACCAACAACACCACTATACAACACCACCATACAACACCACCACACAGCACCACCACACAACACCATACAACACCATCACACAACACCACCACACAACACCAACACACAACACCATCACGCCATCACACAACACCACCATACAACACAACCACACAACAACACCACCACACAACACCACCATACAACACAACCACACAACACCACCACACACCACCACACCACCATACAACACCACCACACCACCATACAACACCACCACACAACACCACCACACCACCATACAACACCACCACACAACACCACCACACCACCATACAACACCACCACACAACACCACCACACCACCATACAACACCACCACACAACACCACCACACCACCATACAACACCACCACACAACACCACCACACCACCACACAACACCACCACAC
>OX387246.1:11863528-11891028 GCA_947562095.1 Branchellion lobata
TTTACAAGATTTTTTTTCTCATTTTTCCATTTTTTCCATTTTTTACATTGTCGATAGAAAAATTGAATCAGCGAACGTGAGCACAGAATAACTGATGACAATTTCTTCAAATTACGTTCAGTGCTTGAATAACCTAATTATAGAATAATTTAATTAGTTATTTTTGGAACATTATTTCTTTTTTATGTCAAGATGATACATGATACAACTGTGAATCCATAACAAACTCTAAAAACTCAACTGAAAAGTTTTTTTTTAAATCGTCATCATCTGATTTTTTAATTTTTTTTTCCTTTTCCTATTCCTTCTGTTTCTCATTCTCCTTTTCCTCCTTTTTCTTCTTCTTCTTCTCTTCTTCCTCCTTATCTTTCGTTTCTTTTCTTTTCTTTTTCTTTCTCTTCTTTTTTTACTTTTGTTTCTCATCATCATCATCATCATCATCATCATCATCATCATCATCATCATCATCATCATCATCACCATCATCATCATCATCATCATCATCATCATCATCATCAGCATCATCATCATCAGCATCATCATCATCATCATCATCATCATCATCATCATCATCATCATCATCATCATCATCATCATCATCATCACCATCATCATCATCATCATCATCATCATCATCACCATCATCATCATCATCATCATCATCATCATCACCATCATCATCATCATCATCATCATCATCATCATCATCATCATCATCATCATCACCACCACCACCACCACCACCACCACCATCTTCATTAGTCCCATGCCTTAAGTTTGCGTGCAGAGTGACACATCGTTTGTTCTTGCGTCTCTTTCAATGGCCCAGTCCGCCTGCCTGCCTGCCTGCCTGTTCAGCCACTTTAAACCTCTTAAAACCTCTTAAAAGCGTTTACAGCTTTTTTACATTTCTTTAAGTTTTTTAGAATCTTTTATCAATTTTTCAAAACTTCTGAAATTTTTTGAAAATTTTTCAAAAAACTTTTTGAATTTTTTCTGTTTTTTTAATTAATTACTTTGTTCGAATTTTTTTTTGCAAGCATTAGAGTCTGTTTATTTTAATTTTTACAACAAAAACTTCAACCGTTTCATAGATTTTTCAGAATCCATTCGTCGTGCAAGCATGAATTCGTAAAAGATTTTCAACATTCAACGGTAAAACAACTCCAGGACAACACTTCCAAACAATAACTCCAATCAGTACTTCAAAACAACACTTTCAACCTTTTTCCATTTTGAATTCCTTAAGAATTTACAGGGATTTTGCAAGGGGTTTGATGGCGTATAAAACAGACGAAATTTTAAAGAAGAGGTCGAATGAAAGAAGATGATGGGATGGATGGTGGGATGGATGGTGGGATGGATGGTGGGATGGATGGTGGGATGGATGGTGGGATGGATGGTGGGATGGATGGTGGGATGGATGGTGGGATGGATGGTGGGATGGATGAGAGATGGGACGGTTCGATTGAGGTTGAAAGTTTTCAAGAAGCATGAAAGTGTGCGCAACAGCAACAGAACTGAAACATGAAGGTTTAAAGATCCGAATAAAAAAATTGGAAAAAATAAAAGTTATAAAAAAACTTAGAAATCCGAAATAATTCACACTTGCAGGCTCCTAATCCACCATTCCGTCCACTCAGTCCCCTAATGAAACCACGCGCATGCTTCTCTTGACCCAACAACAGCAGCAACAACAACAAAAAGCAGCAGCAACAACAACAAAAGGCAGCAGCAACAAAAAGCAGCAACAACAAAACAACATCAACGACAAAGAAAAAAGCAACAGCAATGATAACAATAACAAAATAAACAGCAACAACAACATCAGAAACTATGTGAAAAAAAAACAAAAGGAGCAACAGCGACAAAAAACAAAAATAACAATAATAACAACACTAATAACAACAACATAAACAACAGTAACATCATGAACAACAAAAACATAAACAGCAACAACAACAATAACAACATAAACAACAGCAACAAATGACTACTAAACACCAGACACAATCCTTTCCAGTATTTATGCAGCACTTTACACCGAAAAAAACGAAAAAAAAAACTAATGGTGTTTTCATGAATCAAACCTGAGTTATGAGGCTTGTAAAACCTTTTTGTAACCCCAATAGCTTTTTATTTAACTTTAATTTTATTTTCATTGAAAAATAATAATAAAATTTTTTGTTGTTTTTTTTCCAGTTTAAGCTGTACTTTGTATTTACGATGAATGCATGTTGTTCAAAGTAGCCACACAAACTTAAAATGTTATTTTCAACGATGAAAAAACTTTTTAAAAAAATTGGAAAATATAAAAAAACTTGAAGAATTAGTATAACCAAACTATGAAAACAGAAAGAATATTAATTTGTGATGCATTTTTTATTTATTTATTTTGTTTTTTGTTATGAATTTTCCAAAAACAAAACTGGGGAGATGCGTTGACTAGATTAGATTTGATGAGATTAAATACGATAAAATACGATTAAATTGAATAAAATTAAAAAAAGATTAAATCAATTATTTATAAAATTTCACAAAACTCACGTTTGAATGTGCAAAGGAAGAGCCACAGAAAGTCCACTCTCATGATTTCCTCGGCTGATCTGTGCATCAACAAAGTTCTTCTCGACACTCAGCCACCCATATCGTCAAAGTCATTCGCTAAGTAATTATCCAAAGTCTTTACAAATTATTAAAATATAATTTCTGGAACTTGAAAGTTCTATTCACTTCTCGCTTGAACTATGCTTGATTCATCTACAATGTTTGTCACAACTGTTGGTAACTTGTTTTCCGAGTGATGGAAACGCCCCACCACCCGTCAGAGAAGTCTACAATCTTCCACTTCCTCGACACCTACTTACGACAGCCTCGATCACTCACTCACTCACTCGCCATCTGAACTCGTTCAAAACACACTGTCTCCCACTCTTATTCTATCTTTTTAGCGCATTTTACAAAGATTTTCACAAAGGCTTTCACGAAAGCTATCAATTGAGAGATTAACTCTGTGACGGTCGCTTGGCATCCACGCGCACTCCACTGATGCTCCTCCACACAGGCTCACTGGAGGCACATCAACCTCCTCACGCCCATTTATACCTCATCAGTACCACGCTTGAAGAGGCGCCAGTCCACTAGAGTGTGCGTATATATGAATAGAAAAGATATGTTGATAGTTGGAGAATTATCTATTATTTGATAAATATATTTATTTATTTATTTATATTAATATAACTTATCAATCCCTAAAAAGCCGTTTAATTTACTGTTCATCGGTTCGTGTTATTCTCAATGTCTTGTGCGTATATCTACTAATCCACTCACAAACGACTTTATGGTACTGCCTCATAGTTTATCTGGCAAGAAGCGAATGTCGCAATCGTAAATTCCATTTGAAGCGCACAATAAAAGCAACAGCATTTGTGTGGCTTTGAGCAAAAAATATTGTCAAAAAATAATGTTTGTTTATGATTGTTTTATGATATTTTTACTCTTCCTTTGATTTACAACATCGGTTGGCTCGCTTTGTCGTATCAAAATAAATGGAAACATAGAAAGAACCACAACAAAAGCTATCAATGTTCAAAAGTTTTCTTTTAAAATGACGTTGTAAACTTCTCAACAACACATCCGCTCTCAACAGTCATTAACCACTGCAACAAGCATTGAGGTCAATAATCCATCATTAGAGGGTTTTATCAATTTTCCAAAACCTTCGCAAACTTTCTAGAACCTTCCAGAATGATCCATCGACGTTTTTTACAACTTTTTTGAAAGGGTGTGGTGGAGTTGTGAGGTATGTGCGGTATGCGGGAAATTTATGCGGTAAGGTGGGGTGTGTGGGAGGGTTGTGTGGTGTGTGGAAGGACTTTGTGGTGTGTGGGAGGGTTGGGTGGTGTGTGGGAGGACTGTGTGGTGTGTGGGAAGATTGGTTGGTGTGTGGGAGGGCTGTGTGGTGTGTGGGAGGGCTGTGTGGTGTGTGGAAGGACTGTGTGGTGTGTGGGAAGATTGGTTGGTGTGTGGGAGGGCTGTGTGGTGTGTGGGAGGGTTGGGTGGTGTGTGGGAGGGCTGTGTGGTGTGTGGGAAGATTGGTTGGTGTGTGGGAGGGCTGTGTGGTGTGTGGAAGGACTGTGTGGTGTGTGGGAGGGTTGGGTGGTGTGTGGGAGGGCTGTGTGGTGTGTGGGAAGATTGGTTGGTGTGTGGGAGGGCTGTGTGGTGTGTGGAAGGACTGTGTGGTGTGTGGGAGGGCTGTGTGGTGTGTGGGAAGATTGGTTGGTGTGTGGGAGGGCTGTGTGGTGTGTGGAAGGACTGTGTGGTGTGTGGTAGGACTGTGTGAGTGTTCATAAATTTATTTTTTTTAAACTACGTGCACTTTTAATCCAACTCGTTCTTCAAATTCTAGCTTTTTTTGTTCCCTGTAATATAGATTCGATGTGTTTGTGTGTGTACCGTAGATTAATCTGTGTTTAATGAAGCTTGGAAGACTGGAAGTTTCCTAGCTTATATTGATTAATGACACTTTCAACACTTTTCTAATTATTTTATGAAATGAGATTAAATAATAAATAATAATAAAAAATAATCTCAATAATAAAAATACTGAATAAAAATCTCAATAATAAAATAACAAATGCATAAGGAAATGATGTTTTGAAAATTATAGTATCTGAATAGCCTTCATATGGAAAACTGAAATCACTTGACACTCCCAATAGCTAATTTCACACAAAGGTGTGCGATGAATGAAACAACAGGAAGTGGATTTAAGTTTGAAACGTCCGAACAAGCAGGAGAACTCTATGTGGAAGAAAAGAGAAAAGGAATGAGAGAAAGAATGGATGAAAAAATGAAGAGGCAGGAGAAAGATGAGGTGAGAGAGGAACTGAAAAAAGAAGAATCGACAGAAAAAATGAAAAGAAATGTGAGAAGAAATGCGAGAGAGAAATTGAGGAGGATGTGGAGCGGTAGGAGAGAAAGGATGAGGTTGATGGAGGTTCTGGGGGAAGAGGGGTGCAGGTTGAAGCATAAGCTGGACAAGAAAAACATCACGATGGTGAAGATGGCGGCTGTGGTTGAGAGCATCACAAGCGAGGTAGTGCCTTTTGTGGCTGAGTTCAGAGAAGGGAGTCTGATCATAGCTATTGCCGGCTGCACGGGTCACAAGCAGTCTTGCGACTTCAGCAGCATGAACCGCTTGCTGAAGAGGGTGCAGCCGAAATTCGCTGAGTTCATCCATTCGATTCATGTGTCCTCGCAAATGTCGGTGGAGCTGAACAAGTTGAAGGTTGTGAAGAGGAACATTTTGAAAGCTAAACTGCTTCTCCTCCACCGCTTCTTTCTTTCCGTGCTTGGCAAGTCTTCTCACACAGGGATGTACCTGTCGAAGAAACGTGCAACTGTTGTCGAAGACAAAGTAGCCGATGCTAAAGATGCAGACTGGAGTAGCAAAAAAAATGAAGTTTCAGACGCTGAGGGAGTCGAAAAAGAAGCCTCTTTCGAAACGGCCCTGCAGAAGTGGACTAGCCACGGTTCAGAGTTCAAAAAAGACAACATTAAAGTCAAGAAAAACCAACTGAAAGCTCCCTGTCTCCATGCTAGTGCCACACACATCCTCAAGGTGCTGCTGCGCTCAGACTTTTTTTCCATCAAGGGCTTCGTGCTTCGAGACTCCTGCCTCTTCCAACGGGGCCACTATGACTCTCCACTCGTGTGCGAGGACGCAGAGGCAATGAGCAGAAAGGTCAGTGACGTATTTTCAGGTAGTGCTGAGGTTTCTGATGCGGTGCAAGTCACGGAATGTGCGGACCGTTGTACCTACTTGCCTATCAGATCCTCCTACTCCCCTCTCTGGTTCACCTCCATGAATCGCCTGGCTTTGGTCGGTGTTACAACCGCGCACAGACCTATCAACCAAACCTTCACCCAAACCTTCAACCAGTCCATCAATCAGTCCATCAATCAGTCCATCAACCAGTCTATCAACCAATCTATCAACCAATCCATCAATCAATCTATCAACCAGTCTTTGAACCAGTCTATCCAGCCTTTCAGAAACAGCACCTTCTTGAAGACCACTGCCAGATTCAAGTTCAAGCACAACCAATCAAAAGCCACCAAAAAGTGCCTCGGTTCGAAAGGCCAAAAGAACACTGATGGTTCGGAGAGCAAGCTTGACAATCCTGGAAAGTCTCAGACTGTTGAAGTGCCGAAGAAGGTCAAGCTACAGTTGGACGCAGAGACACAAAGGCGCTGGAGGGTGTTGAAGAAGGCTTGTTTGCTGCCGTGTCGCTTCGTGCTGGTGAACAAAAACCCCCTCAACGACTCTTTGGACCACCTCACTGCTCAGAACCTCATCGCCCCCTACCACTCGTTTCAGTGGGTCGTCAGCCAGCGCCAAACACCCCTAACGAGTGGCTCAGACAGGCGCAAAAAAAAGCATGAAAAGAGGGGAGGCAAGGGAGTTCTGAAGGTGGTTCTGAGCGAGGACCAGTCCGGTTTTCGCACCAACAGCTCCGATTCACTTTTTCTGTCTGATCTGGACTCTTCCAGACACAACCATCTAGCCAAGAAACCTCCCAAGACGGAGAAGAAGAAAAAAAATAGCGCCAAAAGAGGCAAGAGTCATTCGAAGGAGGCCAGCAAGTACAGGATGGTGGAGATCGAGGTGAGGGATCTTCATCCGAATGGCTTGCAGTTGCCTCCGGAAACAAGTGACCGCCACGAATCTCACTTCCGTTTACACATCACCACATGCCACAACGCTCTTGCCAGCTACCGGGTTTCCAAGGGACCCTGCTCTAAACAACGCAGGAAAAATCAACTCAAAAATATTTAACCTTTGTCGCCTACTGTGACAAGTATTCAAAAGTTGTTTTTTTCTTATTATACAAATCTATTGTATTTTTTTGAATAAAATATCTTTATTTTTCACCCAAGCAGACCCAATTTCATTTGACATTATAACCAGTTCGGCTTTCGTCCACTCATAAAATTCCCTCAACTGTGTGTGTGCAGGCTTGAAATGGGTTAGGAAACTGGGAGTTGAAGGACTAGATAGGCTCAGATGTTGGGAAAAAAGAACTGAAATCTGTCCAAAAAATATCTGCCAAAAATAAATCTTAAATTAATTCTTCTGTTTCAATGGCTGTCGCTTCAGCCACTGGCTCATTTAAATAGGCTCTGAGATACTAATCTTTTTTTAGCTTAGCTTATCTAATCAGGACATCTGTAACGCGCCTGTGGAAGGTACTGTGGAAAAAGGTGCAGATAAGGGCTTGTGATGTAATATGAACTTTTGTGAAACCATTTACAACTCTGACATCCATTCAGCTTTGAGTAACTAAATAAAGGGTAGAAATGAAGATTATGATTACTTTTAAATTAAATTTTCAAAAAAAATATATGTATGACTGAATTGAAAAAAAAAGAAAAAAACTTCATTTTTAAATAAATGAGTTGTCAAATTTATGCAGTTATTTATAAATTGTTCAAGAAATAAGAAGCATCTACATTTTTATGAGATTATTTTATCCTGTGGCAATGTGGCAAAAATAAAATAATAAAATAAAATAAAATATATAAAAAAACTGAAAAAATGTTTTAAACTTTAAAATATATGAAAAATAGAAGACAAATGAACGGTTCGACTGATTAGGGAATGCACCGAATGCTTCAGTAGACATATGAATAAATTATCATTTTGAACACATTACTTGTGATTATTAGGGTTGTAACTGAATTAGTTTGTGGAGGTATGGATGACTTTGCACCAGACCGTTATACTGTTCTTAATACCATATATTGAAATTGGTTTGTTTGTATTTATTCATATTTCAATTCTAAAATGAATAAATGAAAAAACTTTCATGATTAGAATACATTTTTCATTCTTCTGTACGCTCATCTTATAACAACAAACATGAAAAGCTGAAACAACCTGCACTCAAAGCTACACTGTAATGAAAACAAAGGCCGATCATTTGGGTGCATAAAAATTAAGATCGCATTAGTGTAGCTATCAGGAAACTCACATCACCTATGTAAAAGGCTAATGAAAAGTTTAGGTCACGTTTGCTGTTCATCCTGTTGTATAAAGTAGCTTGGGAAAATAAGTTTTTCCTATTCGATTTCGATTGTTCACTACTTTAACATTTCCAGCACTTGACTGGATTTTATTCAATAAAGACTAAAAAAACACAAACCTATAACTAGGTAGTTATAATCGTTGAAAAACTTTCCGTTATGGTCACCCATTAAAGAAAAAAACCGAAAAATGGTATTAGTAAAAACCATATCAATGCATTTGTTACGGTTTCTTGTAGGCTCGTTGGTCTAGGGGTATGATTCTCGCTTTGGGTGCGAGAGGTCCCGGGTTCAAATCCCGGACGAGCCCAATTTTTTAAATTATATTCAATAATAAAATGATTTTATATAAATACCTTTTTTAAGCAATATTCTCATTATTACTTGAAAATAACTTTCTTTTATCTATTAAAAAAATGTTTATCTCATTATTTTTTAATTTTCAATTCTTCTATATTAATTTTTATAATAAATTAGGCCTTAAGAGACTCAGAAAAACTTTTTTTTTTTTTAATTCAAAATTTAGATTTTATATCATCGAAAAATATGATTATATTTTACAAAAACTAATGGAAAAACTACAATAGAAATGATGTCTAGGAAAAAATAAAAGTTAGCAAAGGGAATGAAATCGTTAATGGGATAGGGGCGATTAAGTAGGGAAATAATCTTTAATGGAATATGAATGCATCATTAAGCACTAATGGACTTTCAATGTAATTGTGGTTCGCTTTTGATGGCTTTTTGATCAACATTTATGTGAACACTGCTTTTTTTCTGCCTTTCTTGTGAGCATCTTATTTTCTGAATTTATAAATAATATATTTATATTTATTATTTAGTCTATATTTAATAAAATCACATAAAACTCAATATTCTATGAATTGAAAAAAGTTAAATTGTAATAAATATAAGTAGTTGATTTTGATATGAATGTGTATCATGACTAGTTGAATAAAAAAATTGAAGATATTTTCGATGTTACTAGAAAAAAAAAGTTTATAAATAGCAGAGTAAATTTTAAAAATACCTATCAAGGTGTGTTATCTCATCAAACGCACTATTTTGGTTTTTGGTTTTTCAATTATTTGATTTTTGAATTAAAAAGTATATGGAGGGGTTTTTTCTAATCAGTATTCAAGAGATGTTTTGAGGGCGTTTGTTTCGTTAAAGAACTTCTTTTTTATTTATTTTGTTGCTTTTACAATCACGAAAGAAGTATTTCCTACAATTAAAAGATGGATCGGATTAAATATCGAATGACTGGGAGCAGCATTGTTAGTATCTTTTTTGATCCGTAGAACTTAATTCAAAATTCAATTTTGATTCACTAAAAGTTTTTTTTCTGTTTTTTTAACAGCCAATTTGATTTATAGATTTTGAAAACATAATTTTTTAAAATTCATTTGAATGAATATGGCTTTTAAAAAATTCTCATCAATGGTAACTGAAATGAAAAAAATACTGTTTACTTAAAGTTTATTTTTCAAAGGATATAAATGAAAAATTATTGTTATAAACATCAAATAAATAGTCTAAAAAAAAAATAATTTTTTTTCAATAAAGGAAATGAAATTGCTTTAAAAACGAAAGAAATTAATAAGTTAAAATCAAAAGTAAAAATTAATCAAATGATCCACCAGTTGGACAAATTCAGTTCCTTGAAGACTTCTGAAAGGAAGAGGAAGGGTTCTCGAGACAGACTGGGTTCATACCAGTCTCTTGAGGAACTCAACCGCATCCAGTTTATCATTTCCAGGATGCCTGACCACGAGGCAAACTCCAAATTTGAGCAAATGCTGGTTTGATGATTTATTTAGATGTTATTGTTTTTAAACCTGACTATTGTAGTTTTAGTGTAATCTTAACATTGAATTAGTAAAAGAACTCTCATCAACACCCCTTCTTACCACCTGACACCATGTTTTTTGTTCTTCCTCCAATGTTCGATACTTCACAATTCACAAAAATCCATGAGTCATCAATCTAAATATAATCATCTTATCAATTATAATAGGCACAATAACAATTTAAAAAGTTTAATTGATTATGTGAATGAATCGATTAATAAAACTTAATCACTGCTCTACCTCGGCAGGACGACATGAACCTGACGGAGGAGAAGAAGGCGCCTCTGAGGCAAAGGACTGTGGCTCAGAAGAAGTCCATGCTGGCCATGCAGTGCAAAGGAAGCATCCAGGTGTGTGTGCGTTTGTGTGTGTGTGTGTGTGTGTGTGTGTGTGTGTGTGTGTGTGTGTGTGTGTGTGTGTGTGTGTGTGTGTGTGTGTGTGTGTGTGTGTGTGTGTTTGGTAAAAGGGGGGATGAGAATAGTTTAATTGGATGAATTGTCACCATGTTTTAGCCACCCATCTGCCAACACCATCACCTTCTAATAACCAATCAACCCCTTCACCCCCATCATCCACCAACATCATCATTACCACCACAATCCACCAAAATCATCCACAACGACACTTAACGCTCGCATACAATCACCACTATCAGCATCCATCAACACAAAACCACTGCCAGAATCACCCCAACCTCCACAACATCACCCAACCACCACAGAACACTATGGACACCACCAATGACTTCATAAACGAGTTGAGGAGGGTGCCAAAGATGCGGGGGGAGGAGAGACATGAGGTGGTCTCTTCTTTGAGGGTCGCACTCACCAACAACCCCGTTAGGTCTGCTTGTCCTTCTTGTCCTTATCATGCACCACTGCAACCAGTCCTATGTCTTTTCTTTCATCTCACCCTTCTTCATTTTTTTTCTATCTCTTCTTCCTCTTTCTTTTTTTTTCTTTTTTCTATTCTCTCTTCTCATTTTCTTTTTTCACACAGCTGGATGAAAGACTTTGCCATGAAGCAAGGCTTGAACTCTGTGCTGAAATGTCTCAGCTACTCCTGTGATGAGTAAGCTTTGTGTGTGTTTGATTATTGATGTGTATTCATGAGTGCGTGCATGAATTTATTATTCAAAGAATTTTATAGATTTCATTTTAAATGAAAACTTAACCACATACCACACTGACTCCATCTAACCCTTTCTTTCATCTTCTTCCATCTTCTATCTCCATCTATCCCAACCACCCCCTCCAGCTGGGATGAGCGCAAAAGCACTTTGGAATGCGTCAAGTGTTTGAGGGCCTACTCCAACAACAAGGTTTCTCCACCATCCATCATCACTCCATCCATCAGTCCATCATCACTTTATCCACTATCCATCCACCATCCATCCATCACTCCATCTACAACTTTGTACTTCATTTCCTCCATCACTCTAGCTATCACTTCATCCATCACTGCATCCACCACTCCATCCTTTCCTTCTTCTATCACTCCATTTAGTCTTGCTTCTATCATTTCTGCTTCGTTCATTCTTTTCTTTTTTTTCAAATTTTACTCCATCAGTCACTCCATAACTCAAGCCTTTACCTCTTACCACTTTCATTGCACCACGTTACTTTCACTACTAAAAGCATAATCACTCCACATTATTTTGCTACTATCAATGCATAATCACCACACCACATTACCTTTGCTACCATTCAACCACCACACCACATTACCTTCGCTACCATTCAACCACCACACCACATTACCTTCGCTACCATTCAACCACCACACCACATTACCTTTGCTACCATTCAACCACCACACCACATTACCTTCGCTACCATTCAACCACCACACCACATTACCTTCGCTACCATTCAACCACCACACCAAGCTCCTTTCCATCAATTTATTATCGCCCAAAACCACCTCACTACCATCATGCTTCTTCCACTCAACAATCCCATCTTTGCCAACTTCCACAGCAACACCAACCACTCCACCACTACCACAACATCAACCACTCCACCACTACCACAACACCAACCACTCCACCACTACCACAACACCAACCACTCCACCACTACCACAACATCAACCACTCCACCACTACCACAACATCAACCACTCCACCACTACCACAACATCAACCACTCCACCACTACCACAACATCAACCACTCCACCACTACCACAACACCAACCACTCCACCACTACCACAACATCAACCACTTCACCACTACCACATCAACCACTCCACCACTACCACATCAACCACTCCACCACTACCACAACATCAACCACTCCACCACTACCACAACATCAACCACTCCACCACTACCACATCAACCACCCCACCACTACCACATCAACCACTCCACCACTACCACAACATCAACCACTCCACCACTACCACATCAACCACTCCACCACTACCACATCAACCACTCCACCACTACCACAACATCAACCACTCCACCACTACCACATCAACCACTCCACCACTACCACATCAACCACTCCACCACTACCACAACATCAACCACTCCACCACTACCACAACATCAACCACTCCACCACTACCACATCAACCACTCCACCACTACCTCGCCACAGTTTGGTCTCAAGCAGCTGATTGAACACAAGGATGCCACTACACTGCTGATGAGGTGTTTAGACACACCCCACCCATCCTCAAGATCATCATCATCATCGACACAATCACGATCATCATCAAGAACACCATCTTCTTCTTCCTCATGCAACCAAGCTGCTCTTGAAGCCGTCAAACTCCTTGCTGCCTTGTCTCTTGTGCCTCCTGACGGGTGGGGAAGAGGGATGGACTCGGGGTGGGGAGGGAGGGGGTGTTAGATGTGGCGTAGGTGTGGGAGTACACGGAAGAGGAGCTGGGAAGAATGCGATGCAGGGTGTTTGGTTTTATTTTATGACTGTCTGATAACTTATGATCTTTATTCGAAAATAACCTCTGTATATTATCTTTTTTTTTATTTATCATCCACACACACACACATCCACACACACACACACACATCCACACACACACACACACACACACACACACACACACACACAGCCTCAGTAAGGTGCTGGAGGGTGCCTCAATATGTGGAGAAATGAGGGGTAGGCCGAGGTTTGCCTCTGTGGTTGAAGGTCTGTCGAGCACTGATCTGCAAATGAAGGTACCTGTGGTGGTGGTGGTGGTGGTGGTGGTGGTGGTGGTGGTGGTGGTGGTGGTCGTCGTCGTCGTCGTCGTCGTCGTCGTCGTTGTATTTGTGGTGATAATTGTTGTTTTGTGTGTAGTTGTGTCGGAAACTGTATCAGTCGTAGAGATGGTTGTAGTGGTGGTGTTTCAGGTTTTCTAGTGGGAATTTGCATCTTTCCTTCACTGCATCAACAAAGACCAAAAGCATTCTACCTATCAATCTTATCATCCAATCGTCTTATCACACAACCCTCCACTACAATGCCTTTTTCTACCACACCACTCTCTCCCACCACTCCACCGCAACACCATCATTCCATCACACACCATCCTCATCATCTCATCAAACCTCTTCCATTTTTCACCATTTTCCACCACTACCACACCATTCTCCACCACTATCACACCATAGTACCTCTCCACACCACCACCACCACCACCAGTTGGCCTGCTTGCAGCTCATCAACGCAGTCATCAGCACTCCAGACCACCTTGACTTCCGTCTCCACCTCCGCAACGAGATCTTTCGAACAGGCCTCTGTGACGTCATCAATGTATGTCTGGCTGTGTGTGGGTGTGGGTGGGTAAGTGCGTGTGAACTTTTTTTCTCAAAAAAACAATTGAAATGCTTGATATACATCCCATTCAAAAACAAATGAACATACAAATGAGCATACAAACAAATGGACACACACACAAACCTACAAAAAATCTACCTACACAAACACACACGTACACAAACACGTAAACACATACACACGTGCACAGAGTCTGGAAGGGCACAGCAACGAGGAGGTGCAGAGGCAGGTGAGGGTGTTGATGGAGGACAAGGAGGAGGACGCTGAGGAGTTCAGCAACCGATATGACAACATCCGCTTCCACATGGAGTCTGTTGATTGTTATTGATTTGGAAATTAATTAATTGATTCATTACACTCCCGGTTACCCACACTCACACCTCCCACCCACACCTCCACACCACCCACATACGCCACCCCCATCTACACACACCACCCAAACCCACACCTTCCACCCACCCGCAGTGACCCAAGAGAGTGTTTCGAGGTGTTGTTCTCAAGCACCTTGAACACTCCTTCAGAGGATTTCTTCCTCTCTATCCTACAACACCTCCTTTCTATCCGTGAGGACCTTCATGCCAGGTGCTGTGGTGGCAGGGAGTGGTGTGGTGGTGGTGATAATGGTGATATTTGATAGTGGTGTGGTGGTGGTGATGATGGTGATAGTGGTGTAATGGTGGTGATAATGGTGCTAGTAGTGTGGTGGTGATGATAATGGTGATGGGGGTGTGGTGGTGGTGATAATGGTGATAGTGGTGTGATGGTGGTGATAATGGTGATAGTGGTGTGATTGTGGTGATAATGGTTATAGTGGTGTGGTGGTGGTGATAATGGTGATAGTGGTGAAAATGGGGGAATGGTTTGATAGGGGGGGGAGGGTTTGATGGGAGTGTTGCGTGGTCATGATGGGGGTGGTATGGTGGTTGGAGGGTCTGGTAGTTGTGGTGGTGGGGGTGATTTTGATGGTAGTGTTTTGTGGTGATTTTGGTGGAAGGGTCAATATAGAGGATCGACACACACACACACACACACACACACACACACACACACACACACACACACACACACACACACACACACACACACACACACACACACACACACACACACACACACACACACACATACACACACACACACACGCACACACACACACACACACACACACACACACACACACACACACACACACACACACACACACACACATACACGCACACACATACACAGACCGCAGTACTACCAGTTGATAGAGGAGTGTGTTTCGCAGATAGTGCTCCACCGCAGTGGCATCGATCCTGACTTCAGGTGCTCCAGAAGGTTCCAACTGGATGTCGAACCACTCCTCAGTGAGTCAGGAGGAGGAGGAGGAGGAGGAGGAGGAGGAGGGGGAGGGGGAGGAGGAGGAAGATTAAATTCATTCGTTTCTTTTTTATTAATTTTTTTAATTAAACAACCTTTTACCCTTTTCATCTCTATACAAACTAAAACACACACACACACGTACACACGTACACAGGCAAGTTGCGAGAGGAGGGTGGGGGAGAGGATGGGGAGGTTCATGTGGGCTCGAGGCAGTTGAAAGGACGACTGGATGAAGCAGTCACTGCGAGGCAAGAATTGGAAGCTCGTTCCACTGCTCTCGAAGAGAAGGTGCGTGTGTGTGTTTGTGTGTGTGTGTGTGTGTGTGTGTGTGTGTGTGTGTGTGTGTGTGTGTGTGTGTGTGTGTGTGTATGTGTGTGTGTTTGTTTGTATGTGTGTGTGTGTGTGTTTGTTTGTGTGTGTATTTGCGTGCATGTGTTCATTGCAGGGTTTTAACTAATCAAGTGTTTAATTGATTTGTCAATAAGCATAGGAATTAATTGAATGGTTAATTAATTAGGCGTGTCTAATGAGTGCTTGTCTCGCAAACAGGTGAAGGTTTACGAAGCAGAAATCAAAGAGCTCCGACTGAAGGTAGATCTTCAAACCTTTCTCACTTTAATCCATCCCTCAACTCATTCATCCATTCTCCATTCTTAACTTCATCTTTTCATCCCTCCTCATCCTCCCATCTTTTCTCATCCTTCCATCCTTTCTCATCCTCCCATCCTTTCTCATTCTTCCATCCCTTCTCATCCTCCCATCCTTTCTCATTCTTCCATTCCTTCTCATCTTCCAATCCCTCCTCATCCTTCCATCTCTTCTCATCCTTCCATCTCTTCTCATCCTCCCATCCCTCTTCATCTTTCCATCCTTCTTCATCTTTCCATCCCTTCTCATCCTTCTATTCCTTCTCATCCTTCCATCCCTCCTCATTCTTCCATCCCTCCTCATCCTTCCATCCCTCCTCATCCCTCCATCCCTTCTCATCCTTCCATCCCTCCTCATCCTTCCATCCCTCCTCATCCTTCCATCCCTCCTCATCCCTTCATCCCTTCTCATCCTTCCATCCCTCCTCATCCTTCCATCCCTCCTCATCCTTCCATCCCTCCTCATCCTTCCATCCCTCCTCATCCTTCCATCCCTCCTCATCCTTCCATCCCTCCTCATCCTTCTATTCCTTCTCATCCTTCCATCCTTCCTCATCCCTCCATCCCTCCTCATCCTTCCATCCCTCCTCATCTTTCCATCCCTCCTCATCCTTCCATCCCTCCTCATCCTTCTATTCCTTTTCATCCTTCCATCCCTTTTCATCCTTCTTTTCCTTCTCATCCTTCCATCTCTCTTGCAGTTGAATATGGACATAGGCTCCCTCATCGGTTCAGTCATCAAAGCTCCGCCACCACCATCCACCACCCCCACCAACTCAGCCACCATACCCCCTCCCCCTCCTCTGCCAGGGTTGGGACCACCACCCCCTCCAGGGTGTGTTCCTCCCCCTCCCCCCCTCGCCATGTTGTCTGCTCCAAGAGTACCCAGTTTCGTGAAGGCGAAGAAAAAGTACCAGCCTGGAAGTCAAATGAAGAGGGCCAACTGGAGCAAGGTGGGAGGGGGAAGGGGAAGGAGAAAAAAGGGAAATTTTTGTTTACATTTTTTCCGTTTATTTTTTTCATTCCGAAATCCAATCTTTTTTTTAAATTTTTTCTCTCCATCCATCTCATCCATTCTTCCATTATTTTTATTCATCCATCCATAATACCCATTCTTTCATTCTTTTTATCCATCCATCTACCCTTCCGACAGATCAACTTGAGTCGCCTGAAGAAGGAGAGTTTCTGGAGCAAGGCGGAAGAAGACAAGTACGCTGACCAACAACTACTGCAACAACTCGAAGAAAACTTTGCATTCAAGAACATCGGTGGCTGTGGTTGCTTTGTTGTTGTTTGTTTGGCTATCATTATCACCACAATTGACTACAAACACACATACACACACGCACACACACACACACACACACACACACACACACACACACACACACACACATACATACATACATACATACATACATACATACATACATACACACACACACATACAGAAAAGCACGACGAGCAGGACGGCGAGAAGCAGTACAGGAAGGCGAAGGAGCTCAAAGTGCTGGATACCCGATCTGCTCAGAACCTCTGTGAGGGCTGCGTTAGCTGATCACCTGCCTTCTCTACACATATTTCACCATAAAATATGATTAAATACTAATAGTCATATTAATAATAATAATAATAAATTATTCATATTATTTGTATTATTTATGGTATTCGTTTTCTTGTACTAAAAATCTTTGGTATTTTTATCATAATTATTAGTTTTAATGAGCCATAGTTTTCACGTGGGGAAACAAACTTGAGATGATAATATGGTTGGATATACTCCAATTTAACTCAATCACCCACCCACGTGAACACCCACCCACCCACAAAACACTCACTCACAACACCACCCACCAGCCATCCTCCTCGGCTCCTTGAAGCTGCCTTACGAGGAGATAAAGAGGCGCATCTTGAGGATGGAAAACCTCAGTGTGACGTTCGTGGAACAGCTGTTGCGCTTGCTGCCCTCGCAAGACATCATCAACAAACTCGCCTCTCTCAAGCCCCACTACCACAACCTCACTGAGCCAGAGCAGTTCGGAGTCGTGGTTCGTGGGGTTTGCTTGAGGACTTTTGGAGCAGTTTGTGTTGTTTGGGGTTGGGGAGGTTTGGGGGTTTGTGTTCATTTGGGGTGAGATGTTTTGAGTTTGTGTGAGTTGGGGGTTGTTGGTTTTTGTATGGATAGGTTGGCCGGGTCAATCACCCAATTGATCACCCAGCCACCCACTCAATTACCCAGCTACCCACTCAACCACCCAGCCCTCCACTCAACTACCCACTTAAAAAACTATTCAACCACCTTTTAAGATTTCAGACGTGAAACGCCTTCTCCCTCGCCTCTCCTCCATGCTCTTCAAGATGACATTCGACCAAACACTCGCTGAAACCAAGCCCGTCAGTTGCTCATACAACTGATTTTGTATTTTTTGGTGTTTTTGTTGTTGTTGTGTTGGTGTTGATGTGCTTGTTGTGCTTGTTGTTGCTTCTGTATTCTACACACAACAAACCATTCACTTACCTCACACAACAAACTACGCTAGTTACACAACCTGCACACACCACAAACAAAACCACAGCGCAATCCGAATAAAACCAACCACACAACTCAACAGGACATAGTGGCGGCCACGGAAGCCATGTCGGAAGTGGTGACGTCATCGAAGTTTGGAGAGCTGTTGCAGCTGATCCTGCTGCTCGGCAACTTCATGAACGCTGGCTCGAGGAACGAGTGCACTGTTGGCTTTGAGCTCAGTTACATCCCCAAGGTGTGTGTGTGTGTGTGTGTGTGTGTGTGTGTGTGTGTGTGTGTGTGTGTGTGTGTGTATGTGTGTGTGTGTGTGTGTGTGTGTGTGTGTGTGTGTGTGTGTGTGTGTGTGTGTGTGTGTGTGTGTGTGTGTGTGTGTGTGTGTGTGTGTGTGTGTGTGTGTGTGTGTGTGTGTGTGTGTGTGTGTGTGTGTGTGTGTGTGTGTGTGTGTGTGTGTGTGTGTGTGTGTGTGTGTGTGTGTGTGTGTGTGTGTGTGTGTGTGTGTGTGTGTGTGTGTGTGTGTGTGTGTGTGTGTGTGTGTGTGTGTGTGTGTGTGTGTGTGTGTGTGTGTGTGTGTGTGTGTGTGTGTGTGTGTGTGTGTGTGTGTGTGTGTGTGTGTGTGTGTGTGTGTGTGTGTGTGTGTGTGTGTGTGTGTGTGTGTGTGTGTGTGTGTGTGTGTGTGTGTGTGTGTGTGTGTGTGTGTGTGTGTGTGTGTGTGTGTGTGTGTGTGTGTGTGTGTGTGTGTGTGTGTGTGTGTGTGTGTGTGTGTGTGTGTGTGTGTGTGTGTGTGTGTGTGTGTGTGTGGAAGGGGGGGGGGGGAAGAGGGGGTTATGCGGTTGTGTAATATTTATTCTAGTCACACACACGCACACACAAACACACGCATGTGTCAGCTGGTGAACACGAAGAGCAGGGACAACAGCAAGAGCCTCATGACCTTCCTGGTGCAACAGGTGCTCCTCAAACACCCCCACCTCCTCTCCTTCCCTGAAGACTTCATCCACCTCGAACAGGCCGCTAAGGGTTGGTGGGTGGGTGTGGGTCGGTTGGTGGGTGAGGTGGGTTTTGGTGGTTTGGTGGGTGAGTGACTTTGTGTGGTTGGTGAGTATGTGACCACTACCACTACCCTTCCACCATCATTCCACCCTTAGCACTATTCCACTTTCTCACCACCATTATACCCTCTCACCACCACTCCACCCTCACACCATTTTCCATCAACCTTTCCAGTCTCCTTGGACTCTCTGACGAAGAGCATATCTGGCATGAAGACCAGTGTCAAGCAGTTGGAGACAGACCTGAAGAACGCCCGCAATGACAAGCAAAACACCATCCCTGATGACGCTTTCTTGTCCGTCATGACTATATCCTTTGTGGATGGAGGGATGATGGATGGCAGGATGGATGGCAAGATGGATATATGGATGGCAAGATGGATATAGGTTATGAGAAAATGGAGGAATGGATGTGGGTGAATAGGTGGATGGGTGGATGAATAGATGGGTTTTTGGGTGAATGAGTCGATGGGTAAGGTGAAAGAATGATTGAGTGGATAAGAAAATAATAATGATTATCAATACAATTTCACTTCATAAAACGCCAAGGCGAGCAACCGAGACATCCAAAACCTTCTGACAAAATGTTTCATAAAATGTCCCACCAAATGTTTCCTTGACTGTTGCACCCGTTCCTGGAGGTGTGCAAGGAGCAGTTGGAAGTGTTGCAGGGGATGCACAAGTCCATGGAGGCCAGGTACGAGCAGCGAGTGGTTCCCTTCTACTGCCTCGACCCCGCTAAGTATCCTCTTGACGAGTTCCTCTCTGATGTCAAACTCTTCGTCGACCACTTTGAGGTCGGTGCGGGCTGGTTTGTTTTGATGAGCTTGGGTGACATTGGGTGAGTTTGGATGTTGCTTGGGTGTTGCTTGAGTTTGGTGAGGTGTTCTTTGAGAGGGTTGGGTTTTGGGGTGTAAGGGCTTGGCTTTGGGTTGTTCTTAAAAGAGGGAGAAAGAAAGCTGGTTGGGTGATGGTGGAGGCTGCTGGGGATGTTATTACTACCATGACTTACCACCATCACCAGTTGTCGAGGGTGGAGTTGGAGAGGCAGAAGGAGCTAGAGTTGATGCAGAAGAAGCAGAAGAAGATGGAAGAGAGGTGGAAGGAGGAGAGGAAGATGAAGATGCTGAGGAAGAAGATGCTTGTTGACATCCATGCTGGTTTGTTGACCATCCAAGCTTTCATTCAATCATCAATTCATCCAAGCATCACTTCATCCAATCACTCATCCATCCAATGGTTCAACCACCCCATCCACTCCATCAAATACTCATCCACTTTACTTTTTCATATTCCACATTATTCTTACTTCCTTCCCAGCCTTTTCTCTCCAACAAACCTCTTCCTATCAACCTTGTTCTCCTACCACTCCCATTGCTATCATCTCTTCTTTTCCACTACCATTCTCTTGCTACCACCTCTACTCTTCCACCATTATCCTCTCTCCATCAATCCTTCTCCAACCATCCTCCTCTCTCTTTCAACCACCTCTCTTCTCCACAGACGACGACCAGGAGGGTGTGATGGACAACCTCTTGGAAGCACTCAAGACAGGTTCAGCCTTCCAAGCTGGCAGGAGACCCGCTAGGAAGAGAGCTGCCAGAGTTGCTGGAGGTACTGTGGCGTGGTGTGGTGTGATGGGGTGTGGTGTGGTGTGGCGTGGTGTGGTGTGGTGTGATGTGATGTGGTGTGGTGTGGTGTGATGTGGTGTAGTGTGGAGTGGGGTAGGGTAGGATGGTTTGGCGTGGTCTGGTGGTATTTTATTATTTTAAAAATAATACGAACAGCATAAGGTTTGTTTGTTTGTTTGTTTGTTTTTTTGTTTGAGTCATAAATGGTTGATTGTTTGGCCAACCACTCAACCATCACAAATTACTGAGTTCTTATACCGAACATTGATACCTTATGCTACTGAAGACTCTCGAAGAAGATTATGGGTAAAGTATCTTCAAATGAATATATGCATCATTATAGTTATTAAAATATAGAAATAAATCGGTTTTGCTTGTGTTTTAATCACTCACACTGTACGCCTTCCAAAGAATTGGACTCTAACTTTTGTGTGGCGTTGATTTTTCATTTTTCTAAATTAATTTATAATTAATCGATAAAATTAATTTTTTTTGTTTTGAATCTGCATGGCGTGAAGTTGTAGTGTCTGTCTGTTGGCTTGTGTGTTTTATGATATTTTTGCTTGTCTGTTGCTTGTTTGTTTGTATGTTTCTTGATCTTGTTGCTTGTTTGTTTGTTTGTATGTTTCTTGATCTTGTTGCTTTGTTTGTTTGTATGTTTCTTGATCTTGTTGCTTGTCTGTTTGCTTGTATGTTTCTTGATCTTGTTGCTTGTCTGTTTGTTTGTATGTTTCTTGATCTTGTTGCTTGTCTGTTTGCTTGTATGTTTCTTGATCTTGTTGCTTGTCTGTTTGCTTTGATTGTTTTTGGTTTTTTTGGTTAATTAATTTTTTTTAATTCGACAGGCGGTTTACTTTTGTTTTTTTTTCTTTTTTTTCATTTAAATTTAACTCATATTTTTTTCAATTGAAAATTCAATTCAACGTTCGCTGGGAGTTTTGTTTTATAACTTATAGTTACAAGATAAACATACCATTTATCAATCATTCCGGTTTTTTTATTTTTTCTTGACACAACATTTCTGGGCAGATAATTCCCCGTCTCATCAATTTTTAAACTTTTAACCATTAATTCTCACCTTTTTCAACTGAGCTCTCTCGTTTCAAATTAATATTTTTAATATATTTCAAAATTAAACATTATCTTTTTTAAATATTTTCATAAACCCTCCCTCATCTTCCTTCTTTTTCTCCTCCTCCTGCAGCTCAAAGGAGGGCTCAACTCGTCCAGACGGGGTCGCGAAAGAGTCTTTTGAGTCCCCCATGCAACCTTTCTCGAGGCCACGCCCCATCCACCCATTCAGACACCCCTATGCCATCCAAACCTTCACCAACCACTCACGCAACCTCCAAACCTTCACCAGCCACTCACGCAACCTCAAAACGTTCACCAACCACTCACGTAACCTCAAAACGTTCACCAACCACTCACGTAACCTCAAAACGTTCACCAACCACTCACGCAACCTCCAAACCTTCACCAGCCATCCATTCAATATCCAAACGATCACCAACTACCCGCCCATCACCCAACCACTCAGTTTCAAAAACCTCCCACACAAAGACTTCTGACACCAAGGCATCTCCCAAGTCAACAAGCTCTTCCAAAAACACCCCATCACACTTCAAGCACCAAACGCCATCACCTTCTCTCAACAAATCTTCCAATTTCTCACCCCGCAACGCCACTCAGCCACTCAAGAAGAAGTCGCCACTTCACTCAACCACCCCCTCCAAGCAGCGACACAAGACACCGCCTTCGAGCCACAAGGCGTCCAATATAAAGACCATAAATTTCCACGACGATGAAGACGACGGCGATGATGGCGTGAACGATGAGAACTCGAACAAGTTCACTGTAGTGCAGGCTGATCACCCGGGGAAAAATGTCAACAATCCTCGCAAACCTTTCCATCAAAACTCTTCCTCCACTAATGCAACAAAAGTAACGTCAGCATCATCATCACCACACCATCCTCCATCCTCGTTGTCTTCCTCTCACGATCCTCTGACGTCATACACTCCGAGCAACGTGGGCGACTTCGATGACCTCCTCAGCCAACTCAGAGCCCTCTGAAGCCTTCATGCTCTTCCTCTTTATCATCACCATCCTCTTCCTCTTCATCATCACCATCCTTCTCTCCATCATCTATTCTCTTCTTCTTCATCATCACTATTCTCTTCTTCTACTTTCTCCTCATCATTCTTTTTCTCATCCTTTTTTTCATCATCATCATCCTCGTCATCGTCATTTCCATTCTTTAGCGCAAAAGACCCGTTTCAAAATCCGTTTGATTGTTCACTTTTAATCATAGTTGTTTGCGTGTAGCGGAAGTTGTTCATTTAAAGTTTCACGTCATGTGCGTTCATGTCATGCAACAGGCCCGCATGCAACACCCATACATGCAACACACACACACACACACACACACACACACACACACACACACACACACACACACACACACACACACACACACACACACACACACACACACACACACACACAACAAACATACATGTAACAGCCTTGCGCCAACCTACCACTACCGAATATAGCTTCATTCAAGTGTGTTGTATGAAAGTGTGTCAAGTTGTACGAACTTGTGTGGCGTTTTACAAAACCGCATGGTATTTTGTTGATCATGTATCGATTTGTATGGAACCGTTTGTATTGTATGGACCTTCATGGTATTGTATGAGATTATATAGTGTATTACGTCATTGTATTTCATTGTATGAAGCCGCCTGGTGTTGTTGGAATTGTATAGAAGTGTATGTACAGAGAGGCGCATGTGTTTGATGAGTGTATAAACAATCACGTGGTTACCTACGGAACCTTCTTTCAAATCTTCATTGAATTAACGATCTTTTAAAAATGAGTTTTATTTTTAAAAGTGAACAAAGATATTTTTGTTTTAAAACTGGATTTAGACGTAATTATTTTTTCAAAGTGAAATTGGTGAATATTCCCATTGAATATTCACCTTTGTGGCGTCGCCCTCATTTATTTATGAGTTATGGTTGATCACTGCATTATGCCACAACATTCCCTTTTCACTCCTTCTATCTTCTCTTTCCCTCTATCCTTCCACTCCTTCTCTCTTCCTTCCTTCTCCTCTCCCTCCCTCTATCCTTTCACTTCTACTCTCTCCATCTTTTCCTTTCTTTCAATTTTCATCCTTTTCTTCTTTCCATCTATGCCTCCTCTCATCCTCCTCCTTCACTTCCTTTTTTTCTTTCCTCTCCCCACGAGCATCCACACACCTCCACGTTTCAAAAGTTGAAGGCATCTCACGGGCCTGCTTCAACGCCTGTCGAATTATATTCCATCTTCGCCTATGGAGCACACACCATCCTTCACCATAAGGCCTATAAAAACATTCAACTTATTATTTTGTCCTTTTATTATAAATATTTAAATAAATTTTTATTATTATTACCATTTTCTTTTTTCCCGTTATTGTTATGGTTGTTTTTTTCAAATATTATAATCGTTTTTATTTTGATCATTTATATTCTTATTCACTCATTTATTATTTTTTTGTTGTAAAATATCAATGATGATAAAGGCAATAATAAAAAAAATTATATTTTCAAGTTACACTAAGCCGTCTATAGATTGAAAGCCTGCGGTTAGTTGAGCTGCCTTATATAGTGTACCTTAGGACAGACTTCATAACTTCTTATAACCAGCTTTTAGTGGATGTTTTGTAACTGAAATATATTTGTCTGTTATATATATATATGTGCGTGTTTGTGTGTTTTTATGTCTATGCTCCTATGTGTTTGTATGTTTGTATATTTGCGTGTTTGTGTGTGCATAACCATAAGCATTATTTGCCAACGATCAGAAGCATAAGCACTCTACTGTTGCATATCATGGCCTCTGTCGAAGCAACATCACTTCTGACTTCCCATCCACCACCAACACAACACCATCAACACAACACCACCAACACCACCACCAACACAACACCATCAACACAACACCACCAACACAACACCATCAACACAACACACCACCACCAACGTCAAATCTCCAAGCAATACTTCTCATTCAAAACCTTCATCTCTTTATTTTGGTATCTTAGTTGCTTGCCCTGGTGCTTTATGAATTGATTTTATTATTTATTATTAATTATTATTTCATCTTTTGAACCTTTCTACATCTTGTTTCATGCCTTTAAGGCCTTTGGTCGACTTCGTACGTTTGTTTGTCTTCTTTGCTGTCCTTCTTTCTCTTTGTGGTGTTTGAATGTTCTATTGATTGTATATGTATGCATTTTTTTTGTGTGCATTGCATTGTATGCATTTTATTATGCATTGCAATGCACACGCGTTTACCTTTACATCCGCCTTAGAAGCCAAGGAAGCACCATGGTGACATTGGCACCGTTATTAAAGCATGCTGCCTGTCTCTGACGCTTTCATTCTTTCATTCATACATATTCTATTCTGTCATTTACGAAAGAATATATTAGCTTTTTATATATTGAAAACATTCATATATTCTATTTTGATATCTTTTAGAGATATTTTATTTTTGATTAATATTAAATTATTTTTAAAGAAAAACAAATATATATTCCATCCAATTTTTAAATATACTTCTTTAGAATGATTCCAATGTTTGGATCGAAACATACTCGATAAAGCCGCTTAATCGAATCCAGCTGCATAATTCGATACGACCCTTTCGAAGACTTTTGGGAAGTCTAAAATTTGTTGAATAAAATATTTTTTTGAAATTTATTAAAATAAATTTTCTCCGATTGTTAAAAAATATTTATTTAAAGATTCTAAAAATGGTACTCTGAGACATTCCAATCTTGGTTGTGGCACCTGAAACATGATGTTGCTGCGTCCCCTCGAACCACACCATCAGACCTGCTTGGCGTGGTACAAACGTCGTTTGCAGGGCTAGCACGGACACTTGCTTCAACCAAGGCCCTAATCGTACGTCAAACTCACCCTACCCATCCATTAAAATTTTTGAAACTAATTCTTGAGATGTTATTCAAGAAGTTACTTTGGAATTTTTATCACAAACAACACGGCACTTGGAGAACTGGAGATTCGTGCTACTTCGATGAAGTGATGATCGACTTTTATTGAAAATAAATCAAAACACGCTGGCAACTGAAAGAACTAAGCAAACTCTCGAAGAAATGTACAGCTACAATATAAAGGTGGACTTGGTGCTGACGACATGGAAAAAGAGTGGTGGCTTTGGAGGTTAAAATGGTGCGGACTATTTGGCCTGCAAACACTGCGTGTTTTATGGACATTCTATACCTTAGGACTTCCACTCAATAATAATAACAACAATAATAATAATAATTATTATTATTACTTTGATGAATATATACTCAGAAGCTACGATCATTTAAAGCAATGAAGATATGTAAAACATGAATTGATGGGTTAAAACGATTTTTTAAAATTTAACTCGAAGAGCGATGTCGATAATGTTGACAACGGTGGATCTACTAGCGAGGGAGATTCGAGCAGGTGTTTCCACCCTACTGTCGCTACAGCATCAAGTATTTTAAAACATAAACTTTAATATTTAAAATAACATTTGAGTTTTATTGACAAAATAATGAATTTATCTATTAGTAGTATTATTAATATTATTAAAATTATTATTACTGGTATTATTATGATTAATAACAGTATAATTGAAATAAAAATAAATAAAGTGGTTATTATTAGTAGTAATAATGTTATTACTAGTATTGGCACTAATAATATAAAGTACTCTTATAAGCGGATGCGTCAGTTGCTGCAATGATTTGTAGCCGGTTGCGAGCACGTGACATTGTATCGTTTCCAAGCACCTCTGAGAACTCTCAATATCAACAAACAATATCAAATTGTTGTCAACTCCTGGATATAAATAACTCAATCAGCAACAACAGCAACAGAAACAACGACGATGACGACAATAACAGCAACAGAGCAACAACCGAAACACAAAAAACAACAAAAGCAAAGAAGAATACGACAACAGCGGCAACAACGAAAACAACCGCAACAAATAATAACAAGAATTATAATTAAAAAATAACAACAGAGCAACAAGACTCAAGTCAGTTTGTGGTACAAAATTGCTTTAAGGCGGGTGAGTGGATGGATGAAGAGATGGATGAATGGATGGATGGAGAGATGAAAGATGAGTGGATGAAGGAATAGATAGATGGAAAGAGTAGATGAATGAATGGATGGATTGAAAAGTTTGAGAAACAAATGGATGAGTGGGAAGATGCATCGAAGGACTGCGTGACAAGCGAGTGGGAGGATTAGGAGAATGAAGAAGATAACACACAATCATCTTTCACCCCCTCAACACCGTGACGCAACTAGCTCCCTACACTGCCATGACGTAGTGACGTACTTTAACGTGACGTGAGTTGACGTAGCAATTTGACTCAGCGAAGAAAAGACGCTCAAACCGTGAAAAACTTTCATGTATGAAGACAACAGCCTAGAACTATGCAGTCATACTCACAATTTAACTTTAACTCGCAGTAAAATAAGCAA
>OX387246.1:11893528-11903528 GCA_947562095.1 Branchellion lobata
GGCCGCACAGATTCTCGGGGAAGGCAAAGTAGTAGGCACCCTGTTCTTGAACCCCTCCCAACGACCGCTGCTGTGGCGATGACTGCGAGGTGCCACTCTCCAGTCCACTGTCCACGTGGTGGGTCTCCTGAGGGGTGAGGAAGTGAGCGCCTTACAAATAGTGAAGAATTAGGCGCTATATAAATAGCTTGCTTATTATTAAATACGTTGGATAGAGCTGGGTGTGTGTTCCTGTGGTAGTGATATATCAAAGGCACCACAGTAGTGGTGATTCAGCAATACAACCACACATAAATGCAGAGATACAACCACACAACGATGCAGAGATACAACCACACAACGATGCAGAGATACAACCACATGTAAATTCAGAGATACAGCCGCACGTCAATGCAGAGATACAAGCACACGTCAATGCAGAGATACAAGCATCAATAAATAAAAACTTGAGCGGACCAGAAGCTTGTGGCAGTAAAATGCCCTTTCATAGTTACGTTCTTTTTTTTTATTATCAAATCAAAGTGTTTTTTTTATTTTGTTGTTATGCAATACTACTTACACTAATGTAAATAATAAAAATATAATAATAATAATAATTATTATTACTATTATTAAAACTATGTACTTCAATATTCCGGTAAACAAACATTGATAATAATAAAGAGAATTTATTTTTAAAAAATACAAAATAAACCAAGCATAACACTATGAATTCAATGACAGTAACTCCATAACCGGCAAAACATAAAAATAATAATAATAATAATAATAACAATAATAATAATAACAATAACATTAATAATAATAACAACAATAAATCTCGTTTGTGAAGTAGCTGTGCTACAAGAAGTGGTTGGTTGTGGGGTTTAATTGTATTTGTGGTGTCATGAGAACAAAATGACACTTGAATTATGCCTACTTAGGCCAATTGCGTGGAACAATACGCTTCGAGCGATGCTTTAAGCAAGGTTATACACCCGTTGTTAAGGAGATTCCACTTTGAATGAATGTTATTCCTAGCACTGCGTCTTATAATAATGTTGAATGTTCGATAATGCTGAGATGGGAATTGCATGGTGGTAGCAGTGATGAAGTAATCAAGAAGTCCGGCGGTGTAGTACTCAAATGTGACCAGTTCAAAGCGGGTGTAGGGGTGTTTTTGAAGATTGTGATGAGCGCTACATGAATGGACAATACTAGTAGAAATACTAGTCAGTACTAGAAGTACTGCCTATTCGTACATCCCCCCCTTACATCGTCTCCGTTATCTTCTTGAGTATTCGGACCCACGACATCATCACCCACTGCGTCCGCACAGCTGCTGTGTTGCTTGTTGCTGTTTTCAGCGTTGCTGCTATTGTTACCGTTTGTGATGGTTTTGCTGCCATTGTTGTTGTTATTATTGTTGTCAAAATTGTTGTCGTTGAATTTATCATCATTATTATTATCGTTATTAATATTTTTGTTGTTGTCGTCGTTATTATTGATATTAACATTGTTTTGGTTGTTGTCATCTTTATTAACGTTGTTGTTTTTAACGAATTCTTGGGTAAGTGGTGTGTCGTTGTGGGGTTGAGTGGGTGGTGTGGTTTTGTGAGGGGGAGTGGGTGGTGGGGTTTTGTGAGGAGGAGTGGGTGGTGTGGTTTTGTGAGGGGGAGTGGGTGGTGTGGTTTTGTGAGGGGGAGTGGGTGGTGTGGTTTTGTGAGGGGGAGTGGGTGGTGTGGTTTTGTGAGGGGGAGTGGGTGGTGTGGTTCTGTGAGGGGAGGTGGGTGGTGTGGTTTTGTGAGAAGGGGTGAGTGGAGTAAGAGAATGTTCTTCATTACAACCGCCCAAAGATTTTGATGACACATCCAACTTGCTGTCAGCCTGCCCACTCGTCCTCTTCTTCTTCTTTTTCTTCCTCTTCTTGCCTTCTATTTCTTCATCAACCACATCACCCCAGTTTTTCACTGCACCTTCTGTTCCTTCCTTCACTCCTCCATCCACCACCACCTCTTCCTTCACTCCTCCATCCACCACCACCTCTTCCTTCGCTCCTCCATCCACCACCCCCTCTTCCTTCACTCCTCCATCCACCACCCCCTCTTCCTTCACTCCTCCATCCACCACCCCCTCTTCCTTCACTCCTCCATCCACCACCCTCTTTTCCTTCACTCCTCCATCCACCACCCCCTCTTCCTTCACTCCTCCATCCACCACCCTCTTTTCCTTCACTCCTCCATCCACCACCCCCTCTTCCTTCACTCCTCCATCCACCACCCCCCCTTCCTTCACTCCTCCATCCACCACCCCCTCTTCCTTCACTCTTCCATCCATCACCCCCTCTTCCTTCACTCTTCCATCCACCACCCCCTCTTCCTTCACTCCTCCATCCACCACCCCCCCTTCCTTCACTCCTCCATCCACCACCCCCTCTTCCTTCACTCCTCCATCCATCACCCCCTCTTCCTTCACTCTTCCATCCATCACCCCCTCTTCCTTCACTCTTCCATCCACCACCCCCTCTTCCTTCACTCCTCCATCCACCACCCCCTCTTCCTTCACTCCTCCATCCACCACCAATTCCTCTGATTTTATATTTTCTCCAAAACTTTCGGCACCAAGATCTTCCTTCTCAACAATGTTTTTTGAATTTTTCTTTTGAAAGATGTCTTCCAAATCTTTTTTCTCAACATCAACAACAGTTTCTACGCATTCTTCCTCAACATCATTTTTGGCATCTTCTTTTTTTAAATCCGCAACTTTTTCAGGAACACTTTGCATCTCAACATCAACATTCTCCTTCTCAACATCAACATTTTCCTTCTCAACATCAACATCTTTTTTCTCAACATCAACATCTCCTTTCTCAACATCAACAACATTTTCTACGCATTCTTCCTCAACATCTTTTTTGGCATTTTCTTTTTTTAAATCCGCAACTTTTTCAGGAACACTTTGCATCTCAACATCAGCATTCTCCTTCTCAACATCAACATTTTCCTTCTCAACATCAGCATCTTCCTTCTCAACATCAACATTTTCCTTCTCAACCTCAACATCTTCCTTCTCAACATCAACATCTTTCTTCTCAACATCAACATCTTCCTTCTCAACATCAACATCTTTCTTCTCAACATCAACATTCTCCTTCTCAACATCAACATCTTCCTTCTCAACATCAACTTTTTCCTCCTCTACATCAACATCATCCTTCTCAACATCAACATTTGTGGTATCTTCACCAGCTGAACTCTTTTCCACACACAAACCACCTTCTTCCTCTTCCTTATCAATTTTTAGATGCATTTGCGACACTTTGTTGACCAGGGAATCATCATGACCTTCATTCAGCAACTCCTTTTCCTCCTCCTTCTCTTTTTCTTCTTCCTCTTCCTTCTCTTTTTCTTCTTCCTCTTCCTTCTCTTTTTCTTCTTCCTCTTCCTTCTCTTTTTCTTCTTTTTTTTCATTTGTTTTTTGGCATGCATGAACATCATTGTCCTCCTCATTACCATGTATCCTTCCTTCATCACCATCATTCAGTCCCTCCTCCTGTTTCAACACCTCACCCCCCTCAATACATACTTCCTCCTCTCCCAAACAACCATTATCACCATGACTACCATCTATTGAATCTCTCACTCCCTCATCAACATCCTCCTCTTTCCAAGCTTCCTCCTCCACACAAGGTTGTTCTGGTTCTTTTTTTGTGGCAGCAACATCCACAGCTGCAGCAACCACAGCATCCTCATCGACAGCAACGACTTCTTCTTCATCACCCACGCCACTCACATCCTTCTCCGTCTGACTTTTTTGACAACCACCGATGCCACCACCTTCTCTCTTATCCATGGCAGCAACACCACCCAGTGAATGCTCTACATCTACCCTTTTGACTGCTGTATCAGCAGCAGCAACAGAATCATTATTTCTTTCTTTATTATAACCTTTCTCAATCCTCCCATCATCAACTAAGTCAATCTTTTCCACTGCCTCATCCATCAAAGGGTTTTTGGCTTGAAAAATTTCATTCTTTTCCACCAAAAGTTGAAGATCATCTGTTTGGTTCTTCAACTCTTCATCATCATCTTTGTTGTCTTCAGCACCATCCATTTGTTCATCCTTCACAGCCTCACCTATATTTGTAGTCTCCTTCAGCTTCTCATCAAAACCCCCCATATCTACCACCTCATCGCCAAAACTTTTTATACATCGACTTCCAAGCCCAGCAACCACTTCAGCACTCAAGCAATCTTCAACAGACTTGTCTGCTGGGACATGTTTCATGCCCTGGTTCCTGTCTGAGTCCATGTCCTCAAGAAAAGTTTGGTGTATACTGGCAAAAACATCCTTCTTTATTGTGGCCTCTTTATTCTCAATCAACAATCCCCCATCAGCCAATGCAGATGACAGTGTCATGCTGGGTATGTGATCATCACTACATGCATCGTTTGTGACTTCTTTACATGAATCATTTTTTGTCTCTTCACATTCATCATCATGGATCTTGTCACATACATCAGCCTTGACCTCCCTACATACTTCATCATAGATTTCTTTAAATTCACTAAACTTAACTTTTTTACATACGTTAGGCTTTTCTTCTTTTTCCACTTGTGCACTTTTTGTAGATTCCTTCGTCTGCTGTTGCTCATTCAATCCATGACATTTTATTTGCAAGAAATTATTATCTTTGAGATAATTGTCTTCAACTTTATGCGAATAGGTATCATTTTCGTCATGTCGGAGCTGTTCCGGTCGACTAGTCGAAGTTATGCGAAATTGTTCACTCACTTCTTTTTGAGAATTTTCACTTGGAAACGAACTGTGTTTTTGAGAGCACACCTTAGAGTCGTCTGCGTTAATGGACGACTTATCGTTTAGTTCTTGGTCCTTTTGAGTATCGTCCGCAGAATCAGCAATACGTTTTTTTCGCTTATTCAGCCACCAAAGCCCGAAAATAGACGCTATAGCGGGAACCGCCATCAACAACGTAGTAAAAATTTTCATAATTTTTGTTAAATGTTAAACGGGCTTTATAGAAAGGTAAAAGTGAATTATAGCTCCAAGTATTCAAGTCAGTAAAGTTGGAGCATGCGTTCTTAAAATCATATACACTACGAAACTGTTTGGATTTTTATATTAATTTTTTTTATTATGAACTTTTACAAACACATCCGCAACAAGAAGCATTCACGTGTTGCACACACAATGTTGGGCAACCTTCTAAAACAACCTCACCAGCGCCTATATTTTTAGAACAAAGAACTATGTTGTAATTATTCACTTTTAAATTTTTGAGTAATTTTTTAATAATTACAATCAGTAGTGCAAAATGAAATTGTTAGTATTAATTTTCTGCTTTATTGAAGTAAAAAACTTTTATAGGTGGAAGTATTTCAATTTATTTTAATTATAATTCATTCTCAAGCCCTAATACGAAAATCCATTTAGTCATATGAAAAAAAACTTTTAATGAATTAATTTCAGAAAGTAAAGTCGGTTTTCGATTGCGCGAAAGCGTCCATAACCGTTGCTCTAACTTACTTTATTCAAACTATTTTTATTAACGATTAAAAATTTAAAGTTTTAAACATTGGTTATAAAAGTTAATTTATCTAGAAGTTATAGTCTGCTGATTACAAAAATTTTGAAATACGTTTTTTTCGTAGTTTCTAAATCTAATCTAATAAAGTCTATATTGTACTATTTCCAACGTTTTTTCGATTTGTTTTAACGAAGACTATGAAAAAAAAAAGTTGCATACAAGTTGAGTATTCTGAGGCCCTACCGTGCTCAATAATTTGCAGTTGTTGAAAAGATAAATCAGATGTTTGTTTTTATTTGTTTATTTATGGGTTCGAACGCAAAAGAAAAACTTTTTTAAAATTTTAAATAAATTTATGACCAAAATATTTTTTTAAATACAATTAACTAGTAGTCAATAAAAAATAACCATTTTCTTTAAACTGCAACTCATCTTCGAGTTTCTTTTGAAACATAATTTTTTCCTTTTATTTTGATTGTTCACCATTTTTTGTACCATTTCCAGCGTTTTGTCTGCATTTGCATCAATAAAGACTTGAAAAAAAAGTCTAACTTGCACTACTAATCTGGAAAAATTAGGAATGTTCCAAATTTTAATACCCCGCGACCCTTCAAATTCATAATCAACCTATTAGCCTAATGCTTGTCTTTAAGTTGTATGTTTTATCGTGTTTTATTGAACTTTATTGTATTGTATTGTATTTTCTGTAAACCATATAATAATAATTTTAAAAAAGAAAGAAGCAATTTGAATGAATCCAGAAAAAATCGATACACATAGGTAAAGAATAACTGGTATGTGGTCAGTAATCCATAAAGCGTTCAATGATTGATAGGCAACCACATTACTTTTCATGACGTTAAACATCGAACGGGAAAGCAAATGAAAGCATCGTGGTGATTCAACCTTACACAGTTTAGCGCTGTGTCAACTGTGAGTCAAAATGATCAAAAGCAGACGAAAGATGGTCATCGTCATAGTTATTGAAGTCGTATTGGTTACCACGGTGGTCGTCGTGACGACGATGGTAGGCATGGGTGTTATTGTTGTTGTCATGGCGACGCAGGACGATGTTCTTGTGGGGTGCAAAGATGTTACTGGTGTCGAGGAGGTTGTTGTAGGCATGTGTGTCTTCACAGTCGTCTGCCGCCAACTGAAGAAAGGTGCAGGCCAATCAGGATGGTTTGTGAATATCCATTGAAGACCATTGATTTTGAGTTGAATAAATGAAGTATACGTTTTAAATGAAGAATCATTTTTGTACATTGGTTATTTATGTATTTAAATGGAATAGTTATGGAATTGTATTTGGGTAATAAATTTTTTATTATCAGCAAGTTGACTTCAAGTTGACTGGGTAGCCATAAAAAACACACCTTGCCCCACTTGTAAGGTTCCTTGTAGGCCTCTGTCTGAATCCTGCCTCTATCCTTGTTGAGCAGTCTGTGTAAGAAAAAAAAGAAAAAGGAGGAGGAAGAGGAGGAGGAGAAGGAGGAGGAGGAGGAGGAGGAGGAGGAGGAGGAGGAGGAGGAGGAAGAGGAGGAGGAGGAGGAGGAGGAGGAGGAGGAGGAGGAGGAGGAGGAGGAGGAGGAGGAGGAGGAGGAGAAGGAGGAAGAGAATGAGAAGAAGGAAGAAGAGTAGAAGGAGAAGAAGGAAATTAAAAAAAAAAGATGAAAAAAAGAAAGATGAGAAAGAGGAAAAGAAAGAAGAGGAAAAAGAAGAGTGAATATGGGGAAATGAAAGAAAAAGAAGAAAGTATATGATTAAATTGAAAAATTAAAAAAAACGAATAAAAAAAAAAGATATTTAACTTTCAAGAGCTAAGGTGAGACAAAGAGATCCCAAGAAGAGCAATCAACTCGGGCAGCAAAACAGCACACGACTCTCGCCAAAACCTCACACATATATAATACAACACCCTCAAAAAATATAGAAAACAAGAAATATAAAGAATAAGGGGAATATGGAAAATTAAAAATACATAATAAGATAAAAAAATAAAAATAATTTAAAAAATAAAAATAATTTAAAAAATAAAAATAATTTAAAAAATAAAAATAATTTGAAAAATAAAAATAATTTGAAAAATAAAAATAATTTAAAAAATAAAAATAATTTAAAAAATAAAAATAATTTAAAAAATAAAAATAATTTAAAAAATAAAAATAATTTGAAAAATAAGAATAATTTGAAGAAATGAGTGCACAACAGGGAAGAGAGGAGCACAGAGGAGGACGTTAGACACAATTGACGATCACCTGGAGAGTAGTTGTCGGTTGCCCTGTTGCATGCCAATGAGGTTGGCGAGGATGTAGTTCATGCGGGAGCCTATGATTAGGTCGATGCTCCTGCGCAGGTCGTTGATCTGCGTGGTGTCGTTTGTTCTTTTAAAGCCCTATCCATTCATGCATTCATTCATTCATTTGTTTATCCATTCATGCATTCATTCATCCATTCATTTGTTTATCCATCCATGCATCCATTCATTCATTTGTTTATCCATCCATGCATCCATGCATCCAATTTAGATGTTAACTCATCGATGCAACCACTCATGAAAGGACAAACTACTTACCAATCTACCACCAAGCCATTCTCTCATTATACCACCCGTGTATGCACAAAAACACCATAACCAATACCACCACCCTTCCCACAATCACCACCACCACCCCAATCACCTCACCAGCACACCACCCACCATGGTGATATCTTCCTCGTCCACCTCTACATCCACACCCAGCTCTAGGTCCTTGGCTTCAAAGAGACTTTCCACGTCATCTTCGTTCTTTCCGAGGCTACCCTCATAGCCCCCAAGACCACACAACGCTCCTATCACCCTGGTCTTGTCATCGCTTAGGCTGCAGTGGTTGTGACGTTACATCAACTGGTGGAAAGAAGCGGTAGATCCTCTAGATCAAACGGGTTCTTTTGAGATTACTCCATATTGAATATTAATTTCCTACACAGTCGTGTCATGCATCCACTTTGATACAATTGCATTAATCACTCACAATAATTCATAATCACACACAGGCACAAACCCCAGCCGAAATAACTTAACAATCCCCTAATACACCCATACTAAGGCACTCGTGTCTAACATATGAAGATTCTTCCACACTCCACCACTCAATACAACCACCACTCAATACAACCACCACTCAATACAACCACCACTCAATACAACCACCACTCAATACAACCACCACTCAATACAACCACCACTCAATACAACCACCACTCAATACAACCACCACTCAATACAACCAACAACAACTCACCACAGCCCACCACTCAACAGCACCAACCACCACCCACTCAAGCCCCCTACAACCGATACTCAGCGAAGGGGCAGTAGAGGAGAGCCATGAAGAACATGAGGCCAGGGATGGGGGGCAAGATGGTGGTGTCTCTGACGATGAGGCGACTGAGGGAGGTGTTGAGGGAGATCCACATGGCCACCATGGGGGGAGAGGGCTCCTGAGGGTCCTCCACTATGTGTACGCTGTTGACGCTCTGCTGCTCAATCGAGACAAGGCTGTGCGGTTTGGTGGTTTGTGGGTGTTGCGTAAGGATTTGGTTGTGGGGGTTTGTGGTTCGGTAGTTTGTGGGTGTCGCGTCGAAAGGTATCGTGAGGGAAATGGTGAAATAGTGTTGTACTGGGGGTTGTGGGAAGGTGTTCAGTGAATGAATAAATTAATAAGATGGATGAACAAGTGGAAGAATGAAAAAATGAATAAATGAAAGATGAACGAATGAATGGAAGAGTTGAAGAATGAAGGAATGATGACTGACCGAGGGTAGTGGAGGTTTCCAATGGTGGCGAATTCCACTTCGAAAGGATTGTGTGGTCCAGTGAGGTTCAACTGGTTCAATAAAACAATTTAATTATTCAATCAAAATATAACAAAGAGGCCCATTGAAACAAATCGAACCATTAAGACTAATTAACTCATTGAAACTAATTAATCCCTTTAAAAGATTATTAATGTAGGAAGAAGTAGGAGTTTCTTTAAAATTTTGGCACGATGGAGCATGATTGGATGGAGCATGATTGGATGGAGCATGATTGGATGGAGCATGATTGGATGGAGCATGATTGGATGGAGCATGATTGGATGGAGCTGGTAGGTGGGAAAGAGACGCAAAAGGATGACTTGTTGGTTGGCTGAATGATTTTGTGGTTGATTGATTGATGGATATCGTGGTTGATGGGTTGAGTGACGAATTGCAAAAAACTAATTACCGTTCTAAGGCCTGGATTCTTGTTGATGTCAATGACGACTTTTTCGTCACGAACAACCAAGTTTTTGTTATGATTATTGTTGTTGTTATTATTATTATTGTTGTTTGTTTTCCTCGCCAGAATTTTTCTTTCTTTGTTGTTTTTCTGAAAGAAGATAAAAGAAAGTGAAGGTAGTAAAATAACATTCTATGTATGCGCTGCCGACGTGATGGCAGTTATTGCCG
>OX387246.1:11908528-11911028 GCA_947562095.1 Branchellion lobata
TGGCATTAACCCCGTAGAGTTTCAAGGCCACAAACATAAAATACAAATACGATTATTATTACAGTGGCATTAACCCTGTAGAATTTCAAAGCAACACCAACACCACCACAAACACCACCAACAACAACACCAACAACAACACCAACACCACCACCAACAACACCAACAACAACAACACCAACACCACCACCAACAACACCAACAACAACACCAACAACAACAACAACAACACCAACAACGACAATAACACCAACAACAACAACGACACCTTCAGAATCATCTCCATGTCGGGGTCCTTGAGGTTGATGGGTTCATGTTGCGACGTTGATCTGATGTCGTATGTTTGCAGTCTCTTCAACAACTCCTCCACCAGTATCTTTGCCTGTTATAACATTTAACAACATAAAACAACATACAACAACATAAAACTACATACAACAACATAAAACTACATACAACAACATACAACAATATATAATAACATACAACAACATACAACAATATATAATAACATACAACAATATACAACAACATACAACAATATATAATAACATACAACAACATACGACAACATAAAACTACATACAACAACATACAACAATATATAATAACATACAACAACATACAACAACATACAACAATATACAACAATATATAACAACATACAACAATATATAATAACATACAACAACATACGACAATATATAATAACATACAACAATATATAATAACATACAACAACATACAACAATATATAATAACATACAACAGACAACTAAATACAACTACATTCAAAAAAATAAACTAGATTAACTACAAAATCATCAAACTCCAACTCACCACCACCACCATCACCACCACCACCACAACCACCACCACCACCACCACCACCACCACCACCACCACCACCACCACCACCACCACCACCACCACCACACCACCTCTTTGAGCCTCTTGGCGTCGAGAAAGTGGTTGTCGCACCAGTGGAGTTGGTCTTTGAAGGTCTTGAAGCTGCCTATGTTGGTCAAGTGCTCCCATGCCTGTGTGGAAAACGAAGAGAAAAAGGAGATAGAGGAGTAGAGAGATGAGAGATAAGAAAGAAATTGAGAAGAAGAAAAATAAGATATAGGAGCTGGAAGAGAAGGAGGAGCTGGAAGAGAAGGAGGAGCTGTAAGAGAAGGAGGAGCTGGAAGAGAAGGAGGAGCTGGAAGAGAAGGAGGAGCTGGAAGAGAAGGAGGAGCTGGAAAAGAAGGAGGAGTTGAAAGAGAAGGAGGAGTTGGAAGAGAAGGAGGAGTTGGAAGAGAAGGAGGAGCTGGAAGAGAAGGAGGAGCTGGAAGAGAAGGAGGAGTTGGAAGAGAAGGAGGAGTTGGAAGAGAAGGAGGAGCTGGAAGAGAAGGAGGAGCTGGAAGAGAAGGAGGAGCTGGAAGAGAAGGAGGAGTTGGAAGAGAAGGAGGAGTTGAAAGAGAAGGAGGAGCTGGAAGAGAAGGAGGAGCTGGAAGAGAAGGAGGAGCTGGAAGAGAAGGAGGAGCTGGAAGAGAAGGAGGAGTTGGAAGAGAAGGAGGAGCTGGAAGAGAAGGAGGAGCTGGAAGAGAAGGAGGAGCTGGAAGAAGATGGAAGAGATTATGAAAACGATAAAGGTGTTTCAGAGGAAGGAGCCAGAGAGAGAGGCACGAGAAAGCAAGAAAGGGTAGCACGAACCCTGTAGGCCTGGTAGGAGGCCAGACTGTCGCTCTGTGTGTCGTTGGCCCATTTGAGCTTCGTCCTGGGTTGTATCATTGTATCAGGTGGTTTCATCACTGTATCACGTAATCTTATCAATTGTTTCACGTGGTTGTATCAATAATGTTTGAATTGTTTGTAAACCGTTGATGGTTGTCATTGTATTTATGAGCATATAGTGTATTTTTGCGTCATTTATATATGCCAAAAAAAGGGGGTGGGGCCACGAAGCATGAGTGACATGAAAGCACGGGTAACTCACATGTAGGACTGGAGCTTGAACTTTTGTGAGAAGATGAAGATGGAAGGAATGGACATCAAGGCAGCTGAATGGTTGGTTGAGTGGTTGGTTGAATGGTTGGTTGAGTGGTTGGTTGAATGGTTGGTTGAATGGTTGGTTGAGTGGTTGGTTGAATGGTTGGTTGAGTGGTTGGTTGAATGGTTGGTTGAATGGTTGGTTGAATGGTTGGTTGAGTGGTTGGTTGAGTGGTTGGTTGAGTGGTTGGTTGAATGGTTGGTTGAGTGGTTGGTTGAATGGTTGGTTGAGTGGTTGGTTAAGTGGTTGGTTGAGTGGTTGGTTGAGTGGTTGGTTGAATGGTTGGTTGATTGTGGTTGGTTGAATGGTTGGTTGATTGGTTGGTTGAGTGGTTGGTTGAGTGGTTGGTTGAATGGTTGGTTGAATGGTTGGTTGAGTGGTTGGTTGAAAGGTTGGTTGAGTGGTTGGTTGAGTGGTCAAGTGAATGAATGATTGGTTGGGTGAGCCACTACGAAATTAGTTGAG
>OX387246.1:11916028-11938528 GCA_947562095.1 Branchellion lobata
ACGTTTTGAATTGATATATTTTCAATGTTATAAAAATTTTGTAAAATTAAAATAATACATAATGTTCATTTTTTACTTAACTTTTATTGTAATTATTGCTTTTGTAGCGCAAAATAACTTTAGTTTCACTCATTTCAATCACTTACATGTATAGAATTTTCAAAAAAGTTAGTCGTTCTAGGTACAAATACATAGTGTTTCTTATAATCATTTTTTGTTCGGCTTTATATTTTTCACAAAAAAGTGTTAATGTTCTCATAAGACATAATTCTGAAAAACAATTTTCAAATTACAAGCTTTTCACTGAGGATGTGAAACACTTTATTTCCATTAATAAGGTAATGAATGTTAAAGTAATATTTTGAATAACTCAGTATGATAAAAAAAATTTCAAATTCATATTTTTCTTCAAGGAAATTGATGAGTTTCTGAGATATCTTGTTATAAAAAATGTTCAAAATGCATGGAATGAACCTTCAATAAATGCATACAAAATCGAAAACGATATTACTTTGGTAACTCAGTGTTCAGTCAATCATATCTTCAATATAGTCGGATTATCTCAAACATGGCGTGGTCCCATGTCTTTGGCACTTTTCATCGACCCTCATCACTTTCAATTGGCCATGCAAGTGATTTTCAAGATGCTTCAATGTTATCCCGACGTATTTTCCAGTCTCCATCTCAGTCTGGTGTTTCCATTTATCAACCAAACTGATTTACTGACTGGTCATCATAAGTGCATTCTTGCTGAAAAAACATGCCAAACTTTCAAGTAACTTCTTTCAAATTAAATGAAAAATGAACATTTTCTATTTTTATTTCTTAAAAATATATTAAACGAATTCACCGTATTGATCTCTACAATGGCTCATTTGTGCAGGAACAACTTGCTGGCCAAAGAGGATGATCAGATCAATTATCAGTCCACCCAATATCCTGTCAATTTACTCAGAAATACTGCCATCAGAGCAAGTCAGAGCAGTCATGTGCTGGTTGTTGATGTAGACATGAGGACCAGCTTGAATCTCAATCACCATCTTCTCAACTATATGAATAATAAGCAGTTTCTATGGAAACAGAACTTTGCTTTCGTCATTCCAGTCTTTGAAATGCCATCTGCAAGCAAACTGCCAGAAAACAAAGTTATCATTAGTTATTTCTCTAATAAGAATAATTTCTTGACTTCAATTTCAGCACCCTCACAAAACAAGCCAACCCTGCAGGAGGAGTTGAAAGAGCTCATAGGCAGGAATGAGTGCAGAATCTTTTATGAGGGTGTCTGTCGCAAATGCCACCAACCAACTGACTACCACAAGTGGTTGTCTCTGCAATTACCCACCTTGGAGGCAGCTTATGAGGTAGCATGGAAACCCTCATGGGAGCCCTTCTACCTCGTGCCCACCACAGTCCCTCTCTACCCCGAGGAGTTTGAGCACTATGGCTTCAACAGACTCACCCAGGTAGGCGTCTGTGCTCAATGTTTTTTTTGTTGGTTCACTGTTATATCATTTCACATTTTTCTACGAAATTACGATGAAACAATTCAATTTAACAATAAACCACAAAAACAGAAGGATAAACTACAATAAACCATTAAAAACAGCATAATAAACTAAAATATAATCAATAGTAATAAATTGCCACAACCCCACATCACCTTCGAAACCCCACAACTTCACAGTCTTGTGAGTTGCACATGGCAGGCTACAGGTTTCTGGTGCTGGACCATGCCTTCTTGGTGCATCTCGGCCTTAAGCAGCAAGGACGCTTCCACCACCACAAGGAAGCTCACGAACGCTGGAATAGGATGTTATACTTGCAATTCGTGCAAGATCTGCCTTTCAAATACCCTCTCTCGAACCGAAATTGTTTGTCGCATATTTTTTCATGATAAATACACGATTTTTTTATTATCGAAAAAACAAAAAAAGATCTGTGGCGAATTTATGTGTGGAAAATTAAAATAACTCAGATGACTTGATGTTGTATGTCAGTTCGGTGGTGTTGTTGAAGTCGATGACGTTGGTGATGGTGTCGAGAGAGGGGTGGTTGTTAAAGAGCATGTTGGGCTGGTTGAGAATAGTGAAGTTACTGTGCTCGAACGAACTGACACACACCAGATTGGATTCGGTGTAAGGTACTATGGCGTTGGTGTGACCGCCATCCCCCACGTCATTGCTAATACTGTCGTTGCTAACGACACTGCTGGTGTGGATAACAACATTGTTATCAATACTATCAACACTATCGCTGTTGATGATTATGTCCTCGTCAAGATTATCGATATCACCATCATTATGAATTATGACAGTATTATCAATGTTATTAATACTATTATCATTATTATCCTCAGGCATATTGATGGTAATGTTAGTACAGCCATTGTCGCTATGGTTGAGAGTACTGGAAAATTGTTGTACAGTGGAGGCTTGTTGGGGAGTGGTGGTTTGCTGAGGAGTGGTGGCTTGTTGGGGACTGGTGGTTTGTTGGACAGTGGTGGAAGGGTTGATGGCAAGCTTGTGTACCCGCTCAGTATGCACCTTGAGGTGGGCCAGTCTGCCAAAGGCTTTTCCACACAGACCACACAGATGAGGCTTCACTCCAGAGTGGATTCTGCGATGTCCGGAAAGACCTGAGGTGTGAGCGAATCTTCGGTGACACACCGAACACTCGTACGGCTTCTCGCCCGTGTGTGCACGCAGGTGGATCTTGTACGACGTAGCATCCACAAAGGCCATGGAGCAATGGCTACATTTGAATGGCTTCTCGAGCGAGTGTCGCTTGCGGTGGCTTTGCATGTTGGAGCGGTAGGCGAAGGTGCGTTGGCATACGTCACACTCGAATGGCCTCTCTCCCGTGTGCGTGCGAAGGTGCATTTTCAAGTTTCCTGACGACTTGTAGCCCTGGCCACAGCAGCTGCAGATGAAAGGTTTCTCGTCGGTGTGGATGCGCATGTGCTTGGTAAGGGTGCTTTTCTCTCGGGTCTCGAGCGAGCAGTGCAGACACTTGTATGCCGTGCCTGGGTTGTGCTTCACACGTTCATGGTTCCTCAGCGACTCCTTGTTGCGGTAGGTGGCAGGGCATCGGAAGCATTTGTAAGGTCGTTCTCCAGTGTGACTCAGCAAATGACGTCGAAGAATGCTGCTCTTGTGAAAGCGACTAGCACACATGTGGCACGCATACATTAACTCATCCTCACCCTCTTCCTCTTCCTCTTTCATCTTTTTCTTCTTCGCATATTTATTCTTGTTACTTCCTGGAATCAGTGAAATAATTAAGTGTGGAGTTGATGGGTTACCTTGGTGATAAGGAATTGAAAAGATTCACAAGTAAAACAAATTCCATAAAATGGAAAGTTTTACAGAAATAGTTGTTTTTACAAAAAAGCTAAACTCTCAAATGAATTGTTTTTTGTGACCTAATGGCCACTGAACTGTAAAACATGATGCTCAGAATTTAATTTCAAACTAAGCTCAGACTTGAGTTTAGAGAAGCTTGAAAAAAAAACAAATGCTGTGTTAATACTGCCTTGTCATCTATTAACTTAGCAGCAAGTAAAACCATTTCTCTGAGAGTGTTTTTGAACATTCTTTTGAAAGACATTATACAAATTTTTCGATAAGATTAATAATTTATTATAAAAAATTAAATAAAAAAATAATAAAAAGTTAAAAATGAACCGATTGTGAGGTTGTTGGTAAAGATAGCTTGAGGCATCTTTAGGTGGTCATTTGTCTTCAGCAGAATGTACGTTTTCTTGCCAACTTTTTCCTTATCATGAAGGGAAAAAATGTAATATAATGAACTTTGAAATCTTTCTTCAATTTTCATTGAAAAAAATTGCTAAACATTACTTCTTATCAATTTGTAATTCAAACTCCATTCTAAAACTATGAATAAGTTACAAAGTTTCATGTTATGAATGAAAAAACCTCTTGTCCAGTATGCATGGACTGGTCAGTGTTATTGTGGAGCAGCATATGACCTTTGTATGCACTCAATCTTTTGAAGTCTTTCATACAAATACCACAAGAGTGGCTGGAATCAGTATTTTCAGATAATTCTGTAAAAATGAATCAAAATGAAACTGAACTGTTTTGATTTTTCCATTATATTGAAATTTTTCGAATATAATTTTGATAAATAAATATGAAACATCTAAAAAACTAACTGTTATCTTGCATTTTATAATTTTATTATATAAACAACTTTTTGCAAATTTTGAAGTTCAATTACATTTTACAGATAAAATAATCAAACATTATAAAATTTATATTAATTTTTTTGAATATACTGAATAACTCTTTCATATTAAAATTGAGATCAGTTGAAAATAATTCAAACAAGTTGGTTTAAACAAGTTCCTTAATCCCTTAAATCTTGAAAGTTGAAAAATTACACACCTATTTTTAACATTAGAAGAAAAAAAATTGTGAAAATTATTTTGTAAAAGCACCGAAATTATAGAAAACTACTGAAATATTCAAAAGGTATTTAATTTTTTATTAGAGATTTACTTTTAACTTTTGTAGTGCGTAATTTAATTGTATTCTTTCCCTAGACCATTAGAGAAAATCTGGACAAACTCTAAAAATTTGATTAGCAAAATATACCACTTAATTTTTTTCAAATGAATAAAAATAATAAACTCATTTCAAATTAGATTTCAAAGATTAAGGAATTTAAAGTTTACCAAAAAAGTTACAAGATGATTATAAAATATATAGTCTATCATCAAAATTAATGGCAATAAAATTTATATAACATTAGGAAAATAATTTTTATGCAACCAAAAATACTTCGAAAAAAGCTTGGTAAGCGAATTAAAAAAACTCAAATTACTGTGAAAGTTCAGACTTCAAAAGAACTGTATGTTCGATTCACGTCAGCTTCAGAGACCTTGCAGTTTTTAAGTCACTGTTACTCACTTTGGTATACTTATTTTCTACTTCCAACATAAAAATACGCGATCAATCATTTTTTATTTGAAACGAATGTTATTTTATTACAACCGAATACTAATTAATGTAAAGGTTAGTATGATGGTGCTTTTTAGTTAAGAAAATAGATTAATTATATAATAAATATAATATAAAAAGGTTATCGATCAGTTTTCAGAAAAAGTATGGAATATCTAAAGGTGCTAGAATTAAGAACAACATAAAGCGATGGGAGGCTTATGATCGATGTAAGCAAATTCCTCTAATGTAATCAAATATGGGCCGAATAGTCAATAACTATGTGTTTCTGGTGGCTTAATCATTATTTCAATAAACCGCCGTCAACAAAAACTTTTAAAGAGTAACTCACATTTTCAATTTTTCCATAGAAAGCTATTAATCACTTCGCCAACCCTTCCATTTATAACACCACAAGCGCATAATTAACTTGAATAATGTATTACAATCACGGAGTTCCTGTAGGCGCTGCCCACGACACTGCAAGACCAGTGAATTTGATATAGAACCAAAAAACTGGGTTCAAAAATATTTGGTTGAAAGATAAATTAACCAACTAAAATAAATGGATGCTAGATTACGCAACTTATCAATAATAATTATAATTAAATAAAAATTAAAGAAGTACATGAAGTTACTTTTCAGGCATTATTCAGCTACGAACGTCAGACACGCCGTGTTCACTGAGGCGTGACGCAGAACGACTTGATATAGAGACCGCGTGTCCTCCCATTCTTTCAATACTTTCGCAAGTGCTTTCGTATTTACAGACACTCCCGTTTCAGCTGTCGATTTTTTGTTTCGGATAAAAAGTCATTTATCGCCAAATACTGCAGAAATCTTTACAGAACCATAAAGACAATATTCGAAATGGTAGATTCAGAATCTCTTTCCTTCCAAGTGGACTTCTCCAAAGAAGAAGATCCTCCCAGCCCTCCCACTTTGAAAAACAACAGGAACTCTGACCCCATCTACGAGAGTGTCCAATGCAGCAGGTTCCTGATGAAGCGCAAGACCAACTCCACCAAGAGCGCCCCTCGCATGCTAAATGACTACGGAGACCTCAACAAACTGCTCCTTACTCGCCCTTCTCGCTCTTCTCTTTCTTCTCACATCTCAGGCCAAGGCTCCCTCAACAGCTGGCATTCCGCAGCCAGTTCACAGCCTTCCGAGTCGAACAGTCCCAACCCCGCGCTGTCTGAAACACCACCAGATACAGAAACTACAGAAAGAATCTGTGAAGAAAAGCCACCCCAGTCTAACTACTACGACCCCATTCCTCAATCGCTTCCTCGACACCCCTACAATCCATTACCACAAACAGTGCCTGTTCTCCCAACCTTCGAGGTGCCTACCAAACAGACCGATGGTGAGTCAGCGATGAGTCACTTTTATTATTTGCTTCTGAACCACCTCAACCCCAATATGCTCAAGCCTTGTGTTCGATTCGTTATACTTTCAATTAATGTATCTGAATTATTTATTTGCATGATTTTTGTGAATTATAAAAACAATTAATGAAAAAAAATTTGTTATTAACATAAATCTTATTCTTATCCTTGGTCGATATTCATTTGTATATTTTTCGTGAATTTCAGACTCAGTTGTCAAAGAGGCATTCGACTTTTTGGACGGCTTGTAACCTCAAAGAACCTCACCTTCTGCTCTCTAAGTCACTTCAGCCCTTGAGTGCAAGTTCATTTTAAAAAATGAATTTAGGAAAAACGCCTTTCGGATTATTTTGTTCCACGACTTTCGAAAACTTATTTTAAAAAATTATTTTCGACATTTAATTTTTCACAACGAAATCGAATATAAAGTTTATTTTGTACTATATAGTTATGTACAATTTCTGTAAATAAAACTTTTCAACTTCGAAACAAGAATAATAGAAAGATAAAATAAAATAACATGTTATATTAACTTTCCAAAAGATGCTTTATTCAGATGACTCGAAAAAAAATTCTTTATTTGTAGTTTTAAATAAATTAATTAACATTTTAACTCGAGTGTCTTTTGAAAACTGCGCCTTATACCCTCTGATTATATACAGCTTTCTTTTCAGTTTTTTAATCATTTTGTATATTGCTTGTACTAGAAGCCAGTCGACACCTGAAAAATCTTTTGTGAAAATTTTAAAAATATAATTAGAAATTAACAAATAAAAATGAGTGGTAATTTCACCATTGCTAACCAAAATATTAATCAATTTATAAAAATGTTTTGCTTCGTTTATTTATTTATGAAAGCTAACAAAAGCAGTTAATTGCAACTGCAAAATTTTTCAAAATTCATAAGTCAATCGATTTAACGAAATTTTTTGTGAATGATTAAATAGCTGTATAAATTATCAAACTCCGTATGAAGGTTTAAAGGTAAAAGCGGTTGGAAACTCAAAAAGAGAAAAGTGAAAAAGTTAAAAAATTACAGCTGGACAACCCTCTTCAAATCAGCCACAGCAAATCACCCTTCGAAGATTTAAAGATAGAGCGTTGAGCAGAATTTAAAAAAAAACAACAATTTTTTGAGGATTTTTTACATTAAAAATATTTTTATTTTATAATAATAAAAAAGCTGAAATGAAGAGAAGCGAGTGGACTATGAGAGCATCCTCTTCATTAACCACAACACCCTGATGCTGATGATAACTCACTAACCCTACAAAGATGTAGACAAAATAATAGTATTTTTAAGATATAAGTAATACTCTTTTATTATTGTTGGTGTTATTTTTACAGTATTCTTATACTCTTTCTCTTCTTCTTCCTCCTCCTCCTCCTTCTCCTTCTTCTCCTCCTTCTCCTCCTCCTCCTCCTCCTCCTCCTTCTCCTCCTCCTCCTCCTCCTCCTCCTCCTCCTCCTTCTCCTCCTCCTCCTCCTCCTTCTCCTCCTCCTCCTTCTCCTCCTCCTTCTCCTCCTCCTCCTCCTCCTTCTCCTCCTCTTCCTCCTCCTGTTCATTCTTATAATGTTAACTGGATGCATCATCAGTAGGGAGGAAGTTGGAAGAGGAAGGAGGGGAATTCATGAGAAGGACCTGGGAAGAGGCGAATGTGCTGTTCATGAGAAGGCTGTTGAGGAGGTCATTGTTGATGTGTAGGTGGTTGAAGTCATTTCCGTTGTTGGTGTTGAGGTTAATGTTGGTGTTGAGATCGTTGTTGTTGGTGTTGAAATTGTTCATGGTGTTGTTGTTGAAAGTGGTGTTGAGATTGTTGTTGAGACTGGTGTTATTTGTAATAGCGATGCTGGTGTTGGCATTATTGAGGTTGGAGCTGTTGAGATCATTACTGTTGGACAAGGTGATGAAGTGGATGTTTTCGTTGTTGTTGGTGGTGTAGCTGATGTTGTTGTTTGCAAGGGTGTTGTTGTTGAAAAAGTGACTATTGTTGTTTTGAAGGTCATTGCCATGGGTGGCGAGAAGGTTGGTGTCAAATAGGTGCTTGTTGTTGCCAAGGTTACTCTTGTCCAGTTCATTCTGCAAACTTCGCAACAGCTCTAAACTCTTCTCATTACTGATGTTGTAACTTATGTTGTCAACATTGTTGTTATTGATGTTGTTGTGAGCGCTAGTGATGTTATTATAAGCATTATTGTTTTTTTCATTCAATGTGTTGTTGTTGTTGTTGTTGAGAGGATGGTCGCTTTTAAGTTGCAAGCTGTTGATGTTGTTGCACTGCGGATTCTTGCCCTTTTGTTTGTGATTCGACTTGGGAAGGATTGTATTGCTTACATCATGATTGGTGTTGTCATTATTGAAACTATTACCACTGTTATTATTATTATTGTTATTAATACTATTATTGGCATAACCTTTTTTGTTATTATTGTTGTTGCTGGTACTATTATTATTGTTGTTGTTGTTGTTTGGTTCTGCGCCATGGGAGGCTTGCTGGAAGTGGTAGTGGAGGTGTTGGCTGAGGTCTATAGGCACAACGATCTTCTTGACCACTTGTGAGGGGTTGCAAGGAGGGTGAGTACAACTTCACAACAAATAACTCCACATTTCAGTATAATGATAGTAACAATTTTCGAAAAAAAGTTAAAAACATTAATATTAATGTAAATAACAATAAATGATAGTTATATAATGATTAGTATCAATGGTGTTATGAGTATTAGTATTATTACAATAATTATAATTATTTTGTTTTAATATGAATAATAATGAATAAATGAAATAAAAGGCAACAATGATGGCGGAAAAAATAAGTGGCTTCTACCATCACCGGGATGAACTTCATTCACCACCATGTTGAGGACACTTGTATTCACCATGGTGGTGGTGGTGTTCTGGACCGAGGGTGAAGGTGTTCTAAGCATGCTCTGTGCAATGGTGGGATGACAGCTTTGAGGATGGAGTCATAATCCTTTTATAAACTTTATAACAATTTTTTCAAATGTGGAAAATGTCTAAAACATAAAAATGGAGAATTTCAAAATGCTGAAATGACCAAATTATGTGAAAGGAATTTTGAATTTGTTGAAAATACGTTTGAATTGATAAACCTTTTTGGAAAGGTTTGACTTGGAAGAGGTTTCAGAGGAGCGTTTGTTGGTGACCCTAGTTTGCATGTCGTTGTTGAGACATGCCTCGATCAGATCTTGTCCCTCAGTCCGGTCAATAATTGGCTTCAACTTCTCAGTTGCAAAAGTGTATACGTGACCCGTCTCACTGGCTACCAACAACATCAACTGTGCTCCCGTCAACTGGGCCAGCTCATATGCCTGCATGATGTTTTACCATTCATGATTGAGATAGTTTACTACTATTTATTTGTTCTTATTTTGAAATTTTAACCTACTTTTTTCATTAATCCGGTTTTCCGTTTGCTGAAAGTAGTGAAACGCCGTACTTTATCTTTAATAAACTCCATTTTTATTTTTACTCTTCCTCTGGTTTTTTTACCAGGTTTCAATTTCTTTTTTGCAGCTTCATTCTCAAACCACGTTTCTTCGTCAGTTGAAAGCTCATAATTTGTAGGTGCAACTTTTGCTTTATCTTCTGAAATATCTGTAATCAAGGGGGATTCATGAACAAACTGGATTCTGGCATTATCAGCAGCTAATAAGGACTTGTGTACTTGATCTGACATTCTTTTATTTATTGAAAATAATAATGAGTTGAAAGCTTATATCACAAAAATATCATAGTTCGCTCAGATCTGGCCTGAAAAGATAAACTAAATGTGAAGTTAGATACGCTTCGAAACGTTTTATCGTAAAACGTCATGGCCTCAAATTTCAAATGAGAAATTTCTTAGAAAAATTAGAAAAAAATGATTTTTTCAAAATTTATTGAAAAAAAAAAGTTTTTCTATTGTTAGCTCATTATTTCTAAAAATTTGAAACAGTTGAAAGGCGTTTATTGATCATTTAATAAACATTATATTTCCACTTTGAGTTTTTTCTGTTTTCGAATAATCAATTTGTGGCTGCTGATATTCAATTCATCATACAAAATGATTGGTTTGGAACGTTAACCCCAAGTAGGTTGCTGGTCATCTTTCTTGGGGCATTCACGCAACTGCAAAGTAAATGGTTAATATTTCATAATTTCTATCTTTTTTTCTCACTAAAAATTATTTTTATTTCTTTTTATCAAAAAACCAATTTTCACTCTATCTATTCATACCAAACTATCCCACTCCATCCATTTTCCACCATCTCCCTCCCTGCCAACCGACCTCACAAGGATCATTACACTCACAAAGAGGACACCCGTTTACATCCAACCTTCGGCCACTCTCGCAAAAAATCATGCACGTCGGACCACAGTTGACTGGTGAATATTTCGATACTTTATTCGTTAACGTGTTAGTCTGTTACTTTTATGCTTGGTTTTCGTGAAACTTTTTTGAACTTTTTTGTACACACAGTTTGTAGCAAAGCGTTTTTGAACAGTGTAAATCAGCGTTATGAGAAAAAACTCTCATTAGATTAGAATAACTCAAAAAAAATTGTAGCAAAATGTTATGGAATTTTTAGTAAATACAAAACAATACGAATATTATTATAGTGGCATTAACCCCGTAGAGTTTCGAGGCCACTCAAAATGTCCCATTATTGAAATTGGTAAAAAATTAAAAATAGAATTAAATAAATGAAAGAAATAAAAATAAAAATAAATTATTTTTGAAAAAAAGTAAAGTATTATTATTATGATGAATGGAAAGATTTATTGATTTATAATCTATCAAAAATATTTATTCAGACGACCAGAGGGTAAAGAGGATTCTCATTGGACATAAATCAAATAATAATCATAAAAATAAATATTATTTAAAAAAACATGAGCTCACCACAGACGGCTTCGATAGTACAATTTGTGACGCTACAGTCCAGCCAATTGCTTTGACAGTATGTTCCGGTCGGACAAGTGTTGTGCTTGGAAAGTTTGAATTGGAATTGTTACTAGAGAAGATTGAACAAATAATAAGAAATAAATTAGTAATAAAGTAAAAATTTAAAAATTAATTTGGAACGGTAAAAAAAGTGTAGAAAAGAATGGAAAAACTTGAAAAAGAAGGTGAAGGGAAATAACAGTGAGAAAAGGAATAAATGAAGACGAAGGAATAAATGAATGGTGGAAGAATGAAATAAAGAAATAATTGAAAGAATTAGTTAATGAGGTAATTAATGAATTAGTTAATTATGGAAGGCATGAACAGAGAGGAAATAATGAAGGTAAGAAGGAAAAAACCTCGCAAGGATCGTTACACTCGCAGACTGGGCACCCTTCGTCATCCACTCTCAAGCCACTCAAACACTCCAACTCACATTGAGGAGCGCATGTGTGTTGGGCCACTGGAGGAAGAAGAAGAGGAAAAGGAAGAGAAGGAAAAGAATGAAAAGAAGGAAGAAGAAAAGAAAAAGAAGGAAGAGAGAGAGGAAGAAGAAAAGATGGTGGTGGGAAAAAAAGGTGAATGTGGTGAAGAAAGAAAAAGTGGATGAAGTAGCGAATAAATTAAAAATGAATGTGTTCTTTAGATTGTTTCATAAATTAAACTATTGCAGTAGAGAAACTGGATTTGTTACAGGCGTCATATTGACTGGTTGTGAAGAGGACCAAAACGAGGGAAAAACAAATTTTGAACATTTTGGTGCGTAATTATTTAAGGAATCCTTCTAGAGTTGTCTTCCTTATATATGCCCCACAATGCCTCTGTGCCAGGCTGTAACTTCTTCAAGGTGTTTATCAGCTTCAATGGCCCATATCGTGACGAAAGCGGTCACAGGCTTTTCTATTGTCAATTTTATTGTTGTTGTTATTGTGAAGGTTAATTTGTTGTTGATAACGTTGTGTTGTTGTTGATGAGGTTACGTTGTTGTTGATAAAGTTGGGTTGTTGTTGATGAGGTTACATTGTTGTTGATAAGGTTGGGTTGTTGTTGATGAAGTTACGTTGTTGTTGATAAGGTTGTGTTGTTGATGAGGTTGTGTTGTTGTTGATGAGGTTGTGTTGTTGTTGATGAGAAAGTGTTGTTAAGGTTGTGTTGTTTATGATAGGATCAGTACCTGTATTGGTAACAATATTGTTTTTTGTTTCCTTTTCGAATTATTATTGATTAACTCACAAATAAAGAAAAAATTAAGTTGTGGTTGTTATTCTTTCAATGAATAACTACCATTAATCCCATACACACATGCATACATACAAAGTACATATTTTCATGGTTCTCTCATTCGTAAATTGAGGTCATTGGTTGAACGATAATTATAATAATAATATTATTAAAATATATTCAATTTTTAAAGCGCCAAGGCAAGCAACTAATGCGCCCATGCAAACGACCCATGTCCTGTTGCTTACGCTTGAAGGTTGCCTGGTAGACGAATTAATGATCAGAAAAGCAGAACTTTTTTGTACTGTAGCCTGTAAAAGCCTAGTCTGCTCTTTCATATATATTTTATAGCTCCAAATTGTTCATTTTCACAAGATAGAATTTTGAAAACACAATAAAAATAATAATTAATTTAAGCTGGTTTATAGTTATTCTGGTTCACTCGAACTATAACCATAACCAATTGTTTGCGACAGATGAGAACCACAGTGTAGTATAGACCGGTGAAGCAACAATTGGACAATTTTTTTACTCACCCAATAAAAATATTCTCATTACGATTTTATCACCAATCTACTCAAAACCCATCTCAAGCTTGTTCACCATGACGACCAGTGGAGCCCCGTACAGAGTAACCTACAACGACTGTGTATGGATGTTTCAAAAGGAAAATGGCGGTGGAATAGTGTCATTTCCGCAACTTGAACCTGCAACCCTCGCGTTACAACGCGTTCTTGAGGTTTTTAAGGCAAGGTACAGCGTGAACATCATTTTTTGTAAGACGTAAATAAAAAGAAAAAAAGTGTTTTATTGACGAAAATAAAAAAGTAAGAAGTTATTTGAAGTGGTTTCTGACGAGGAGGATGAAATTGTTGAAGCTTTTGTTCTTTGGCTTTTTGAAACGCCAGATGAACTCACACAGATCAGGGTTGGTGTGGTAGGTTCCTATTTTGCGTTTGAGACCCTTCTTGGAGTTGTACCACGTCAGCTCCAGAACATTCTTGTGTTTCTTGGAGCTCACGCACGTGTAGTTTTTATTTACGGTATTGTGAACATAGTCAGAAATAATTTTTGAGCCTGGTTTTATGTACCTGAAAATCGAAATATGCATTTAGTGTGTAAACTATTGATGAGGTGTTCAGATGGGAAGTAAATTTTGGACCTTTCAACCAGAGGCTGCAAGGTGCTTTCCATGTTGTCTTCCACAGGCACAACAAAGTACCTTCCAGAGCCTCTTTCAATGCCAGCAAAAATACATTCTTTCTTCCTTTCAGATTTTTTTTGACATTTTGGAGGAATAAAATAGGAGTCATCAATTTCCACAACTTTTGGTTTTAGATTTTCATCTATTCCTCCAATCACCTCTGATGTGAGCATTAGGTGTGTCTGAACAACATTCCAGAACAAATAATTGAAATTTACCATGCCTTGGCAACTGATTTCGAGTTCATGATTAATTCGTTTCTGTGAAAGGTACAAATCAAAAATTTAACAGTCAATCAAAAATAGAATCACAAAAAACTAAAAAATACTTTGAAATTTTAAAAATACTCAAAACGAACTTGTGAATCGCCCATGGCCCACAAGTACATAATCAATATTGTAGTTTTCATACTTTTTTTTGCTTGGTCAAAAATAGAGGCACTTTTGACAGACCTACTTTTGCGACATCTTTCGTGTTTTTCATCACGCCCATTGCACTCCCAGCGATAACCACACATAGCTTCTTTGGTTTTTGTCAAAATCATTAACTCTCCACATTTACATCGGCATTCATTTTTTAGCAAGCCTCTTCTCGCACACCACTGCATTACTTCCAAATCTGAGTTCAAACTAGCGAATAAACTTAAAAGAGTGTAATTTTCATTGAGAATATCTTCTTCTGTCATAAAGTCATTCACCAAAAATGACTTACATGACATCATGATAAAATTAATCAACAAACTCAAGCATACCTAAGTGGAACGCAATCGCGTCGAAGTATTTTCAAACCATGGAGCTTTTAAAAATGGATTTCTATAATCGTGAAACTAAAGATTTTGCGAAAAAAGAATTTAATTTTTTTCAAAAAAAATTTCAAATTTAAATTTAAATTTATTTTGATATTTTTATTCCTAGTTGTATCATTAACTACACGTAAACGTAAACTTCATAGAATTAACTGATGTGGGTCTTTCAAGATTTGAAGATGACCACGACTCTCGTGAGTTCTTAGGTGGCCGCCCTGCGAATAAAACATTTTTTGATAATTTTTGAAAATTTTCAATAAAACGTTATATAATATCAGGTGATTGCATTTTTTAATATAGTACGAAAATGTACATTTCTTATCTAATATAAGATAATACTATTTATTATTTATTATTTTTTATTATTATTTCTATGATAATCAAAGCATATGTAAAACGCTTTTTCGAATTTTTTCAAAAGTTTTTTTCCGAACAATGAATCTTTTTTGAAATGAATTTAAGTTGTAGTTTGAAATTTTATGTAATCATACTATAACAACACTAATAAAACTGATATTAATACCGTAAAACCATTTCCTTGGTAGCCCCTTCAAACGAAGTGCTAAAAAGCTCTTTTCGATTGCTTTGATTAGATTATATCAGATTAAAAAGTTCAAATTTATGGGGTGGAAAGTTTAGAGTTTTTAAACTTATAGCAACCAGGTCATAAAAAGAAAGATACAAAAATGATTTTAAATAACTGAAATCGGTCAAAATATGAATATTTAATTATAAAAAAAATCATAAATGAATTAAAACATCTGAATAAAATAAAAGTGAAAAATAAAATAAAATATACAATGAGTTTTTCATATTTATTTACTATTAATCAATATTTTATAAATAAGGAACGTCAAAATGTTGTTTATGTTGGAGGCGTGCTTGGATCGTTGAGAAGGTCCTTCGTGCGGTGCTGACTGATCTCTCGAGCACAACGCCCTGAGCAGTGGAGCATAAAATCGAAGCATCAGCTGTGCTAAGGAGGTCTCCTGGGATTTGTGGATGGATTGATGGATGGATGGATAGATGTGAAGGGATGGATGGATGGATGGAGGAATGAATAGATGGATGGAAGGATGGATGAATGAATAGATGGATGGATGGATGGATAGATGGATGGATGGATAGATGAATGGATTAATGGATGGATGGATGGATGAGCGGATAGATGCGGATGCGTGTTTTAGTGGGTGTATAGATGGATGAAAACAAAAGACAACACATTCCACAAAGAACAAACAATTGATATCTTGCCATAAAATTGGCGCCAAAAGGTGCTCTGTGAAGACGAATGGCTGCAGGCACGAGCAATCGACCCTGCAGAGGTGGGTGGTGTTGTGGAGGCGTCGTTGCGAGGAATTAGGAGGCAATAATAGCAGTAACTTGTTGAATACTGCTCCATAATGGAGCACTTGGAAAATAATTTTCAATAATCTCTCTTTACGTCTGCTCGCTTCCCATCTACAAGCGGAGAAGTTGATTATCTCAACTGAAACTTAGTCAATTTTTTGCAAGCACCTTTTTCTGCCCAAACCACCATACATAACCCTTCACAGCACCCCAACACATTCCGTCTCACCATGCTCCTACCTCCTCTGCACACAACCCTTATTGACCCAAAATTTTAATAATCAACAGTTGATTGATACCGCTTGATTTTGGAATATCAAAACTCGCGAAAAACTTTTTTTTTTAATTTTTGCGCGTTTTTCAACCGCATGCAAAAAATTCAACACTCCATGCTTTCCGTTTCCTGCGTTCTCAGAAACTCACCACGTGTTTTTTTAAATTTTGTTGCTTGCAATTGAAAAGTCATTTGACTATTATTCGACAACCGCACCACACCACACCACACCACACCACACCACACCACACCACACCACACCACACCACACCACACCACACCACACCGCTGTTGGGACGGCGATTAAAAAGCAGAGGAGCGTGGAAATTTGAATGCCTGGCGGATGAGCATTAAATTTGATAAGCTCACCTCGCTGCTTAATTATTCATCAGTGGCGATGGCAACTTGAGTAAATATGCCTTTAATGCCTCTTATTCAGACTCTTTTTTTAAAATCAACTTCCCTCTCTTGTGCCTACCATGCTCTTTCTGTTTGCTTTTCGCATCTTTTTTTATTTTTTTAAATTTTTTTAAATATTTAAAATTTTTATTTCTTTATTTTCGTTTTTAGTACGTAATTCTAAGTTTAAATTTTTTTTTTGATAAGTTCTTCACTTCGATTGTCTTGCTTTCATGCTTTTCAAGTGTCCGCTAACTTGTCCAATTTCACAAGATTCTACTTTTCCACTGGTTTTGTTTATGTCAAACTTCTGCATTTGTTTACACTGTTTTTTCAACAAGAAAACTCTTCCTCGGTTTTTTAATGTATCTTTCTTTGAATATATAATGCAGTCTTCATTTCAACGACCTGCCATCTTTTAGTTTCTAGTATAAAAAACTTTGATGTCGCTGAAAATTAATTTTTTTTAGCATTAAAAATAAATTTCCGATCAGCATGGAATTCAAAATTAATAAATAAATTCAACAACTTTCGTTACATAAATTAACTTAAATAAATTTAAAAAATTTCTATCATAACGTCGTAATAAGACTCCGACGGATAAAGGAATACAAAAGCTCTTTGAGCTATTGAAAACACAGAAAAGGGAATTGCACGGTAGTCAAAAGTTCCGAACGAAACCTTTACTCAATCGTGCCTCCGTCAAGTTGCCTTGAAATCCTCATGCCCGTCATTTTTTATGAAGTCGGTTAATGGGATACAATTTTTTATTGACCAACTTTTCTTTTTTCTACAAAGCTTTCAACTTGTATCCGAATATCCGGCGTCTGAAAAAAAAAACAATGACTAAAAACTTGAAAAGAATTTTATACATAAAAACAATAAAAATAAAAATAAATAAATGTATAATTAGAAAAATATTACAAATATTCTTATACTTAACATATTCCCAGTGATTAATGAGCTGATCAAAAATTCATGTTTAGAAAAAATTGTTAAAAAAATAATATTTCAGTGTGCTCCTCAAGCCGATATATCATTCTGCTAATTCAATTGTGGTGTTGAATGTTATAAATTTTAGGCCACAATTTTATTGTAGTTCGTCTCGGGAATAAATTCAAATATTTTTTTATATTTAAAAATAAATAAAAAGAAATAAGTCACTTTGGGAACTCATAAAGAGTAGCTGGAACGAAGTTGAAGAAGATATACAGTGAAGTTTTGGTGGTATTTCAAGTTTTCCGTACTTTCAGAAACGATGATCCTACCATGATTAACAAATTAATCCATCTGTTTTTCATTTTTTTCATCCATCCATCTATTTATCCATCCATCCATTTGTTCTTTTACCCATCTATTCATTCATAAACCCATCCATTCATCCATCAATCCATTCATCCATCAATTTATTCATCCATCAATCCATTCATCCATCAATCCATTCATCCATCAATCCATTCATGCATCAATCCATTCATCCATCAATCCTTTTATCCATCAATCCATTCATCCATCAATCCATTCATCCATCAATCCATTCATCCATCAATCCATTCATCCATCAATCCATTCATGCACATATTAATAAATTTTCTTATTCATATTAATCTTAATTTTTGGTTGCTTTCTGTTTGATTGCTGAGATGGAAGAAGGATAAAGAGAAGAAGGACTGAAGAATGAAAAGAAGGAGAAATGAAGAAGAGGTGATGAAAAAGTAGGAGAAAAAGAGGAATGCAGGAAACAGATGCTTGTCGTCTGTAGCCGAATTATGAGAGATTTCAGCTTGAAAACCTTGGTGCTGAGGTTTGAGTTTCTAGAAACGGCAATTCATGTGAAGGAGAGGGTGGTATGGCCCAGTCACCTAGAAGCCCAACAGCGACTGAAACCATTTTCCCGGGAGAGCATCTGAATGCGGAAGGGCACAAACAAATGTAGTATAAGATTAGAAAAGATAAGGAAGAAATGTTGATGACGTCAGAATATGAGTAATGTGAACAAGAAATAGAATAAAAGTTGGATGGAGGGCTGAAAAAGAAAGAGAGGAGGATTGAAAGAAGAAGAAGATGAAGGATTGAAAATAGAAAAGGATGGAGGAATGAAAGAAGAGGAGGATGGAAGATTGAAAGAAGAAAAAGATGGAAGAATGGAAAAATGAAAGAGGAAGGGATGAAATGAGTGGACGGGGTGATTAATGGACAGAAGTTGATGCTTAGAGATCAAGAGTGTGACCTGCAGGAGGCAGCAGTGAATAATTCAATAGTTATGCGATAACATGGTCATGTGACCATAAACTGTGGCGTGGCTTGGTGTGGAGTGGCGTGGTGAAATGGTTTGTAGTGTGGTGTGGCGTGGCTTGGTGTGGTGTGGTGTGGTGAAATGGTTTGTAGTGTGGTGTGGCGTGGCTTGGTGTGGTGTAGTGTGGTGTAGGGAGGTGAGGTGAAGTGTGGTGTAGTGTGGTGTGGAGTGGCATGGTGAGATGTGGTGTTGTGTAGGGTAGTGTGGTAAGATGTGGTGTAGTGTGGTGTAGTGAGGTGTGATGTAGCGTGGTGTAGTGTGTGGTGTGGTGTAGTGTGGTGTGCTGTGGTGTAGTGTGGTGTAGTTGGGTGAGGTGAAGTGTGGTGAGGTGTGATGTAGCGTGGTGTAGTGTGGTGTAGCGTGGTGTAGTGTGGTGTAGCGTGGTGTAGTGTGATGTAGCGTGGTGTAGTGTGGTGTGGTGTAGTGTGATGTGGTGAGATGCGTCGTAGAGTGGTCAATTTTTCTCCATTCATTCCATCAATCAAGTAAGCAATTTGAAAACCTCAAACCATTCCAAGCGACGAAAGACGAATTCTCATTGAATGGTAACCAGATTCGCCGAGACAATCGAATCATTCGGAAGGTGATTCACATTTTTACATTAATAAAAGCGAGAAAAGGTGCAGTTGATGAGAAATTATACAGTAATGGAGTTTCATTTCAAACCGCATTTTTCAAATCTCAAGAGTTTGCAAATTAAAGTCGCAACGGTGGTTGTTCCTGCCTCTCTCAGACGATGTAGCCAGCCTACTTAGTTGCTGTCAGTGGTTCGTTGGGGGTGTGTGATTCGATAAAAATTGATAATGAAAATCATTCTTAGTTTAATTGAATTATAATAAATTAGCAATTAGTATGGTTGCACAAACACACGCAGGCACGCACACACACGCAGAAACAAACACACACACACACACACACACACACACACACACACACACACACACACACACACACACACACACACACACACACACACACACACACACACACACACACACACACACACACACACACACACACACACACACACACACACACACACACACACACACACACACACACACACACACACACACACACACACACACACACACACACACACACACACACACACACACACACACACACACAAACAAACATACACACATCCTAGTTCTCCATTCAAGGATAACATCTTTGTTGATTCTGCGGCAATAAAGTGACGACGTCAGACACCCACTCACCTGTATTAGCCTGCATCCTGCCATCCCTCCTGCCTTCTTTATCCTCTCTCCGTTTTGTTATTTTTATTGTTTTTTGTTATTAATTTTGTTATTCATTCATTCTCTTGTTATTCTCTTCATAAATATCGTTTTTTTGGTAATTGCATAATTTATTTACGCCCATAAAATTTTTTATCTTTCTTTCAAATGACCTATTCCGACAAAAACTCTCCGATCCTTCACTCACGTGACATTCACTTGAACATGGTTTGAACTTCAATTGGAATTGCCATTGAGAATGTGAGATTTTGATGTTTTTTCATCTCCAGCCACAATCCCAGTGTCGAGAACTGTGGCCTCGAAACTCTACGGGGTTAATGCCACTATAATAATATTCGCGTTTGTATTGTATTGTATTGTATTGTATTGTATTGCCTCACAATGCGATGTGATGCAATGCATTGTATTGCATCAAGTTACATCGTATTGTATTAATGTGTATCACAGTGAATTGTATTTCGTTGTTTTTTATTGCATTGTATTTCGCTTTTTGTATTCTATGCTTTATTATTGTATTTTATTTTTTCTTTTTGTATTTATTTATTATTATTATATTTTATATTATTATATTTTAGTTTATAAAATCTTATTTTATTTTTATTTATTTAATTTATATTATTTAAAAATAAATTTATCTTTCAAAAATCGATTTCGCAAAAACCATGGCACTGGTTGTTGCAAGGGGGGGGGGGAGGAAGGAGGTCTGATAAGCATCGTTCGTTCCAGGAGCGAATAAAAAAAAGCCATAAAACAAATAGACAGGCAAGAAACAAAAGAAAAAATGACACATTAATTAAATGGCATTTTTATATATTTAAAATTTAAAAAATCAAAAATCAAAAAAGAAAAAAAAAGTTTTTTAACTATCAAGTCGCAAATCTGATGAAAATGCCTAAGCACTTCAGCTCCTTGCACACCTCTCAGAGGCGCGCTAAACAACTTATTAGGGCAGCCATCATTACAGTCGCATTAAAAATTCATCCAAATTTACTTTTTCTGAAATTTAATTTTGCTCCAAAGTCGTTAAACTCACAAACTAAGTTACCGATCCTTCTTCTCTCCTCATCCTCCTCCTCATCCTCCTCCTCTTCCTCTTCCTTCTCCTCTTCCTCTTCCTCCTCCTCCTCCTCCTCCTCCTCCTCCTCCTTCTCATCCTCCTCCTCCTTCTCATCCTCCTCCTCTTTCTCATCCTCCTCTTCTTCCTCATCCTCCTCTTCTTCCTCATCCTCCTCTTCTTCCTCATCCTCCTCTTCTTCCTCATTTTTCTCTCCTCATCCTCCTCATCTCCCTCATCCTCCTCTTCTTCCACATTCCTCTCTTCTCATCCTCCTCCTCTTCCTCATTCTTCTCTCATCATCCTCCTTCTCTTCCTTATCCTCCTCCTCATTCTCCTCTTCTCCCTCATTCTTCTCTCCTCATCCTCCTCCTCTCCCTCATTTTTCTCTCCTCATCCTCCTCCTCTCCCTCATTCTTCTCTCCTCATCCTCCTCTTCTTCCTCATCCTCCTCCTCTTCCTCCTCCTTCTCTCCTCATCCTCCTCCTCTTCTCTCCTCATCCTCCTTTCCATCCCTTCTTCTCTTTTTTATTTTCTTCTCCCTTTCAAATGTCTTCTTTTCAGTTCTCCATGTTCTCCATTTTTTCTTTTTCTATTTTTCTTTCACTATCTTTTTCTTCCACCTCCATCTTTTCTTTCAATTCATTCTTTTTCCATTCATCTTTCTTTTTTATATATTTTTTCTGTGCTCTTTTTTCTTCCTCCCTTCCTCTCCAGCTGACCATCGTTGTCACATAACAAAACCTCCCTACTTTTCAAAGAGAACAATCGAGTATTCGTGAGGCTACTGTTGTAAGTTCCACACAATGCCAACCTTTGTTAATCTAATCTAATCTAATCTAATCTAATCTAATCTAATCTAATCTAATCTAATCTAATCTAATCTAATCTAATCTAATCTAATCTAATCTAATCTAATCTAATCTAATCTAATCTAATCTAATCTAATCTAATCTAATCTAATCTAATCTAATCTAATCTAATCTAATCTAATCTAATCTAATCTAATCTAATCTAATCTAATCTAATCTAATCTAATCTAATCTAATCTAATCTAATCTAATCTAATCTAATCTAATCTAATCTAATCTAATCTAATCTAATCTAATCTAATCTAATCTAATCTAATCTAATCTAATCTAATCTAATCTAATCTAATCTAATCTAATCTAATCTAATCTAATCTAATCTAATCTAATCTAATCTAATCTAATCTAATCTAATCTAATCTAATCTAATCTAATCTAATCTAATCTAATCTAATCTAATCTAATCTAATCTAATCTAATCTAATCTAATCTAATCTAATCTAATCTAATCTAATCTAATCTAATCTA
>OX387246.1:11941028-11951028 GCA_947562095.1 Branchellion lobata
ATCTCTCTATCAACCATCCTTTTATCAACAATTCATCCTCCCATGAACCATCTAGTCATCTCACCACCACCCTCCACTCTTCATTCACACTTACTTGGCTCCAGTTTTAGTCAGCGCTCTTTCAATTGTTCGAACATTGATACACGAAGCTCCCATGAACTCAAACAACCTTCACCACTACACCTTTCACTACAGCACCACTGCACCCAGCAGCAAAGCACCACTGCACCAAAGCACCACTGTACCACAGCACCACAGCACCACATCACCACTGCAACACGGCACCACAGACGTACACATTGTACTGCGTTACCTATTATGCTTATCGAAGCCTGTGTTAACGTTTTGGTCTCAATCGGTCTTTTCCTTTAGCACTATTATTTCATGCTATCATAATCATCTGTCATCGTTCTTCTTATTATTATCGTTTCTGTCTGCTCTTTTAACTTAAGCTATCAAACCCGTTTACAGTAACTGGTAAGAATCTTCAGTTTTAAATATTAGTTATAGGTTATATTAACTAGTTGTAAAATAGATTGTTTATCCGGGAGTTATGGATTGTGGTGGTTATGAAGGATTCCGCGCCATTTTTTGCTTGAAAAGTGCAACGGGGGCTGGAAGCGTCAAGCAAGGACCACATAAAAATCGATTTCCAACGTTCCTAACGAGACAGGCCTTCTTGTGACTATGGACCATGAGATATGATGAGAAGTATGGAAAAGAAGAAATATTTCTCGACCTCTACAGCAGACTCACAAGAGTGGAACGTTCTTCCATTGTTCTTCGATGTGATTATAAGCAATTATTAGATTCTTATTTCTCAATGTTTATATTTTGATTTTGTAATCAGTTTTGCTCTCAAGTGTCGTATTGGACAAGACCACTTTGGTCGCTTTGGCCTTCTAGAAGCCCACAGGAGTAAACCCGCTTCCATGGGAGCGCCTCTGAATAATGTGCTGAAAGGCGCTTTACACATTTTTTGATTGGATTAGATCGTCAGAAGCTATTGTTTTTAAATTACGTTCATCAGTTATTATATTCTATCATTTTATTCATTATCACTTCATTTCATTTTTATTTCCATATAATAAGCATTTTTAGAAACCTCAACATTTACCACAGAACACCACCCACCATGCAACATACCACCGCATGCCGTTGAGCGCTTGTGCCGACATGACATCAAGTGCTGCAACACCATAGTTGAAATCGTGCCCATTCTTCCTTCAGCCCTCCTCTCTGTTCTCATCCTTTTTCTCTTCTACTTTTTCTTCCTTCTTTTTTTTCTCAATTTTTTTCCTTTTCCTCTTTTCTTTTCTTTTTTCTTTTCACTTTTCTTTATTTTTTTATTCTAGATCGTTTTTTCATTTTTTCATTCTCATCCTCTTCACTCGTCTTCCTAGTTTTTTTCTCTCTTCTCCATTTTTACTTCCTCGCTTTTTTCCTCTCAACTTTTTTTCCTTTTCCATCTTTTTTTTCTCATTTTCTCATCTCTTCTTCTTCTTCTTTTTTTCTATGTTTCATTCTTCTTTCACCCATCCATCCATCCTCTTTTCTTTTGCTCTTCCACCCTTCTTCCTCCTCCCACTCCATTATTAACTGCGTCTCCATAGAATCTTAACTGCACTTCTTTCTCCAAATCTATTTATATATCTCTTAAAACAGTCATTATTTGGCTTGACTCATTTCATTATAAGGTATTATTTTATATAATTTTTCCAAATTGAATTTTAAAAAATCCTTTTCGTGACTTATTCTTATTTAAATTACGTGAACTGTTGAAACACAAAAGCTTAACTATCAGGCTTTGATTCCCTAGCAAGCCCGTTAGTCAAACTGAAGAATGCTGACTTGCACAAACCACTAGGCCAATGTGAAGATCTTTTTTGTCTTTGCAGAGTGCTCTAAAGAGCCTGCAGGAGTCAAGGGCTAAATTCAAAAAAGGAGCTTCTTATTTGTGCAACAGTGAGTGACTGCCTCCCTCACAAGAGCTCCTGTTGTCGCTGACCATCATTGCGGACCACAAACCTCATGTGTTTCATGCATTTCATGTGTTTCATCCTTTTTATGTGTTTCATCCTTTTTATATGTTTCATCCTTTTTATGGGCTTCAAGAAGCATACAATCATTATGACTACTAGCTCAAATCACTTATTGCTTGGTTGATGGATGGATGGATGGATGGATAAATGATTGACGCTTTTGAACAAAGTGCCCAAAGGCGTTCTACAAATGCCTTTGAACATACTGCTAAAGAGGGCAATACAAATTTCTTGATTGTATTAGATTATAATCAATCAACTCAATCAATAGATGGACTGATGTTAATTTATGGATTGATAGATGAATGTATGGATTGATTGATGGATGATAGAGTGGGTTGATGGATGTGGAACAGGGTTGATGGATGTGGAACAGGGTTGATGGATGCGGAACAGGGTTGATGAATGCGGAACAGGGTTGATGGATGCGGAACAGGGTTGATAGATCGAAGAATAGATGAATGAGTCGACGGAAGAACTGATAGGTGTTTGATTGAGTTGTTGGATGGTAATTTATATTAGCTTTTCATTTATAGCAAATTATCCAAAAATAAATTATTAAAAAATTAAATTTGAATTCCATGAAAAGGCCCAGAAAAACGTGCCATCAGAATAAAGAAACATACAAAATCACTTGGAGCATCCTACAAGGACATACAAAAACATACAAAAACAAAGAAAAAAAATTGAAAAAAAGAAAAAAAATCAAAAACAAAGAAAAGGACTTCACAGAAAAAAGAAATACAAAACAAATAAAAACCGAAATAACAACAAAATAATATACGAATAACAACAAACACACGTACAAAGAGAACAACAAACAAACGTACAAAGAGAACAACAAACACACGTACAAAGAGAACAACAAACACACCTACGAAGAGAACAACAAACACACATACAGAGCAGGACAGCATGGCAACCACCATGATACCTGCATCGTTCAATGGATTCTACCCGCAACAGGTTTGATGGATGGATGGATGGATGGATGGATGAATGGATGGAAAGATAAATGAATGGATAGTTTAATGGATGGCTAAATGAATGGATGGATGGATGGATGGATGAATGAATAGATGATTGATTGGAAAAATGGTTGGATTGTTGAAAAAAATTTAAGAATGAAAGCTTGACGAATTTGTGGACGAGAAGAATGGATAGATAGACTGTTGAATGAAAAAGTACAGCACAATCATACATACATATACAAACATACATACACAAACATACATACACAAACATACATACACAAACATACATACACAAACATGCGCAAACCTACACAGAACTACCACGTCTCGCTGGCCAGTCAGCCAGAGGCTTCTTTCCCCAGAGGTCACAGGATCAAGTGCAAGGATTCCTCTGAACACTCCAACAACGAGTCTTATGTGGGTGCTGTTGCTTGTTTTAATTGCCTGGAATTGCTTGTTGCTGCTGGACGTAGCTTCTTGTTGTGTCGTATGCGGGTTGTTGTGGTGCTTTGTTGTTCGATAGAGTTTTTATTTTCTGGTTGAAGTGGCCATGACTAACTTGTCCTGATATTTAAAACACCTCCACCATTGTTCCTGGCTTTTCAATGCAGCTTGGAAGACCTGACAGCGATGAACATGGCGCATTGATTTGCAAGCATGCCACGCAGTTCTTGACATTCGTCACAATTAGCTGCAAAGGCCATCTCATCAATGCTATTGGGAAACCACGTTCTAATCTAATCCCATTTGATTATTCTTTATTAATCATTCTTTTTTTCTAATCTTCACTATCTAGGCTTCAATACCTAAGCCTTTTTATTTAGTTGTTTATATCTTATTATTATTATATATATTATATATATTAATAAATTATTATTATTTTCTGATCTCTAGTACTTCATCTTTTTTACATATTTTTTATTATTTAATTTTATTATCGAATATTAAACAGTTATTTTACTATTTAATTTAATTAATTAAGCTAATTAATCTAATTAGTTAATTTTGACTATCAATTATCTTTTGAGATGGTCTTTTTCATATACGTTTTAGATTTGAGATCCAATGTGGGCTACGTCATCGAATTATTCTACACTCCAGAAGGGTGTTCTTACAGGATAACGCTTCTCACCACGTTACATAAGAACATTCCTTTTGAAAAGCTTCTCGTCACTGAACAGAAAGATGTGAATGTCCCACCGAATGTCCCATTGGATGTCCCACTGCATGTCTTACCAAGTGTCCCATTGGATGTCCCACTGCATGTCTTACCAAGTGTCCCATTGGATGTCCCACTGCATGTCTTACCAAATGTCCCATTGGATGTCCCACTGCATGTCTTACCAAGCGTCCTATTGGATGTTCCACTAGAAAACTTCTAGGCAGACGAGATATGAGCTGGTGACCGTTTGGCTGATTGCCTTTCTAACTACTGATTGAGCTATTTCCTCCGTCGGTTATTTGATTGGTTGAAGGATTGGTGGCTGACTTGAAGGATTGAATAATTAATGTATTAGTTTATCTTGCTTAATTGGTTGGATGCCTAATTAATTTATTTTTTAATTGATTGATTGGTTGATGGATGTTTGTGGAGGCTTTGAGAACCACGTCTCAACGCTCTGATTAATCATATTCCGACTCTCGCCCCGCCCTTTTGTGGAGCTGAAAATAAAACTCTTACGGTTATTTGTCGCATTGTGTGTGTGTGTGTGTGTGTGTGTGTGTGTGTGTGTGTGTGTGTGTGTGTGTGTGTGTGTGTGTGTGTGTGTGTGTGTGTGTGTGTGTGTGTGTGTGTGTGTGTGTGTGTGTGTGTGTGTGTGTGTGTGTGTGTGTGTGTGTGTGTGTGTGTGTGTGTGTGTGTGTGTGTGTGTGTGTGTGGTGTGTGTGTGTGTGTGTGTGTGTGTGTGTGTGTGTGTGTGTGTGTGTGTGTGTGTGTGTGTGTGTGTGTGTGTGTGTGTGTGTGTGTGTGTGTGTGTGTGTGTGTGTGTGTGTGTGTGTGTGTGTGTGTGTGTGTGTGTGTGTGTGTGTGTGTGTGTGTGTGTGTGTGTGTGTGTGTGTGGGTGTGTGTGTGTGTGTGTTCAATAAAAACATGAGCATGGTTTTATTGAAAGCTTTTGGCATTTCCAAAGGATTATTTAAAATGCCTGGTTTTATGCTGATGTCGAAAATTCTGTTATGATCTTTGTTTTTGTTGTTTTTTTAAATTTATTTTGTTTTTTAATTTTTCTGGTTTTCCCTTGTTTCAATCGTCATTAGGGTTTCACTATTGGAATTGTTTGACTTTTATTATTTCACAATGCACACGACTTCAAGCCTAACTTTGTCGTTCATTCTTTCACACATCTTCCTCCACACGGCTGCTTTCAAAAAAGGCAGAAAGCTTCAGAAACTATAACAAAAGAATTTTAAAAACTAGTTTTTTTGTTAACAAAACAATAAAGAGATGAAGCAATCAAACTTAATTGAGACAAAAGAGTGAAAAGAACAAAGAAAAACAAAAGAATAACGGGGTAATTGAGAAGAAAAAATTCCTAAAGCAATAAAAAAGAAAAAAATAGAAAAAAAAACATATAGAAAACAAAATTAGAAAACAATAAAACAATAAAAACAAAATAAGAGAACAATAGTAAAAAAATACAATGAAGACAGCGCAAAGAAGCAACAATAGCTTCTTTATCTGCAGCTACTATTTCCGTTTCGAAGCGGAAATAATCCTCGTCGTCACGTGAGAGGCATCAAAGAACACGTGTACTCAACGGAAGCATTCTTGTTTTTTGTTTAAATTTTTTTTGTAAAAGTTTGAACAAATGTGAAGGTCAAAGATTTTCTTTTTTTTCAAATGAAACAAAATATTTTGCCATTTTTTTCATGGACCGGAACAAGAGGATAATGGTAGAAGTGGGGGGCTGATGGTGGTGGAGTTGCGTCAGGGATCGTGGTGAAAGAAAAAAAAAGAAGAAAACAGATAAAATAAAAGCAATAATAAAAACAAAATTAGATACAATAAAAAATGCTAAAAATAAAGAGAAGAGTGATGGATTGGTGACCTTTCTAGATTGTTTTATTTTTTAATATTTTGAAAATTCAGTCCTAATCGCTAATAAATCTTTATTTGAGTTCCAAAAAAATGTTCGTACTAAAAAAATTAAAATTTTTTTTTTGAGTTGTTAAAAAATATTTTTGATGAGCATCTTAATCGACGTGCAAACAATTACAATTACCTGTGTTTGTTTGCGAATGCCGTTTTATTTTTGTTTTTCTTCATTTTTTTTTTAAATAATTTTTTCTTTTAATTTTGTAGTAAAAATACGATTAGAGAGACATTTAACCCGAAGAGCTCGCAGGTTGCCCTTGAACGGCGTCTGTACTTTTCCAATTTATAAACTAGTATTATTTTTTCGTTTTCCTTGTATGACATTCAAAATTTAAGCTCTTCAAAGTTTATTGACTTGTTGCTCATTTTCTTATTGTTTTGTTGTTGTTTCTTTGGTTATTGTTTCTTTGGTTATTGTTTCTTTGGTTATTGTTTCTTTGGTTATTGTTTCTTTGGTTATTGTTTCTTTGGTTATTGTTTCTTTGGTTATTGTTTCTTTGGTTGTTGTTTCTTTGGTTATTGTTTCTTTGGTTATTGTTTCTTTGGTTATTGTTTTTTTTATTGTTCTTTGTTTATTGTTTTTTTATTGTTCTTTGTTTATTGTTTTTTTTATTGTTTCTTTGGTACTCTTTTTATTTTTTTGTTAGGTTAATGTTTTTTTGGTCCTTGTTTCTTTGTTTATTATTATTCTTATTTATTGTTCATCAATATAATAATACATTCCTTCATGCACTTGTTGACTTTTGCATAGGAAGATGAAGGACAACGAAATAGACTGTGAAGTGGTTTTCGCCACACAAAGTTGCAAAAAAATAAATAAGAAACAAAGAAATAACAACAAAATGACAAAAAAAACAACAACAAAATCTTCAAAGAGTGGTGTGACGTCACAGAAGTCAGATCAGATTTCAAACAGGTGTTCCATGCCTCTCTGTATGTAGTTATATATATTTGTATATAAACGTAGTCACCATGGAACATAACAATGTATACAACAAACATGCCTACATTCACACATACATAGCACGTATACAAACACATACGTCAACACACGTTTATATAGATTTCAACATATACAATACAATACGTAAGGGAACAATTAAAAGACAATAAATCAATTGGTATGTGGGAAAGCAAATTGTATGTCCGTTTGTATGTTTGTTTGTATGTTTGTATGTTTGTATGTTTGTATTTTTGCTTGCATGTTTGTATGTTTGCTTGTATGTTTGTGTTTTTTCGTACGTTTGTTCGCTTTTATGGATGTGTATCTATTTTCATGTTTCAATATCTCAACCATGTAGAGTGTTGTCATAATTTATGTTTGCAAAATTTGTTTTTTTGGTATATTGTTGTTGTTAATGATGATGTTATTGTTGTTGGTGATGTTGTTGTTGTTGGTGATGTTGTGTTTGTCGTTGTTGTTGTTGTTGTTGTTGTTGTTGAGGGCTTTGTCGCTATTATTGTTATTACTGTTGTTATTGGTGGTGGTGGCGTATTTGAATAATGGCGTCTCGAGTGAGAAGGTGGTGAAGTAATTTGCATTGTTCCTTTCAGGTCTGTCTAAACAACTGTTCGTGCTGATCATCTAGCGCTAACTTTGGAAAATAAATTAAAAAGTGATTCCTACGAGAAAAGAATACCTTTAAACGATGACAACACACCAAATGAGATTTTCAATTATTTTGAGGCAGAGTGACAAATTATGTCTTAATGAGTGTATAATTCATCGGAATGAAACTTTACCAAAACATCCGAACAATTATTTGAGCTTTCAAGGTGACATCATCAATGTATTTAATAAAAGCATCCGTGAAAAAGAAAAAAAATAATATATTAAATAAAAGTCTATAAAAAACTAACTGAAAATTAAAAATTAAAATTAAAAAAATTAAAAAAATAATTAATGAAAAAAATAATTCAAAAAAAAAGTAATAACAACAACAACAACAAAAATACTACTACTACTACTATTACTACTACTACTACTACTACTACTACTACTACTACTACTACTACTACTACTACTACTACTACTACTACTACTACTACTACTACTACTACTACTACTACTACTACTACTACTACTACTACTACTACTACTACTACTACTACTACTACTACTACTACTACTACTACTACTACTACTACTACTACTACTACTACTACTACTACTACTACTACTACTACTACTACTACTACTACTACTACTACTACTACTACTACTAATAATAATAATAATAATAATAATAATAATAATAATAATAATAATAATAATAATAATAATAATAATAATAATAATAATAATAATAATAATAATAATAATAATAATAATAATAATAATAATAATAATAATAATAATAATAATAATAATAATAATAATAATAATAATAATAATAATAATAATAATAATAATAATAATAATAATAATAATAATAATAATAATAATAATAATAATAATAATAATAATAATAATAATAATAATAATAACAATAATAATAATAATAATAATAATAATAATAATAGAATAGTAGCCAGGGACGCTGACCCTGGAGAGTTATGCCTAGATCTTAATCGGCCGTGTAATACGACTCCTCTGTATCTGTAATTGACCTCCTCCTCTTCTTCTTCCTCTTCTTCTTTTTTTTCTTCGTCTTCTTCTTCCTTTTCCTCTTCCTCTTCTTCCTTTTCCTCTTCCTCTTCTTTCTCTTCTTCCTCTTCTACCTCTTCCTTTTCTCTTTCTTCTCCCTCTTTTTCTTCTTCTTCTTCCTCTTCTTCCTCTTTCCTTTCCTCTTCTTCTTTTTTCTTTGTTCCTTTCTTTTCTTGTACCTGTACTTTCTAATATTTTTTTCTTTTTTTATATTTTTTTCTTTTTTTTTTCTCTTTTCTTTATAATCTCTCTTTACAACAACAAAAACGGAAAAAACAACAACAGCAACAAAAACAACTACAAAAAACTCTCATACCAGTCCACTAATTTTGAGGATCGCACAATTTTCAAACAATAAAGACTTCAAAAATTTCTTGTTCACTCTTTCAATTCTTTTTCTTCTATTTTTCTTGCACTACTTCAACAAAATCAACACAATATAAAATAATTGAACAAAACAACACTAACCATCGCAATATAACAATACAATACAATACAATAAAATACAATACAATACAATAAAATAAAATACAATACAATACAATACAATACAATAAAATAAAATAAAATACAATACAATACAATACAATAAAATACAATACAATACAATAAAATACAATACAATACAATAAAATACAAAACAATACAATACAACACAATACAATACAATACAATACAATACAATAAAATACAATACAATAAAACACAATACAATACAATACAATACAAACACGAATATTATTATAGTGGCATCAACCCCGTAGAGTTTCGAGGCCACAGGCAACGTCCCAACAGTGTATTTGTTTGTGCAAACACTAGAAAAACAAAAAAAGCTCAATTTTTCCCTTGAACTTTTCAAAAGATCTTGTCACGATAACCACGCCCCAAAAAGATTTTCTAATTTTTTTTATTAAAAAAAAAACAAAAAATGAGTTTAAGAAAAAATGTCAACACTCATCAAGGAAAATTCAACATAAGTTTAGTTCTAGAAAATAAAAATAGTTTAAATCTCATTACAACATTCTTTATTATGGATTAAGATTATTTTCATGAAGGTGTTTTTCTATTGAAATAGTTCCAACCCCTGTGTATCATGAGCACATAACATTGAAAACAAAAATTATATATATTTTTTTTATTTTTCAATCCTAGTAGCATCTAATCAAAACATTTGTATAGCGCTGATTGCACAAAGAACTTTCTAGTTTATCTAGGGTTCGACTTTGACTTTTTTCCATTTTTA
>OX387246.1:11953528-11956028 GCA_947562095.1 Branchellion lobata
TACGTTTTTTGCGCTTTGAAAAATTTTTGTTTTCGAAACAATTTGGCGAGGGTTTTTGGAAAGGTTTTTTGTGATTAAAAAACTATTGAGTTTTTGAAATGTTATTGTGTAGTCGAAATATCAGTTCTGTGATTTGAAAGTATTTTGTAAGCCTATTTAAAAAAAACTGAAATTAAAAAAAATAATTTTTTTGAAGGATTTTTCGAAAGAATGCTCTAGAGGAAAGTTTTTGGAAAAATGTTCCAGAAGAAGGTTCTGAAGGAGGATTTTGCAAAGAAAAGTCTTGAAATAAAGAGTGGTTTATTTAATTTGGAAGAATACTTGATATTCTTTATTAAATCGCCACAAACACCTCTCACAAGGCATAAGAAGTCGTTTCATAAATAGTAAATGGATGCACAAATTAAGACGACACTCACACTTCACCATTCTCACCTACTACTGCTATGCACACATCACAGATATATACCCCCACAACCACACACACACACACACACACACACACACACACACACACACACACACACACACACACACACACACACACACACACACACACACACACACACACACACACACACACACACACACACACACACACACACACACACACACACACACACACACACACACACACACACACACACACACACACACACACACACACACACACACACACACACACACACACACACACACACACACACACACACACACACACACACACACACACACACACACACACACACACACACACACACACACACACACACACACACACACACACACACACACACACACACACACACACACACACACACACACACACACACACACACACACACACACACACACACACACACACACACACACACACACACACACACACACACACACACACACACACACACACACACACACACACACACACACACACACACACACACACACACACACACACACACACACACACACACACACACACACACACACACACACACACACACACACACACACACACACACACACACACACACACACACACACACACACACACACACACACACACACACACACACACACACACACACACACACACACACACACACACACACACACACACACACACACACACACACACACACACACACACACACACACACACACACACACACACACACACACACACACACACACACACACACACACACACACACACACACACACACACACACACACACACACACACACACACACACACACACACACACACACACACACACACACACACACACACACACACACACACACACACACACACACACACACACACACACACACACACACACACACACACACACACACACACACACACACACACACACACACACACACACACACACACACACACACACACACACACACACACACACACACACACACACACACACACACACACACACACACACACACACACACACACACACACACACACACACACACACACACACACACACACACACACACACACACACACACACACACACACACACACACACACACACACACACACACACACACACACACACACACACACACACACACACACACACACACACACACACACACACACACACACACACACACACACACACACACACACACACACACACACACACACACACACACACACACACACACACACACACACACACACACACACACACACACACACACACACACACACACACACACACACACACACACACACACACACACACACACACACACACACACACACACACACACACACACACACACACACACACACACACACACACACACACACACACACACACACACACACACACACACACACACACACACACACACACACACACACACACACACACACACACACACACACACACACACACACACACACACACACACACACACACACACACACACACACACACACACACACACACACACACACACACACACACACACACACACACACACACACACACACACACACACACACACACACACACACACACACACACACACACACACACACACACACACACACACACACACACACACACACACACACACACACACACACACACACACACACACACATACACACACACACACACACACACACACACACACACACACACACACACACACACACACACACACACACACACACACACACACACACATACACACACACACACACACACACACACACACACACACACACACACACACACACACACACACACACACACACACACACACACACACACACACACATACACACACACACACACACACACACACACACACACACACACACACACACACACACACACACACACACACACACACACACACACACACACGTACAAACAAAAATTTCTTCACGATTTAGATGTCTTAATGTCATTATATAATACGTCAAAATGAGAAAAAATAAAGATGATGA